>VXBI01000501.1:1110586-1152566 GCA_013397375.1 Toxostoma redivivum | reverse complement strand
TGTCAGTCACCAGAGTCCTTCCAGGTGTTCTTCCAGACCTGTTTGACAGAGTCAGGCAGCAGCCCTGAGACAACACACAGAGGCAGGTACATAATTTCTTGGGGTTTTCTTTTACCTTTTTTTTTATTCCTTCCCTTCCTTTGCCACGACATACGCTTTGTTTTAAATATCTTAAATATATTAATTTTTAAAAAGTATTAATAAAAAGCTACTGAAGGACATGATTGGCAGAGTTACCAAGGGCAATGACCCATTGCAAAGTATGGGGACATTTTAAAAAACAGAAAACAAATGATAACCCAAAAAAATGGCATTTTTTGCATATGCACAGCTGGCTGGAATACCCTGGACTCTGGCATTATTGCAAAAATGGAAGGGGAAGCAGTAGAAAAAATATATTCCATTGTACCAACTTGCATTGGGAAGGGAGTTAAGGGCAAAAATGAGGAGGACTTAAACATTTTTGGTATTTCAGATGTTCCCTCCCACACCCACTGCCCAATCACTTTCAGTCTTTAAGCAAGTTTTCTGGCTTGGGGTAGCCAAAGAGTACAAAATCTGCTTCATAAAGCTTGTAGAGCTGCTGCCTCCAAGCCAGTGGGATTTTGGCAAACCAGTTATCTTCCCAGCTGCTGGCAGTCCTGTTGCGGTAGCTGGGTGGGAAGCGAAGCAGCCTGTCCACTTTGAGGAGCTGCAATAAATAAGCAGCATCCTCATCCAGTGTCTCCAGCTTCCCGATGAAATCATAGTCTATCTGGCACGGGTGGCACAGACGGTAAACCTGCCTCCAGTGCTCATTGAAAGGGGCCATCTTCTCTGTCCTGGGATCCAGTAAGTACTGGATGAAGTCAGAAAAGGAGACTTTGAGGCCTGCCCCGAAGGCCTCGCTAACAGAGGTGGGGAGGTTGGTGTGGTTGGAGTAGAGCTTTAGCATGGGGATGGCGAAGCGCCGGTAGAAGTCCTCATTCTCCAGCTCAAATTTGCTGCGAAAGGCAGAGATGAGGCGGACGAAGGGGTCCCGTACAAAGAGGAACTTGGTGTATTTCTTCAGCTTGATCTTCATCAGGTGCCTGGAGAACTTCCCGTAGCGGCGCCAGAATTTGTTGAAGGTCAGGTGGGTGCTGGTGTTGTGGACGTGTTCCCGGGGGATATCCAGAGGGTTCCTGTAGGGCACCCCCTGGTCCAGCAGGCTCTCACTCAGCACGATCATCACACGTTTCCAGTTGGTGCAGGCCACCTTGGGCACGTAGCAGTAGATGACGCCGTGGCGGTCATCCACAATCAGGTGGTTGAGCTCATAGTTTGGAATGTCATCGAAGGAGCGTTCCTTGGTGGGGAAGGTGAAGCTGGAATTGGCACAAAACTCCCGCAACGTTCTCTGCCTCTCTACCTGCAGCTTCTCCTGGTCCAAGCTGGTCCTGTCCTTGTGTGTAGACCAGTCATAGCCCCGCACATTCTCCTCCAGGTTACTTACAGGCTTGTTGGAGCCCTGGACGAGGAGCTGCTCTGTCTTTCGGGGGATAGAGCTGTTGTGTTTCAGGCTCGAACTAAGCAGCTTTGCCAAAAATTCATCTACATCTGGCAAGGCTTCCCAGTCCTCACCTGCTGCAATGGCTCCTGGGGAGCGGGGTCTAGAGAAGGATGTGTGCAGGTAGAAGTGAGCTGTGCCCACGTTGTCCCAGTACACAATAATCAGGAGGATCATGAAGATGGAGACCAGCACCACAGACAGACGGAGGAGCCGCGCTTTGGTCATCCTGACACCTACTGTGGTAGCTGGCTTTCACCTGGATTCACCTCTGGCTTGCAGAGTGAGGCTTGGGATCCAGCATGGTGCTGCAGAGCAGGAGCCTGGAAAAGTATGAGGAAAGAAAAGTTAGACTCTTCATCCTTCTGCTTTGGACAGAACAACCTGGCACAATCAGAACTTGTCGTAGGGCTGACCATCTCCATTACTACATGGGGAGAGCTGTGAAAGTCAGAGGTATCCATCCCTGTGGAAAAGAGCTGGCTGGCCAAAAGCAGACATAATGTATGGCAATTTTATCAGTTTCATAGCAATCACAGCTTTTTATCAATCCCAAGTTTCTGGAGATAGGTGATTTCAAGAAAAGCTCTGTTTAAATTTTACAAAATCTGTAAAATATAATGATTTCAGGCCTAGAGCTTACAGAGGCAAGCTTGAAAGCATTAAAATATAAAACCATACATAGAAAGTATGCAGAGCCAATTACCTTTCAGATATCCTTCATTTTTATACTATCTAATACACAAGAAGAAAGAAGCCTCAATCCATGATTTCAGCTTTTGGTATCACACTGCACTTTTGGTCTCATCCCTGCATGAAGGTGCTCTGTGCTGAAAACAAATTCTTTACTGGAATTATGAATACAGGGCTGAAGGTGTCACTGCCTCAGTGGCTAAAGCAAGTCCCTGCTGAGAGAACATCACTGACCAGAACACACCACCTTATCTACTCTCTGAGAAGGCACCCATTAGGTGTTATCTCCATGACCTTTCTTGGTAGCTATTTCATTTTGGCAGGAACAAAGACTACACAAACAGTTCTCCTACAACCTCCCCACAAAGGGATACAGTCTTGATAAGAGCCACACATCAATAAAAATCTAAGGAGAGATTACTTTTATCTGAGTGATTTTGGAGATTAAGGGTGCTCTGATAAATCTGTATTCATGCCCAGACACTGTTGAGTCAAGACTTCTTTTCCTGCTTTAATGTAATTTATATTTCTATTTCTATCACACTCGACACTAACAACTCTTGATTACCAAAGACAGATGAGAAATCACTGTTTAAGGGGCAGCTCAGATCATCTGTTCTGAGGGGTGCAACAGGTTTGGGTTTTTTGCTTCAACCAGCCCCATCTTTTTACTTCTGTCTGCTTTCCATGACTCCCAGCTCCTTTCTTCCTGCAAGACCCTCAGGGAACACCCATCTCCCCACCCTGCTGCATGTTTTCTGGTCCAAGGCTCTGTGCAGAGGCAGGCTGGCAAACCAGCCTTGATCTCTCCCCAAGTCAGCAAGGAGCCAGTGCCTACAGCCAGGGAAGAGCAACACAGCAAAGTGAGGAGCTACAAGTAGTTACTGCCATGTTCTCCACCCCTCCAAGCATAGCCCAGGCTCTGATTATAAACACAGAGCAGCACCTACAGATAAAAAACAAGAGCTGTCCTTTCCACAGACATCCCAAGTCTTTCCAATGACTTCAGAACAAACCCTGCAAACACCAGCTTTGAAAACAAAGCCACTTCAGGGCAAGCTGCCCTGAACAGTTTTTTAAAATGAAGGCTGGGTGTCTCTTCTTCCCAAAACAGAGGTTGCTCCCCAGCCAATTCACACCACCCTTAAACAGCATCAACCCCACCCTTCACAGAGCTGCAGAACTCGAGGCCATATATGCAAAAGTACTGAGCTCTTTCCCAGGGAAAAGGTGCTCAGCACCTCTGAAGTTCACTGCAGCCTTGCAGCGAATGACTTGGTAAAAAGTCCCTGCGTGGATGTGCTTGTGCCTTGGGGTGAGGGGTTTTAACAACCGAAGTCCAGGTTTCAAACATTAGACAAGAATTTAGCAACAAAGAGGAACAATACCAGATACTGTTACATGTCAAAGTATTAGGTCAGCTTGTCCCGAGATACAAAACACATATCCGAAGGCTTATGGCTTCTCCACCCTGGTGTATTTATTTACAATTTGGAAGTAGGGACAGCCAAAAATTCAGCAGAGCTGTGGCCTAACACAAGGCTTTGCACTGCAACACCAAAAAGTGCCCTTTCCTGAAGCCAGGTTCTCATTCTGCCTGCAAAGAGGAGCTGGAGGAACTGCAGACGTAACGTTTTACACTCTGCAGAGCAAGAAGCAGGTATTACTCAGCAGTAATTCTCCGTGTTTTGCTAGTCAAGATTGAAGATGGAGCAGATCTGAGAAGAAACACCCAGAGAGATCAGCAGAGAGCTAAAGAAGGGGCAAATTACATATGTGCGTCAGCACTACAGACCAAGCATCTGAGTCCAGCAGCAGAAGATAATGGAGGGACACTGCCAAGCCTCCTGTTTGGCACACTCCTGGGTTTGAGTTTTGCCCAAATCTGTTCTTGCTTTTGATCCCGTTTAGCTGCTCAGGGCAGGGACTGCTTCCTATTCTGGATGAATAGGGTGCCCACTGCGCACAGAATCCCAGCACGCTGTGCTTCCAGCGCTGCTTGAGACCTCAGGGCTGGCTGGAATGCAGCACGCCTGGAAAGCTGCACGGAGCATCCTTTTCTGCTATCCCATGCCCAGCAGCTTCCACAGCCCTGGGCAGCACAGCAGCCTCCCAGCATTCCTGCTAAGCTGTCCCAGCCAGGCATGGACAGATCACCCTCCTGGCAGCAGAGACAGGGGCAGACTGGGCACTGTGTGTGGCACTCACATTCCTGGGGCAAATGGAAAGAGGGATCTTCACCAAAGCCACCCCACAATGCAGCTTTACCAAGTGCACCCCAAGGGCTCCAGCCTGCTTTCCAGGACACAGCACGCAGGCCTGCCAGAGAGTTTGGCTTTTCCAAGACACACACATAGCAGCGAGCAGCACAGAATCAGAAAGACTCCACTTCCATTAACTCTACCAGTGCCAGAGAGGAACCCTGGAAAAGAGCAGTAAAACAGCTTAATTCCCCCTCAGAAGGAAAACGCTGCAGAAAACAAGAATTGCTCTATTGATTATGACCCATTCCCTTCCTGAGCACTTCATAAAGGATGCCAGACTGAAAGCAAAAATTAGAGGTCTCTGTACACATTAGAGGGAACGTGCCTCTGTCCTCCCCTTGCCAGAATCACAAGTAAAAGCTTCCAGAAAGAGCCAAGAATTTACATTCAAGTTCAACCCAAAGTCACCAGCCAACAGGAACGTGCACCAGGATCCACACAAAGCTGCCTCTGTGACACGGTCCTGGCAAACTGGAAAGTGGACCAAGTGCTATAATCATCCTGCAGAGTCCTCTGAGCAGCCATCCTGTGACCATCTACCTGAACCTGGCCTGAGTGTGAACCATGAACTTTTCTCCCCATCCCAGGCCAGAGAAAGACACTGAGGTCTGAGGTCATTGGTCCCACGACATGTCAAACCCCTTGCTGTGTCGAACAAGCACCTCTCAAACTCTCAGTTAACACCAGAAAGGGGGGATGTGTCCCCAGCACTCCTATTGCAAAAGCTAGTGCAGATGCAACTCCTCGGGGGTTTGGAAACTTTGTTTCCAACTTCACAGCCCTATTGTAACTGTTTGTTCTTGGGACAGATAAGAACTTAAGTAATGTGTCTCTGTTTTTTCCTCTCCTCTTGGCTTTATGCAATAACTACGTTCTCTTCCAGCCTCTCTGCAAAAGAAAGTAACTCCAGCACACTTACAGGAGCAGTAAGGCCTACAGAAAATAAAGCCTTACAAAAAGGCAGGTGCCAGACACAGGGGACAGTAAACCCTCTCTAAGAACAGCAGTGGTTTGGAAAGAAATGTGCCTCCAAATGCTTGGGCACAGATGCCCTCTCTTCTTGCTTTGGGTTTCCCCAGCACTAAGCACCACCTCAGCTCCTCCAGGGCCCACTTGATCTAACATGAGCAGATACAGGATTACAGCCAGCTTACTTGGATTTTGCCTGCTTATAACAACAGAAAGAAGTGGAGTAAGAACTTTTAAAAACACATAACCCTCCCACCAAATTGAAACTGATACTTTCCCTTGGGGAATTTCACCAGAGATCACAGAACCCATGCAGCCTTCCATATTCACATATCATGGTACACAACATTACACTTAGGGAATCAGCAATCTCTAGAAAAGTGGAACCAATTTAATCTCTTAAAGGTGCAGGAGAATGAACTCCCACCAGTCAAAGCAGACTATACCAAGAAAAAAATTTCATGTGCTTGGCTATAAATCAACACATTGTTTCTGCCCAGCCTCCCAAAAGTCTAGTACCCTTTGCAGAGCAGGGAAGTTTTAACTCATCGAATGACATTAATATTGACATTAGTATACATGTACACCATAAGCAAAAAATGGAGTTGCTTTGCATGTTGCACCACAGCTTAGCTCATATATGTTAGAGATCAGCAGAAAAACATCCTAATCTACAGTTTGCCAGCACCTTGCCCACCATTGCTGCCAAAAAGCATGGTTTGTACAGGCTTGGCAGTACTCGTCACTTCTTTTTTAATATCCATACTTGGAAGTTGTCACAATTTCTTAAATTTCAGGAGGAAACTCCCAAAACACAGCACATCCTGTTCATCCATTAGTTTTGTCACAAACTTCCAACACATGCACTGGAAAACCCCCGGCTTGACAATCGCAGGAAGCAGCTCAGGCAGCGCCGGTGCTGCAGCCTGGGCCAACAACACCCGGGGACATTTGTTGTGTGTCAACCCCGACACTCGTACCGGCTGTCGTCACCTTACAAACACCTGGCTCGGGTAGTTTTCAGCCTGAGCTCTGCAGGGAAGTTTTGCACGTGGAGTTGAGGCTGGAAGAAGAGCGTTTTTGGCCGGATCCCCGCGGAGCAGCGCTGGGAGCCGGGCTGTGCCGTCCGGAGGCGGCTGCAGCCCGGCATCGCTCCCGGCAGCGGCTGCAGAGCACCCGGCACGGCTGCACCAGCCCCAGGCCCAGCACCGGGGCTGGAGGGACTCACAGAATCCTTAAGGCAGGAAAAGACCTCTAGGATCGAGTCCCACAATCAACCTAACACTGTCAGGTCCACCACCATACTGACCCCAAGTGCCACATCTACATCTACCTCCAAGGGACGGAGGGAACACCATCTCTCCGGGCAGCTGCTTCCCTTGCTCAGCTTGAGGCTATTTCCTCTTCTTCTGCCTTTTGCTACCTAGGAAAAAATACCGACACCCACCTGTCTACAACCTCCTTCCAGGTAGAGAGTGATGAGATCCCCCCGGTCCTCCTTTAATCCAGGCTAAACCTCCCCAGCTCCCTGGGGAGTGTCCAGCCGGGAAGGCGCTGCGTGTGTGGAGAAGCGGAGCTGCCCCGCAGAGCCCTCCCAGCCCCGCGTCCCGCCGGAGCCGAGCCCTACCCGGCACCGGGGAGAGCGCAGGACAGGCGTGCTCATAACCGGGAGCTGGCCCGGCCCCGGGGCGGCACCGCCTCAGCGAGCCCCGCCCGGCCCCTTGGACAACCCCCAAGCCCTGCCCGGCCCCGCGCTCACCTCCCGTCCGGGCACCGCAGCCTTCGCCTTCTTCGCCTTCTTCCCCTTCCCTTCTCCTTCCTCCTCCTCCCGCCGCGGTCCCGCCACCGCCTCTCGCGAGATGCCGCGCGCGGGGGTCCCCGCGGGGCCGCGCAGGCGCCGCTCCGCCCGCTAGGGGGCGGCCCCGGCCGCGCGCCCGCCCTCGCCTGAGGGAGCGCAGGGGTGGCGGGAGCGGGGCGGCTCTGCCGGGCTGGTGCCCCCCCAGTGTGAGGAGAAAGGGCCGTGGACTGAAACACAACATTCACCTCGACGTTGTTATAAATGAGAAACAAAAGTCTCGATATTCAACAAAATTGAGATTGCTTTATTTGATATAGACGGATCAAGCAGCGCTGGGGAACGTGGGGGGTCACCGCCCACTCCACGCTCCATCGAACCTTGGTTTGCAGCCACTTCTTATAGTATGGTTTCTCGTAATCAATAATTTTTTGGTTTTTTGTTGTCATAATTTTGCCAGGTAAGCAGTGGTGATCGAATAAACATCCTTACACAAATTCATAAAGTCTCCAGCGATAGTCTCACAGATAACCATCTGGTCTTTGTGGATAACCAGCGAAGTTCTGGAAGTCTGGTCCTTGAGATAGGCAGCACTGATCAAACAAAGGCAGGAAGGACTATCGGGAAATCTGATTTTGCAAGCTGGCAGTAAATACAACTTATTTGGAAAACATAATATTCATACCAAGGTGATTTAAAACAGAATTATTTAATAATATATTTTTCTTTATCTAGTGTCCATGCTTCACTTCAGAGGTTAGTATTCTGGTTTATACAAACCCCTATACTTTTGTGAGTTATCAGTTATCACAACATGGGGAAGAACTGCCTCCCATGAGGGTGGCCAGGGAGCGTGCGGGGTCTCCCTCTGTGGAGATACCCAAAGCCACCCACACGCGTTCCTGTGTCACCTGCTGTAGGTGACCCCTCTGTGGCAGGGAGTTTGCTAGGTGTTCTTCAGAGGTCCTCCCAACCCTGAAAATTCTTTTATTCTGTAAAGCTCACTTTTAAATTAATTACAGGTTACCACACCATAACGCTGTTTGGGTATTTAATGTCCCTGAAGCTTGGGTGGCCAGCAGTCATTATAAGGAGCAAAGTCTAAATAATGGGACACAGTAAGGCTAGAAAATGCTGCTGAAAAATCCCAGGACTGTTTAAGCTTCTTTTACTTCTCTAGTTGTTTGTGATTGGTATGAATTGAATCGAAAAAACATTAGCCCAACACTGAAAAGTTCCACTTTGCACAAGACACGGACTGCAGCTTCACATCCAGCAATAATCAAACCTACAAGTGATAATTTACAGATCCCACCTCCAAGATTTCATGTCCCAGCTTTTACATAAATTAACAGACTTTAAATGTAGATTTTATAAACAGGGATTTTGCACATCATGTGGCTCTGTACTCTTCACAACTCATGGAAAATTATCAAAATCTTTGTCACACAAACTTTTCCTTTGGAGATGCAGCCTCAGACTGAGGCACCCGGCTCTATGCAGCTCACTTGAAATGGCACCAAACACTGCAACTTTTTAATGGTGATTCAGCCCAAAGGTATTTAGCAAAGATGTATATGCTTGGAAATCTTTGTTTTCCCTCATTTTTGGTCCCACACTGCTTGCAGTTCACGTGAGGTCTTGTAAATACAGTCCTGGCTCAGGACCTGCTGGCACAATTTTGTCTTATACACTGAGCTTATTTTATCTGTGTGTCCTTCTTTATATCTTTGTTAATCTAAGAGTCATCTCTGGGGACAAGTGTTCCTGACCTTCCACTTCCCTGTCACACTTTTTTCCTGCTGCTTTCTGTTTCATAAGGAAAATCGACTGCTTACTACACCCGCTCATACCCTTGCATTGATTGCAACCCCACTTCAGGGGCTTAGGGCATTTATAAAAAGTAATTAAGCTTCCTCATGCCTGGAGCGAACTATCCCTCATCTTCCCAACAGCAAAGCAAGAGGCATAGAGAAATAGGAGCATGTACAGTGTCACCCAGTGAGAAACAGCACACAGGAGAATTCTTTGCAAGTGCTGCAGCTGTAAAAAAGATTCTTCATCCATTTGAAAAAAATCTCCAAACCTACCTGAGACTATCACCTCAGAGGACGGAAGCCACTTCTGCCTGAGCAAGGAGTCACTATTCCATGCAATTATCAGAACCATTTTATTTGCAGCATATTTTAAAAGCCCCTTAATGGAGAAGGCTTCCAGCTGAAGACGTTTTTTTCCAAAAAAGAAAAACACATTCCCATAATTTACCTCCAGGCTAGTAATTTTCTTATCAGGATCTTCACCTATCACCACTGCTGCCTCTCTGTCTGCAGTCAGATCTGAAATGCTCTGTAGATGGAAGAGAGCTTAGAGCAATCTCTGGCTGCTCTCACAGCCAAACATCTGCTCACCCAAACAGCATTCCAGACGTGCAGTACACCTCCCAGCTTCACAGCAACACGCAGGCAAAGAACAGGGAAACTATTTCTCAGGCATTTACATTTGGTTTTAATAGTCAGGGAGCTTTTTGGATTCATGGGTGGCATCCACACTTTTGCCCTGGGAAAAAAAGGCAGCTTGGGCTCCATGCTGACATCTACTGGGAGACAGACACTGCTGGGAAAATGAGGTTTTCTTCTTCTCTTGGACTCTGTTAACACCCTACTTGCTTTAGACTGAAGCAACAGCTAGAGCACACAGCAAAGACTTGAAGTAGGGATATAGAACAGGAAATCTACAGTGTATAAGCTTCCTCTCCTCCCTGCACATCTTCCCTCTGCCCTTCAGCAGCATGACACAGAAGCTTAAATACATATTAAGGCACACTTCTGAATCTGCTTCCAGCAATCTTGAAATTGCAATCCTTTGGGACCAAAGAGATTCCTGCTCACAGGTGACTTCTATTTAATCCTGGGCTGACTCCCCAGACAGGCTCCCCACTGCCTGTGGTGTTTGCCAACTGCTGGCACCATCTGCAGGCCCTGCAAGACAGGGAAGAGGAAGAACTCAGTCAAGTTTCTCACACCTTGATTTGAGTCTCTTTGCCAGTCAAAATGGGGAAGAGACAGATTGCTACTGGCTGTGGAGGGGTGAGTTTGGCAAAAGCCAAGGATCTGCATGTCGCTGCCTCAGGAAGATCCCAAGGTGACACCTTCAGTGAAAGCAGTATGTTGGCATGTGGCTAACTCAGCTTAAATCCTGTGCTTCACATATAGATTAGACTGGGGTTATGAACACCTCTGAAAGTGTTAGTTCTCTTCCTAAGAGGTTATTTTTGGCTAAGAGGGAGATGGAGTGTAACTCCTTCTGGAACATTGCCCATGTCATCTGTTGCAATGAAAAAAGCTTAAAACTTGGCTATAAAACCTCTACCCATGTGACTGCTTTCACAACTGGACCATTTGTGTTGCATTTACAGCTCTTTTAGTTCAGATTGTACCAGAGCAAGTGCTGAAAAGTGCCACAGTTCCTCCTGAGCCAAAATCTGAGAAAATCTGATGTTTCATGCACTCACTTGTCTCTGTAGGTCCCATCCTTTGATGTGACCAGCGTTGCTGTGCTGGGTGGTGCTTGCAGGACCGTTGCCTTTTGGCAGTACCTTGAGTGGAGTCCCCTCTGTTGGAAGCAGGGAGAGCTTTGTTATAAACAGTGGGAACAGAACACAGTTTAAAAGTATTTTGCAATGTATAAGTTGCTAATATCTAGCCAAAATAAACTAGAGCATTGTAAATCAAAAGTTAACCATTTTTTAGTGATTAAAAACTAAGAAAAACTTATGAGGATCAGTAAACATCTCTTGCCAGAACGGTGAAGGATTCTGGCAACATTTTGATAGGTTTTGGGTGTCCAGTTCCCTATAAGTCCTTCTGGCCTTGTGTGCCTGCCCAAAGCAAAACAACTGAAGCTGGCAGATGGCCAGTGCAGCCTATCACTGGTATCCTTGTTGAGGCTTAGCTTGGATTTGAAACAAAGACTAAACTAAGATCAGCAACTTGCTGCACGTGAACCCAGCTGAACATTAATGCTCCCCCATAGGTTACAGAGGCATAGTTGAGGCACTTGTCTAAAAAGGATGTGATTTCTTACCCATCAAAAGCTATTTAGACCATATTAAAAATATTATTGTCTTACTGATAATTCTGATCATTAGTGTTTACCCTGTCTTATTTCTCACATGACAATCCATCTTCTCCAGCAGAGCTGATGCAGGATGTCCCCATCTGTCAGATGTGATGTCAGGCACACAGAAATCTCTTTGGCCCCTACCTGAATGGTGGCTGACAAGAGCTCTGACCTTTGTGGCAATGGATCTGCTGCTTGCAGCTTTGGACAGATGGAAGAGGCTGGCTTGGCACAGGTGGCTCCCACAGACTTTGTCTGTACTGGGGCTTGAGGGAGTCCAGGGCTTATCTTTTGAGATCAGAAAAACATCAAGATGAGAAACCCAGGGGTATTGTTTCTGACCTCTGACTGTTGTGTACATTGCACCAAAATATTCCCTGTCCTTCCCACCTGACTGGCTCAGCTTGCTCTTTAGGCAGGAGGTCAGGGGTGTTACAGAAGAATAAAAATATTTAACTTATTTCCTCATGCAGTTTGTACAATGTTTCTCTTACTGTATTTGAAAACCACCCGCTCCCCTGGATCTATGCCTTCTGCTCATCCCATCCCCTTTAGAAAAAAACAGTAAGATAAGTCTGTGTTCCCACCCTGTGAAAGTTTGGTTCTTTGGTTCTTTGGCAATTTTCTCCAAGATCTCTGGACTCAGTAGAACAGCAGCAATGTCTATAGGAGGCTTTTCCCCATGGAAAGCCTCACATACACTAGGTTTAGCCGCTCTGCATGTTCTGCCATCACAGGAGCAGGATGCTTTCCACAACAAATGTGCCTTAAATTCAGTTTCTGCCATACTGAC
This sequence comes from Toxostoma redivivum, assembly GCA_013397375.1. NCBI lineage: Eukaryota > Metazoa > Chordata > Aves > Passeriformes > Mimidae > Toxostoma > Toxostoma redivivum. The sequence continues at coordinate 1,140,405 of VXBI01000501.1, read as the reverse complement.
CTGCTGAACTGAGCTTTCTGGCAAACCAGAGAAAGTTGTGCTGAGCTGGGTATCCAGAGACCAGACTTCCTACAGAGTGTCATTTCAGATGATCTGTAACTGCCACTGTGAACAGAATATGCCAAGAGGTTAACAGATGAAAGCACAGACCCCTTATCGACGGGCAGAGATGAAACACGCTGTAGCTGAGAGCTGTCAAGCTGTGGGGAAAGACAGAAAGCTGGTAAACATGATGATAAAGAACACAGCAAGGACTATTCAGAATTAATTTTTGTCTCCTGATCTTCCCTATCTTGGCTACTTCATTTGGTTTAAAAGCCTGGCAACAGAAGCAAATTATGTCCCATGACATAAGCTATGTCCCATAGCCCTCTCTGCAGAGAAGGCTCCTGCTAGAGCTGACTTGCAAGAGCAATATACCAAGAAACTTTTTAAAGGGATTTCAGCGTCTAGAGGTCCTTCCAGTTTGGTATCTCCCAGTTCTGTGGACTTACTTGGGCAGTGCCAGGTCCCCATGCCCTAGAGAATAAGTCTAATAATAAGAAAGACTTAGAGTTTTGTCTGACTCAAGGATGATGGAGGGAATGTCAAATTTCATCCCCCAGGGAATAGCCTCCATGATCCCAGGCACATCCTTTCTGATCTCATCTTTATGAGTATCCAGATACTGACTGACATCCAGAGAAGGGCTGTTGTAGGGCTGCAGGAAGATGGAAGAATGAGATCCTCATTAGATTTTTCCTCACTATAAAGCCTTTTCTCTATCCCAGGCTCTCAGTCGGTGTTACAAAGACACTCTTGATACCTCATGTGGTTTTACAGAGTTCCAGCCACCTGCTCTTTGCTCCCCTCCTGTAGAGAGTCACTTGGAGTAGTTTAATTCCTCATATAACAACATGACTAACATTAAGTGTATTATTCAAGGTGAAACCCGACTCTGTGCCCTGTTCATTCTAGACAATCATAATAAACAGGAGATGCTGCTGTTTGGACTCCCTGCTGAAGACTGGCAATTTCCTGGCAGCCCTTACTGTCCCAAAACACACAAGTTTTCCTAAGACAAAGCAGCCAGCAGCATCTTTCATTTCTGGTGGGAAAGATCTGACGGCCTCAGAACAACATTGCCCTGGGTGAGCAGAGACCTCTGGATAAGAGAGTCTCCTTCAGCAGTCACTTGGGGCATTGCATGTTTGGCCATCTCACCTTTGCCCTTCTTCTGAGTGGAACTCCAGAGACAATATGTTCATGAAACAAAATCCCTGTGCAGCTCCTGACTGGCACCAGGACCCAGCCAGGCTTTGGGTGTGTGTGATTCCATAGCCATGACACCACATCATGGGACAGGGTGGATTCTCTAGCACAAGAGGCTGCTCTGCCTTACCCTGAGTGTGCTGGACATCACTGAGTGTAGCAGCAGCTCAGCACCCCCTCCTCCAGCTCAGAGAGGTGCAGGCCTCACCAGTGTCTCTGGGACAGGAATGTTCTGGGCTGGAGCAGAGATAAGGAGGAAGAGTTTAAAATCTAGATGGAGAAACAGCTGAGAACAACTGAGTCATGACATCAAGACAATGTTTCCTGGATGGATTTTTCTCCAGTTTGCCATCAGAAAACAAAGCTTGGAGATAAGGACAGAGCAGGAGCAAAGGTGCTGCTTTACCTTTTATCAACATCTGCTACTGCTGAAAAATTTCTTTGCAGAGTGCTGCTGCAGTTGCTAGATCACAAAATCCTTCTGGCACAATAGATTCTCCCTGTCCAGTGTATTTTCCTGCAGCTCTGTATTGCCAAGCTAAAGCTCATGGGCCCTGCAGAGAAGCCTTAGCACCTCCTGCTAAAACTCACCAGTGATTTGTCTGGGGAAAAATCTCAGAAGCTTTTTCCTTGGCATTTGCTAAATGCTGCTCCAGCTCTGTCTGAAAAAGATAGGCAGGGGTTTGCCAAGGCAGCTCAGCTTCTTGGTGTGACAAAGGCATCTGAGCCAGTTTCTGCTGTCTCTATCATGCTGAGATTAAAGTAAAATCTAGCAAAACTATTTTGTATTTTTGTATTTGCTTGTTTTACTACCAGCCACCATATTTCAGTCATGGCAGACATATGGAGATGCAGAGTCCTTGCCTAGACAATCTCCCAAATGTTAACCACCAAAAAAAAATCACTAAAAGTAATTACCAACACATTGAAAAACCAGTGAATGGCAAACTCTCAACATGGGAAGAATTAGCTCAGTTGGTCAGAGCATGGTGCTAATAGTGCCAAAGTTGTGGGTTTGATCCCTGTATGGGCCGTTCTCTTAAGGCTTGGACTTAATGATTCTTGTGGATCCCTCCCAACTCAGAATATTCTGTGATTCTGTGAATTAGCTCACTTACAGGTGCACAAATTCAGGGAGTGCTTTTCCTTCATCCTAAAACCCACAGGGACAGGGGTAGATGCAAACATCAATGTTCCTAAGCTGCTTCCTTCAGCAGCCTGAAGTATTTAGGAGTCAGGCGCCCCACTGCTTTTATGGTGCCAGCACAAATCCACATGAGCCTCTGAGCTGTGCTGCTGCTATCCTGCCCTCAAGCACCCACCAGGCAGAGGCCAGACTGGCAGCCCTGAGGGCACCTTCCCCTCCTCACCTTCACGGCCACCATCCTTCGCTGTTCTGCCAGCAGCAGATTGATCTCTTCTCTCGCTGCTGGAACTTCCTGAAGTTCATGTGAATCCATGACATCCCTGTCTTCTTCCTCAGTGTTTCCTCCTTTCTACTCCTTTGATGGCATATCATCCTTGCATGAACCCTGAGCCTTCTCTGGTTCCCAGCTACCAGGAAAAAAAAAAAAAAAGGAACTTCTGGGACACAGTGACATAGCTCTAGTGATTCATAGCCCTTCATTGTGTCTGTTCAGTCTCTTCTTCCATGACAACAGCAGAATTAATTAGTCCAGGCTGCTCTGGAGCTGAACAAACCACGCAAAAGGACACCTTCCTCCCTTTGCCTCCTATGTGATCTTTCTGTGGAAAGAATACACCAACACAAATTACTGCCTATTCACAGGTACTTGTTAAATACTTTTAATGTTCTCAAGATTGTTTTAACCATAAATGACCCAAATCCTAAGGAAACAGAACTTTCAGTACCCAAAGGGAGTCTACAAGAAAGATGGAAAGAAACTTTTTACAAGGGCACGTAGTGGCAGGACAAGGGGGAGCAGCTTCAAAGTGACAGAGCCAGGGTTAGATTAGATGTTAGGAAGAAATTCCTTACTGGGAGGGTGGTGAGGCACTGGTGAGGGTTGCTCAAAGAACCTGTGGATGTCCCATCCCTGAAAGTGTTCAAGGCCAGGTTGGATGGGGCTTAGAACAACCTGGTCCAGTGGAAGCTGTCCCTACCCATGGCAGGGGGATTGGAATGAGATGATCTTTAAAGTCCCTTCCAAACCAAATTCTATAAAATTTACAGAGGCATTAGGTGGGTGACTAGTGATAGCTAACTGACACCTACTTATAAGTTTATCCAGAAGAAAAGGAAGCTACTGTTTTTTCTGGCATGGAATCATGCCTAGAGGCACTGCAACCAAATGTAAACCACTTCACAAGCATGAAGTGACTGGACCAGGGAAGGACCAATCCAGTTTGTGCTTCCACCCAGTTTTTTCCTTAAAACACAAGTTCAGAGTTAGGACCCAAAGAGGTGAGACATCTCCCATTTATACTTTAGCCTTGAGCCTAAACTTGCTGCTCTATGTGGTGGTTGTCTTATGGAACTATAGCTTCTCCTGGTGAGTTTGGAGGTCCAAGTGTGCATCATGTTGGAAGCTAAGGAGGTTCTCACTGAGCAGTTGTTAGGAGGCGCCTGAAGTTGTCCACATGCAGCTCAGTGTTGGTGTTTTCCAGCTCCATCAGGATGTGACACATCTCCATTTGCTCTCTGAAAGCCTCCATCAGCTGTGCCCTCAAGGTGTTCATGACTTGGCTGTCATGTGCCTCAGGCCCTTGGTGTGTTTCTGCTGCAGGGGAAGACATTTCTAATCTGACATCAGGCCAGGTGAAATTCTGTGAAATCCCCCCCAAAACTACTCTAGCACCAGGTGACATGTTACAAGACATTCTTTTATAGGACTCTGCTTCTTTCTGCAGTCCTGTTAAGTTCATCATGTGGTGAAGAAATCTGATATAGCTTTATCATTGCATTATTAGCAAAAACTAGGACTTATTGCTATGTTTTTGTGAATATAAAGGGGAAACTGCATTGCAGAGAGATCTCTTCTGCCTTTGCACACACCAAAAGGAAAAAGGTATCTGTTTTCTGTGCTTGTTATCTAGAAATAACCTTGGCTGTTGGTAGCAGAGACCTATTATGTCTCATGTATAGTCTATCAGAGAACTTGACTATTTTTATTTCATTTCTTGCCAGATTCGCTGACAAAAGGAACAATCCCTGGGGCAGAACAATCAGTGTTTTAAAATCTTCACCCTGGCCGTCTCTCCATTTTTTTTCTTTTTTTAAATTACATTCAATGGACCATAGAGCAGAGCTCAGTGTCCTGACACAGCCTCAGAGCCAGGGTGACGCAGGCTACAAACTCGGTCACCTCTCTGTGAGAGACAGGACTCCCCACAGCAAATGCCACCATTTGATGTCAACTCTCTTTTCAAGGGCAGGTTTGTGACATTTAGCACATTTTAAGGCTGAGGAAGACACTGAGAAGGGCAATAGTCAGAGTCACGCAGAGAGGCTCATGCAGAGAAACAACTTCAGCTCCCCTGCCTGCCTCCACTGCCCATCAGACTGTGCTTCCCACTGTGCTCCTCTACAAGCACTCCTGAGTCATGAGAGACCCATCAAGCACCACCACAATCCCCCTCCACAGCCACTCTCCTGCTCTCTTCCCTCCAGAAATCCCAGAGCCATTCCAGCTCCTGGCTCTACCTTGCAGAACCCTGAGGTTGGGGATGACTGCACTTTTCTCCTCCTGGTTCTCAACCTTCTCCCTCAGCTGCTTGATCTCCCCACATCCATACCTGGCACATCATCCTCTGCCTTTCCATTATTCTGCCTCGTTTCTTTCACCTTCATATCTCTCCCCTCATCTACAATTCCCACAATTTGCTTTCTACTGTTCCCTTCATCTGCATTTCCTCTCTCACTCACACCTCTACACTAACCTGCACTGCCTGCTCCTGAAGTTTGTTCTTTCTTCATCCACTGCATCTTCTATTTCCACTCGCAAGCTTTTGGTCATAGAATCATAAAATGGTTTGAGTTGGAAGGGACCTTAAAGATCATCTCATTCCACATCTGCCATGGGCAGGAACTCCTTCCATTATCCCAGGTTGCTCCCAGCTCTGTCCAGTCTGGCCTTGTACACTTCCAGGGATGGGGCAGCCCCATCTTCTCTGGGCACCCTGTGCCAGGGCCTCACCATGCTCACCAAATCTCTAAGGTCCACCTTCTTGGGAATTTCTCCTTGGGAATTGTTTGCTCTGGTACCTGTGTCTCACTGTTTTTTGCTCAATAGGCAGAGATCAAGGTTATTTGAGATTCTTCTAAGGAGGCACTGGCTGGGCTGATGTGTGCTGTCATAACAGTCCTGCAGTTGTCTCCTAAGGAGTCCTGGAGAGATGCAATGTTGATGTGGTAAATGTGGATGTGACAGGGTTTTATTGTTCAGGGGCAACCATCATGACTGTGTACCCCGCAGTTCATTGAGATTCTGGTGGAGAATCCCAATTAGGAGTGAAGGAAGTGCTGGTGAAAGACCATTCATTAGGCCCTCTCTCCATCAACAGTAAAATCAATAAGTAATTAACTTGCTAGAAAAGAAGAATTTTTGCAAGAAAATCACAATTTACACAAATGCACTGGCAGAGTCTCAATTCTGCTCATGAAAGGACCCTGCCTTTCCCTCCATGTCTCCTCCTCCCTGCTATCCTCCAGAAAACACATCTGTCATGCAGCAGAGTGAGAGCTCAGCACCAAGGCTTGAGGCAAGGTTCATAAATGAGGTTGTAAAGTATCCATAAAATAACCAGTGTGGCAAAGAACATGTCTGCAACCTTTCTGATTTCCTAAGGGAGAGACAACTTAAGACAGTGCACAATCAGTCCTTCTTTCTCCTTCCTCCTTCCTCCTGCCCCAAAAAATTTATTGTCCAATTTCAGCCAAATCTTATAGAAGGGATGAAACATTCAAAGGCATTAAGTTAATTTAAAAACTCACTGGTCACCTGCAAGCTTAGAGATGTATGACCCACATCCACAGAATTTCTTTAACCCTATAGAAGCTCCTTCCTTAATCCTCTGAGAGGCAAAATGAACAGGTCTTTCCTGTTCCTGTTCCTGTTAAAGACAGAGAGAGCAGCAGCAAACCCAACTGCCACATGAGCAAGTTTCCCCACAAAATGATGCTTGATTTCCTATTGGTTTTGTCCTTCACCCCACAATTTCCTCCAGTTACTGCAGTGTCTCACCCCACAGTGACACTGCCTGAGGAGAGACAGTGTTTGCCATCCAAAAAGGGTGACAAGAGGACTGGCAGATGGGCAGACAGGCAGGTTAACTGTTCACCTAGGTGTTCAGAGCTAGAGCTGCAGTCTATAAATACTTTCTACAGCTACATCTGTTCTCCTGAGATCAGCCTCCAGCATTGCACAGATGCCCTTATCACCTCCTCCCTTTTAATGGGAAGATTTGTCTCTACTGAATTCTACCTCAATTAAGTGACTTTTCTCAACACGGCAGCTTCCCTGTTACTTTAACATTTAAGTGAGGTTCAGACTTCCTAAAGAGAATGGTATTTTAATTCTTCACCCTTGTCCTCACAGTAAGCACTTAATTGGCTCTATATTTGTGGTTTTCATGACCATATTTTATTCCTCTGGAGCAGAACAGCTACAGGGACTACGTTACCTGTTGGACCGTATGCAAAATTGCTTGCACTGAAGCCAGAAATTACTCCTTCTATCCAACTCTCTGTTGTGGAAATATATACTTCCTCCTAATTCAGTCAAATAAAGCACAAAGTTTTGGGCAGGCACAACAGCTGTCCAAATGATCTATACCTAATTACATTCCCTGTGATTTTCTCACTATGTTTTAGAAATTCCCTGGGCTTTGGAAGGACTAGCAAGCTGTTTGAATTCTGATATATCATCAGAATGAGCAGAAAAGCACAGAGGTTTATTGAATTTTACTAAAGGTAGGCAAGATGCAGGAGCCTACTGAAAGAAATGTCCTTCAATATCATTATTTTATTGGACTCTGAACATGAAATTATTTGGGTTTTTTGTGTCCGCTGAAGAAAGAAGTAAATTCACTCCCTGACCTTTATTGAGAAGTGCCACTGAGCTTCCAAAAATGTCTTAGGTAGCATACAAGGGTGAAGTTTGATGTGAAACAGAGCAGAGGTGCCTGAACTGCTGTGAGAAGCAAGGCTGCAGTCACATTGTGGTGATCACAAAATGCAGGCACTGATTAAATCCTCCCAGTGCACCTTCCCCCAGCCTGCAAAACAGAGCTCAGTGAGGGCACCAGAACTCCCTTGAAGAGCCTGTAAAACCACAGAGCACAGGGAAGAGCTGTGAGAGCAACACAGCCAACAACGTGACAGTGACCTCATTCAGCAGAGACCTCAGGAGAGCTCCTCAAAGCTCTTCACCCCTGCTCAGGTGTGTTGTACCTGCCAGTCGGGGAGGGAGAGGAAGAACAAACACCACACATCTCCCCCATGTCTCCCCCCTTCTCTGACAGCAGGAAAACCCTCACAGCCCTGTCACCTTGAGCACTGTCACCTTTTATCTGGGTGACAAGTGGCCTCTGGGCTGTGCAGTTCTGTTCACCTGCCAAAAACATTTATCTAATCAGGGAAAACAATTCTAATGTGAAGCCTTTAAAAAATGGAAGCCTGTTACCTGGGTTGTTGTGTGATCAAAAACCATGTCAAATACAAATGTTTTTCCTCAGGATCTGTTATCTCACAAGATGCCATCTGGGTCTGGGCTTGGATCCATCAGGACCGCCCTATGTGATGGGATAAAGTCAGAGGGAGAACTGCTAGGTCTGGGTTTGGGTAACAGCCTGTCGGGATTCCTCACAGCACCATCCTTTGGCAGAGGAAGGCTGCACTACGGCTTTGCCTGGAAAACACCCATACACACAGGGCTGAGGCCGACAGGCTGGGTTTTGCAACTGATGTAGCAACTTGTGCAATCTGGAGAGCTGCAAAGTCCTTGGAAGGGCTGTTGAGCAGCAGAACGGTCACTGGTGTTGGGTAAGAGCTGAGCCTGCAGGGACACAACAGACCCTGGGCAGGCAGGGAGGGAGGGACAGCACCTCTTACCTCAATTTTCAGCTAAGATTCAGACACAAGAGCTGTGAAAGAAAATAGTCAGGTTCCTCAGCAGCAAAATTGCTGGAAGCCTTTTGTGCAGAAGGACTGAGGGAAATATCTGCATTGCTCAAGGACAGACACTTCATTCCTTGTCTGGCTTTTATTAAAGAAAAATGCAAAGTTGAGAAAGGAGCTGCAGCAGGTTACAGGATGGTTCTGTTTCTTCTCTGTCCTTTAGGACTTATTCCAGTACATGATTATCACAGTGTATAGTTACTGTGTAGAACAAATCTGTTTTGATAAGTGCTCACTGGGTAAAGCATCATTCCTGTGCACAATCAAATGTTTTAGTAGCATCAGCTCTTCTGCCAGAAGCTGCAAAGGGGATGTCCTCCTCCTCCCAGAGGGCTCACAAGGAGATGCTCAAGGGAAGGACAGAGTACCCTGTGCCTCCTTCTTCAGAGCAGCTTTAATGCTCTCTCAGGTAACAGATTGTTAGAGGAGCAATTAGAGCAAAGACCAGCAGAATAACCCTCTGGTGCCCCAGGAGAGAGACAGGACAGTGTCCAGGACAGGTGCCCATGGGGTTGAGGAAAGTTCAGAACTTCACGGTTTCTTTTTCTTTTGCATTTCCCACTAAACTCCAAGTCTCTAACGAGTATCTCTTTGATCTGCAAGTTTTCAATTACCAGAATTACTTCGTTGTTGTTGTGGTTTTTTTAAGTCTTTCATTATCACTGGTCCAGCTCAGGCTTTAAAACCTGAAGCAACAAAAGAACAAACTGTGAAGGGAACTGCTGATTTGTCCTTGGTGGCAGCATTTGCCTGCATAAGACAGACTGACACGTAATCATGTGCACAGGCAAGTGTGACAGGCGGGAGCAGAGCCTGGAGAATGAGGTCAGCCTGATTCCTTGAGAAGTTTGTCCTGTAACACTTTCAGGCCCCTTTTACTGAGCTCATGTAACAGCCACATTTTGCTCACACAAGTATCCATGCATCCTTTTCCAACCTGGGGCTAATGCCTTGTCTAACTAGCTGTATTCTAAAAGCACAAATCTTCTGCTGTTTCATAGAGGCATTAAAATATAACAAGCCACAAGCAGAGTCAATTTTGAGTTAGGATTAATAAGCAGACAGAAGCAGTTCTAAATGAGTTCAGCTGGGAGTAAAAATAGCAGAGAACATGAATGCAAATCAAAATACACCAGGAAATTTAAGTACTTCGACTGCCCAGTCAATTAATTTGCTTCCATAATTACAGTTATTTGCATTATTAAGAGAAAAGCATTCTCATAGACAGAAGTTACTCAGACTAATGTAATGCACATTTCCTTCCCAGATTTCCATTAGAGAAAATAGATCTTGGGGAAGATGATGCAAGTCTGAATAAGCTGTATAAAAATAAAGCTGATATCCTTGTGAGATTAATGACTGCTTTAAAATAGAAAGGAAAAGAAAAAAGCATATTTCACAAGTAAGGTGCTAAACAAAAATTGCATTTGTAATCCATAAAGGGGAAAGAGAGATTCATGCGCTCTTTGCTTCTGAGGGCTGCTACCATGTGATTATTGTGTGGAGAAAAGATATATTACAGAATTAGCATGTGTTCAGGAAGGGTTCAGCAAGAGATCAGCTGAAGCACAATAAAAATAATGAGATTTACATCGAAAATGAAGGTAAATAACAAGGGCACAATAAAAATATGTAAATAAATGTAGTAATGTAGAAGAGGTAAGTGGGAGCCTTCTGCAATTCCTGCCTCTTATAGAGGTGAGCAAGAGGTGGAAGATGCAGAACTGGAAAAACAGAAGTACCACTGCTTGGGAAGCTGTGTCACTGGTGTGCCTCAGGAAGGGCAGGAGTTTGGCAGGATTTGAAAGCAAGTGCTTGCACTTGAACCAGAAGAGCCAGAGGCTTGTGGTGGCCCATGGGGTACCTGGCAGAGTCCCTGGTGTACCTGCTCCCAGGTACAGCCCCTCCCAGGTAGAACTCCCCAGTTCACCTGTCCAGCAAAGTCAAACATCACCCAGTAATGTCATCACCCATACCCAGTTACAGTCCCAGAGCTCATCTGTACCCAGTTACAGCCCCAGCTCACCTGTGCCCAGAGCAGGGGGGAAGGGTACAGGTACCAGTCCCAGCTCACCTGTACCCTGCTCCCCTGCTCTCCCACTCTGCAGGCAGTGAGTGCAGCTCCCTCCTCCACCTCAGCATCTCCGAGGGCAAAGGGGCCCCTGCACACACAGGCACAGGTGGCTTTTCTGTGCTGAGGCCACCCAGAGCTCCCTGCAGCAGGGCTCAGCTCTGGGTAAGCACCAGCCACAGTCACAGCTTCTTGCTGCATCTCTTCTCCTCATCAAACTCAAAACATTACAGCTTTGAAGCCTAGAGAGTTTAATGAAGTTTATAAAGTTTAAACCAGTTCATTCTCCCATGATTTGCACTTTTATCTTGACAAATTCTTCCTCCCTCCGCCTCTGTTTCTGTCTCCAGCGCAGCAGGGCTCTGACAGATTGACAGGGAAGGTGGCAGAGTGAGCTCAGCCGTGTCATTGCTGCAGCCAGCAGGAACCTTCGGAGGTCTGGTACCGTGGTACCCACAGCTGTAGAGCTGAGCACAATTACACATTTCCCTGGTGTTCCCAAAACACGGATTAAGGTTATCCATGACAAAGAAAGGGAATTGCATTTCACTAAGTACCCATTTTGTTTAATCCCAGGTAACAATCATTATGAGCCTGTTCAACCAGATCAGAGCAAGTTGGCCCTGATGTGTGCAGGTCCCGCAGGGCTCCTCGGCAGCTGGAATTCATCTGGAATTCATCACAGGACTGGAGCGATTATAAAGTAGCAATTAAGTGCCAGTGCCTCGTGCCACAACTCAATCAGTAACACCGTGCCCTGTTTGAAACACAGACATAACTTGACTCGAAGATTTGAAGCACAACGGCACAACCTATTTGTCAGCATTAATAACAGACAAGAGTCTTTGTATTTGAGCCTGTTTAAAGTACAGGTGAAGCCTCAGAGGAAATGCTGCTGTGGGGTTAATGGGGCCCCCTGAGGCTGGGATCCTGCTCTGGCCCTCTCTCACTGTGGGTGACTGGCACAGTCCCAAAGCTGTGTGCATGGCGGAGGGTCTGTTTGAAATTCCACCTAAGAATTGTCTTTGGGATGTTAGATAATAACAGATATTTGAAAAATTCTATTTTCACCTCTCCATAGTTGTTTTTGCTCTCATAAAATGCAGTGACATCCCCTTTGCAGCTTCTGGCAGAAGAGCTGATGCTGCTAAAACATTTGATAGTGCACAGGAATGATGCTTTACCCACCGAGCACTTATCAAAACAGATTTGTTCTACAGCCCCACCAGTCACAAGCAACCAGTTTCTATAGGAACCAGATTTATCTCCACAATAACGAGCCATGTACCAATTAAATGAGGGTTTCACCAACAGCTCCCAGTCTCAAACACTGTAATAGACAATTTTCAGTTCCAGCAGCAGTAAAGGAATATTTCTTCACTGTGAACATCTCAGAGTACCAGGTAAGCTCCCTAGCTTTAGACAGCTTTTAATATTCACAAGAATAAGTTAATTACAGTTTCATCAGCTCTCTAAACAGGGCTGAGGGACACTGCTATGAGCAGCTCATTCCCACATCTCTTAAAAGCATTTAAAAATATTATCCTGTACACCATAATCCCAAATTCTACAGGAGGCGGAGGGGATCGTGCAAGTCTCTTGGACAGCCTTAAACTCCAGAATGGTCCAGTTAATCACTGCATCTGGGAGCCCCAGCCACTGAGGGTAAGAAAACAAACCCAAAGGAACAGCATGTGGAGCCAGGTCACACCAAGTACTACGGCTTTTCCTTGCATGAGAGAGGAATGCAAGGTATTCCACATATTATTGACTTTATTTTAAGCAATTCCAGTTAGAGCAGAGGTTTCTGTGTCTGCCCCAGTCCTGTTTCAGCACACTGTGAGAGCAGTGCTTCAGTTTAACTGAGAGGCATGGGGTTGAAGGTTAAAACTTGGGAGAGGATTACATTTTCAAAGCATTCCTCTTACTGGGATCAACACAGAGATGCTGAGGCCCTGCTGGAATTGTGAGGACTCTGGTAGGACTTTAATCCCAGCTGCTTTTGGCTGCTCATTGTGAATCTGTCACTCAGGTCCCAAAGAGATGGGGACAATGAGGATCACTGTGACACCACCACGACCAGCCTCATTCACCCTACTGCAGATTACTTATACACAACTTTTGCTTTAAATCCTGCATAGATAGTGCAGGTCTGGATTTTTCCCCCTGCTTGGACCAGAGCCCAGGACCACCAGGAGTCCATGCACTACAACAACCCATTAAAAAAACCCACAAGAAGATAATCTTTTGTATTCATTATTTATTGACAGTAAAGGAGTCAAAGCTCATAAAAGTTACAGCAAAGCTTAATGAAAAAAATATTAGAATTTAAGAAGTTAAAACTTAGTAGAGCAAGTGACCAAAATTTGTTCTGTGAAGTTGCATAAGGGCAGTAGATGGTTAAAAGGTCATGAGAATATTTATTACAAATCCAAAATAAAGACAGAGTGATGACTAGCCCAAGATTATACAAATTGGTCCAGTTAATCCTGCTATTTAAAAGCAATCATTAAAAATACTTAATACAGTACTTAAACAAAACCAAGGAGAGATATTATCTTATAATGCTTAAGGTTTGTTTCCTTTCCCACCCAAATTCTGGACCCTTAAGGGCACTCAGTGGAGGTACAAGTGCTGTGGGAAGCCTTTTTCCCCACCATACACAGCTTCAGACAGGACTTACAAACCTGCTTCTGCTTTGGCCATCCTTCTGAAGCCCTTCCAAAGGCACAGGGTGAGAAGCAGTGGCAGAGAAATCAAAGCTACACAGATGGATTCAATCCCACAGGACCCTTCTCCCTACTCCACCTCCTAGTGCTATTCCCAGATATGGCAGAAGATAATTTACCAAGTACATTCCCATAAAGCAATCTGAGTAGCACATAATTTGCAAAAAGCAAAATGTGAAGTAAGAAACGTAAGAGGAAAGATGAAGTAATTGAAGGGAGTGATGTCAGAAATGGTGGTGTTAGATGAGAAAAAGGCCTGAACTGCAGGTCAGTACAAGATCTCATCAGCTTCCAGAGCTGTTGCAGGAACAACTGTGGATGCAATTTTTCTGTTGTTTTTTCCTCTACTGATGATCCACACTTCAGAGAAGCATCTTAGAAGAGAACTCAAGTCATTCAACACTGGCATTAAACTTAATTACTTAGAAAACAGCCAGGAATAAAACACAGTAGCCTATTAAACCTCCATTGCATGAAGACAGGGGAAGAAACCTTCCAGCTCCATTTGTGATTGAAAAAAACATTGAGAAGTCAGCTCTTCACAACAAAAGGGTCATAAAAATGATTCCTGCTATGCAAGTTCAAGCCATCATGGTTTACCATGAGGGTGGGGAGGCCCTGGCACAGGGTGCCCAGAGAAGCTGTGGCTGCCCCATCCCTGGCAGTGTCCCAGGCCAGCTTGGACAGGGCTTGGAGCAACCTGGGATAGGGGAAGGTGTCCCTGCCATGGCAGGGGTTGGGACTGGATAAGCTTTAACATCCTTTCCAATCCAAACCATTCCATGATCACCAGAGCACTTAGTTGTGCTCTAAATTCTTCAGCACTGTTTTTCTAGAAAGTATGTCTTTCCAGTTGAGAAGCAGGGCTGGGAAATACTGTGGAATAAACTTAAATCAACTGTATCTGCCTATATGGATTATGAATGAACAAAAGCAGAAAACTGGAAATTAATAGACTTTTGGAAAAACAACACATGCTGATTAAAGAGTGAATTGTTGAAACTAAGTACCATTTATGGGAAAATAATTTTGAAAACTTCCTGGTGCAGAAGACAGAGGAATTAATTGAGGCATCTGTGCACTGGCCATCATAGCAAATTTACCTGATGACAAACTGCTGAGAACATCCCTGTCCCTTGGCCACCTGCAGCTGAGTGGGGCTGTCCTGTGCCCAGAGGGCTCCCACTCCAGAGCTGTCCCACTCTGCTGTACAAGTGAGCCCTGGGCTTAAGGAAAGCCAGCCAAGAGTGCTCACCTTGGCAATTTCCCTGGCCAGCCCAGGAGACAGCAACATCCTCATTCTCCAAGGGCAAAGAACAGGCCAGCCTCTCTCACTGCTCTGTCAATACCAGTTCTACTCACAAAATTAATACAGAGAAGATGCTGCACCAGCTCTGAGTGCAGTTCTCCACCCTGAGATTGGAGGGGTACTGTAAGAAGGAACAAAAAGCATGTGCACAGGGCAGTGCTCTGGAAGTCTGCAGTTTCCACTAGTAAGATACACTAACCCAGTAATTGCTGAGGTTTTTATCAGTCTGCAAATGGTTTAAGAATCCAGTCATTTTCTAGTCACTCCACCACCATGAGCAGGTCAATGTGACAGATTAATGAGCTGTACCATATTGTAAAAAACCAAGCAACCACAACACAAAGCCAGAAGGGCTATGAGGAACTGAGATTTTAAAAAAATCTAAAGGAACCATTAGGCAATACAGCAAACACACTCTCATTACTGGGTGATGTTTGAGTTTGATCATTCAGGGAATAATTCCCTACAAACAACACATAGCCAGCCTGGTTTTAGTATAGGTCTGCTTTTATTTCCATATTCAGCTCTTTGAGGGAGACATCCTTTCACAATCTGAAAGGAGGAGGGTATAGCCCGCTGTAGTGCTGCTTCAGCACACTAAAACACATCATACAAGAAATGGTTCTGGTGACTTTTCCCCAACCCAAACAAACACCTGTCCATGCCCTGGGGGCACAGAGAGAGTCCTGGAACCCAAACATTGTGTGTGTGAGACAGGGGTGCACTGGTGAATCTCACCTCACTGGCAAGTGGCAAAAACTGCCAGCTGGCAAGGACTGCACGGGAGTTGGGAAGTAAATACTGGTAGTAGTGGATTTAAAAAGAAAAAAAATAATCAAACCCTAGAAAAAAAATAATATAAATTTAAAAGCAGCGCCTTTCCAGTATCTCACTGCAGCAGGCAGCAAGACTTAAAGGCACTACAATGTGTCAGAATGAAGAAAATCTGGTGCATCCACCCTTCCAGAGTGCAAGAATATGGATTAAGAATTCCAAAGTTGATATAGGCTTTTGGAAAACAAACAAACTTCTTTTCAGCACAAGATCTGGTGGAGCTGCAGAAAAACAAAAAAAGAGGTGAGTTAGTTACTGTGCTTTTATACAAACAGCTCAACCTCAGAAGCTGAGCTGGTGAAAGGCTACACCACCTTGTGTTCCACCTCTTCCTAAACTCATGTGGTTTAAATCCATACACTAAGCAGCTTCTCTCCCTCTTCCTTCCACAAAAAGATCTCCCCACATATGGAACACGTAAGCCAGACCCAAATATAGTCAAAGGTATGAAGGCTATTATTTTTCTACACCTCCAAGAGGCACATATTGCACCTGAGCTCTTTAGATACCTGGAGGCTGAAGAACTACAGGGTGACTTATAGCTGCTTATTTCCAGATCCTAAACATGACAGGAACTCACTGCAAGGTTTAAATCCTGTCAGTGTCTGTGAAAGTATTTTTCCTCCTCAATGCAATGTCAAACTCACTAAAGGACATTTCCTACAACAGGGGCTGGAAGTAGCCTCCGTTGCCAACATAAAATATATGAATTCACAAGAAGGAGCTGGGAAAAACACTGAATTAAATACAAGATTTCCCAACAAGCCATGCCAGTCAGTACAGAAAAATCTGCTGCAACATGAACTCTATCCAACTTTTCTAGAAAACAATAATTGAGTTCATGCAGATATTTAAACATCATCTCAAAATTTTATCAGCCCACAGACAAATGCTATATAATCTTTAATACATTATTTAAACTCTGTCCAGTTTTGGACTAACATGAGTATCTTCCAAAAGGCAAAATTCCTATCTCATACCAACTACTACCAATTCCTCCTGCTGACAGAACTTACAGGTCTGCAACATAGGCTGACCCTGACTGTTGTGGGTTTGATCTCTCTGGCAAGGCAGGATGGACAGAGTATTCTGTTCAGTACAACTCACAAATCTGACTGTCTGCAATTACTTTTTTAAAACCTTGTCTTTCTTAGACCCAGAAAAAAACATAAACCAACTCAGAGAACACATTCAGCAGTGCAAGAGACAGGCCTAACTCCCTAAAGCGAATTATCAACTCTCTAGCAATAGTTGACAAAGAGCTTGTCTCAGAGTTATCTTACCACAGTTTTATTAATTACTCTGGTTCTGCAAGGGTAATAATTTCTTCATTGATAAAAAATTCCACAGTCTCCTCCTCCCAGTCATCGACATTGCTGTCCAGCTCATCTGTGTCTACCCCTGCAGTGGAGAAAACACCAACACTGAACACAACAAACAAGGCAGCCATGGAACAATTTGATGCTCTTGGCAGAAACAGCCCTTAGACCAGCAGTGAAACAAGATGTAAAGAGGTATTTGGTGCTTTAAATCATAACAAGTGCATGAGAAATATACTGAGTGATAACCAAGGCATTACTGTCTCCTACTACAGTTTCATCCCAAGGTCAAGCCATTGCCTTTTTTTCCCCCTTAAATCCTGCCACAATTCAGGATAAAAAAGTACAAACCCCCTGCAGAGAGCAGGGGCCTGGCTTTAGCAGGAAGCAGAGGGAGAAGGGAAGGGTTGGGGCCGTGCAGGAGGCGCTGCTGGTGCTCACCCCCGCGCAGCTCCAGGCGCTTGTTGCGCTGCTCCATGTACAGCTCTTGTGCCATCTTGCGGTACTTCCTGAACTCCTCCATCATCGTGCGCCGCCGCTCCACCAGCTCCTGCAGGGACAACACGGCTGTTCAACCTCCCCCTGACCCACACCCGCCCCAGGCATTCCTGAGTCAAACTCTTCTCATAGACACCTCCTCTTTTCTAATCAGAATGCTGTTTTGGTGAGGTGTCCTTTTTCTTAATTGAAAGAGCTTTTCTTAATTTAAACACTAATGCAGCAACATGCTAAGATCTCCAAAAATTTACAACATAACACCAGTTCCTATCCAGGCTCTTTACAGCAGCACCTCTCTGAACTAACCACTGGACTAATTCCAACCATCTAGATCAAATGAACACTTGTCACACAGGAAACGTTACTTACATATCACCAGTACAAAGGATAGGCTATAAGAGTTTAATCTATATTATATTTCAAAAGTGACTTGCCTTCGAAGCTTTGGACTGGCTCAGGCGATCTTTCTGCTCAAATATCTTGGAGTATTTCTTCAGGTCCTTCTTAATTTGCTGTGAAACAGAAAATTTCATTTCAACTGGAGTATCAGACTAGCAATTACTACCATCTTCTCTAAGAACTTCCTTAGTAGGCCTAAGCAGGCTATGCCCTTCTGAAAAACACCTCTCTGCTAGGCAATTCCCCTTCACTATAATTTTGTGCCTCATGGCTTATAGATCATGTAAGTGCTTCTGTACACAAACAACTACCCAAGTCTGAAGAGAAAAATTCGATTTACTCTTCTTTATACCCTTTCATCATACCCTAACTGTAAGAACAACTGGTAACCACTTCTATTTTGAGCTTATAATACAGTTAATAATCTGCAGACATTCCCAGAAGTGAGGTCCCACACAGCAATGTGTTTATCCACACATTCAGGGCAAAAGGCAGCTGTGTAACAAACCTCATCCTCAAGAAGAGGGAGTACACCAGGTATGCTTTATACACCAAATCCATGTCATCACAAAGTCCCTGGAATACCCCACCTTTATCTGATCCTCGCTGAGCAGGGTAGCTGGTCGTGGTCTCCAGAGCAGCTGACAGAACCTGTCTTTGTTGTTTTTCTGAAGCAGACGGCCTTGGAAGGTCCATAACCAATATGCATTGTCCACCTGCAAGAGCAGTGCAGCAGCTCAGCTAAAATAAGCTTTAACTTTACACTGGAGTGCTCAGAAATTAATGTTTAAAACCGTGGTGGAGGTTAAGTCATTCGACCAGTGACAGGTGCTCATTTTCTCTTCCTAATCAATAGCTCTTTCCAATACCACTGCAAGGGCAAGCAGGGGTGGGGAAAAGAGTTGCATCAGTACCTTGTGGCTCCACCAGGACACAGAGGTGACAATGTATCTGCCCGTGGGGTCCCACTCCACATCCGAGGCCGTGTAGTGCTCTGCGATGTTCATCATGGTGCAGTCAGACGTGTCAACAAATGCTAAGGCACCATTCATGCTGCACAGGCAAAACAAGACATTGCTTTACACACCAGCACAGCCTGGGTTTTGAAAAACATTTCACAAGCTACATCTCTACAACTCCTCATTACAAACCAAGTCTCACAGCAGCCAAGAGACAGGTTTGTACCTGTCTCTGTGGCTGGAAAGGAACACAGTGGATAAAAACCGAACACAACATAAGAACAACACTTCTGTTTCTGTATTTAGGGACCCTTAAGAATACAAATAAAATGGGTAAAAGCCACAGTAAAAACATGCTCTGGGCAAGCTTCAGCCAAAGTATAATAATCATATGCTTAGACACAGTAGTGGAGAAGATATTAAAGAAAAGATTTCTAAGATGAACAGCAGTGCTTGCATGAAAGCACGTGAAAGCAAGTATTACTTGACCAGTTAACAACAATAATTTTAATTTGCTCTAGAGCGAAACTTTTTTGAGAATTCTTTCACAAAGCAGCACTGTCATTAAAAGGTACTGCCCAAAGTGATGACAACAAATGCATCACAAGAGCCATAAAGCATGTCCAAACTGGACTGGCTCAGAGACAACTTAAACAGCTGGAAGGTGTTTCTAAATATCCACTTTTCTGCTGAAAAATGCATTCTTCATTTGGTGTGGCAAAAATAGGAAGTGAAAGCTGCAAAGGACTAAGATACATCATGAATTGCATCTCTGCTCTGCCTTTGCTTTTGCACAGCTCTATCAGGATTACAGCAATCAACTCTTGGTGAGATACTTAGTTCTCTTCCTCTTTTAAAATCAATGTGGTGGTGTTCAGCAATCTGTGCAACACTCACCTTCTGAGGCCAGCCAACACTACAAACTGCCCCTGGGGACTCCAGAATATCGTGTTTGCCTGCTGTTTGTCAAATGTTTCTGAAAAGAAACAAGGAAAATTCAGAAAAAGATCTCAATACAATGCCATCAATTACAAGCAACAACCCCACTAATTTCTCACAAAACATCAAAAACAACTGCGATTTTGAGTTTATTGCATTTATTACTATGCAAAATATTTAGTATCTGCATTTCTCACTTGTTTTTCACTTACTTATGAGTTCTATTTTCCCGTTGTTTTTAACATGGTAAAAGGAAACTGAAATTCGTGGAGTTTCTCCATGCAACACAGCAAACTTGCTTCCATTTGGTTCCCAAGCAAAGGCTATGATGCTTTCTGTAACAAGAGGAGCCATAACTCTGTTAAAGGACAATACCAATCTCTGATTTCAAATAGTTACCAAAGAGGGAACCCATCAATTAACAGACTTTATTTTAAAACACAGGTTGATAAGGCAATTGCAGGGAGTCAGGGGAAGTGTTTCTAACTACAGCTCTTTCTTCATCTACAAAATACATTCATATTATCAGCCCTACCATTTTTATTAATAACACGTTTTCAGCTCTGTCATTTTTCAAGTCAGTCAGAAGCATGAACAGCAGCAGAAGTTTTGATTTCTCATTTTCACATGAGACATTCTGCAACATTAAAATTCAGCTCTTTTCCAAAGGGTTAAATTCCTAATTATGTCACATGTTGACAAGAATTTCTAAGAGAGACCCAAGCATCTCTACAGAAAAGTTCAAGCTCAAAAGTAAGGAAATATTTGGTATTACCTTTCATTTCCACCACATCCACTGGCACCTGTTTCTCTCTCATGCGGAATATTTCAAAGTTGGTCACTACTCCCTGTAAAGGCCAAAATCAACTCATTATCCAGCACAGAAACAGCAGAGTAAATAATTTCATCACTAGGCATAGAAATACAACTCCAAAATTAGCCTGTTAGGACACAGGATGAGAGCGAGTCAAGGTTCCTTCCTTTAATGAGAGCAGATAAATACAATATGCCTCTTTACCAAAAAAAATCCAAACTTGTTCTTATAAAGAGTAATTTCAGAATTGCATTAAAGCATGTTTTGTTTCTGACTGTTACAAAATTTAATTAAGATAGATGAATATGTGACACATTATGCAGCTTGACCTACATGACGTTCAACACCTGCTTAATTCTAAACAGAAGAGGTGAGGCACAGACCTCTCAGAGACCAAGAGGCCTCTAAAGTCAAAGCAAATTCTGGATGCAAACATTACACACATTCTGCTTCCCACATGTTTCAAATTCAAATGGCAAAAATTAAAAATTTACACTGCCTTTAAATAAAGACAGTCCTGCAAGAAAAGAAAGCATGAGGCAGAACCAAATTTTCCCAATAAAATCAGAATCCATGTACCTGTGTGCCTTTGGGAGTCCTGTCTACCTTCACACACAGGTAGTCCCCATTCTTCTGCCAGTGCAGTTTACAATCTACTACGTTGAACAAATTCCGCACACGAATTTCTTGTCTAGAAGGCAGCTGCATCAAAGTCACTCTTGCTGGGATGTCTTTGTCCTCAGGCACCCAGAAAGCAATTATGTTACCACCTGGAGACCATGAGAAATCTCTACAGGAACAAAGTTGAAAATATGCCATTTAATTTTTAGTTAGAGATACTACAAGCAGAAAGCACTTTCCTCATTGTATCTGAATGTTGCACAAAGATCAACTCTCGATAATAAAGACAGGCACAGATACATAACTAAGGGCATTTACTAAAGCTAAAGAGATTTTTAAGCAGCTATATAATATTGCTGTATCACCAATGTTGTCTCATCAGTACATCTCACCAAAAAGCAGGGGTTGCACACAGAGTAACTGCCAGAGATCTAGGAACAAATGAGCCAAGAAAAACCCTATTAAATTACCACAGAGACCATCTTCCTGCACTTGGGTACACTTAATTTTCTTGTTGCTTTACAAAGATGTACTTTAAAAACTCTCAGAGGAGTCAGTGTGTCATGTGCAGACACAGCACACTGGTCTAAGCCAGTACAACCACCTTGTTAGGGAGATACTCCCTAATGAACTGCATTCCAGTCTGGTTTTGTAGACAAGGAACAGAACTCTCAATCTAAACCCTGGATTAAGCAGTACCACAAAGAGGATTTCAAAGCACAGAATCTACCAAGTCTGTTCATCAACAAGTGGAGAGTCTTCCATTTCTTTTTGCCACTTTGGCTAATCTGACCACCTCAACATGTAAAGCTCTTTGCTCCAGGCAACAGTCCGAAGATTCCTCTTGTCATAACAAATTCCCAGACTAAAAGATTCCAGCTAAAGAGTACCAAGTACAATTATGATTACAAGGGAATAGACTCACCTTATCCCATTGATTTTCAAGCTCTTTTTGTCCAACAAACCCATAGACTAAAAGATGAGAAAAGGATGAATTTTTCAAGTTAGTAACATTCTTATATTTACATACGCACTTTCTACTCTCATTATTATGCAAAAAAGGCAAGAACTTACAGGTGTTTCATAGATGCTGAGGGTATCTGAAGTCATTCGAGCAAAGAATTTACCATCATGACTCCATCTAAGCAAGAAAGAAAAAAAATATATTAAATCGGAACTGCCTTTTTATTAAATGAAGTCTGGGACCACAACTCTCTACTCTAATTCTGTTTCTTAACCTACTTAAAAATAGGCCAGTGAGCTGAGTTTTCACAGTGGAAGCCTCTCTTCTTTTGGCCAGTCAGAATATCCCAGATGATGATAGCCTGAGGGTCATCCTGTGTGTCCATCAGAGGGCTGAAGGTCACTAAATACCTGCAAAAGAAATAATCCAATTCATTATTGAAATTTCATCTGTCAGTACCAGCAGGCTTTCACACAAGTAGTATTTAAATACCAGGCACTTTTAAACAGCAGTTTCTCTAACGGGATTTTTCAGGGGAGGGAAAAATAAGAACAAGATGATAAAGGAGGAGAAATTTTCCCTGGCATCCCTCTGGCTGAAAACGTTCCAGATTTGTGTGCAAGTCTTTCCATATTGATGTTACAAAGGAGGGGAACGCATCAAATACACTGTTACTTATTATATAGTTTTGACATGAGACTAACACCGGTTTCAAACCAAAGATCATTGACCTTATCCAACCCAAATTATAGGGATGCTCGTCTTCTCCACTGAAAAGTAAATAATCTCTTTAATACAAAAAAGCATAAAACCCAACTGCTTCCAAATGTATTACTTGAAAACTCAAATGAAAATGCCAATCAGTCCTGAAATTTTATCCTTCTCTCCAGAGCTCTTAAACGTTTAAAAAAAAAAAAAACTTCAGAAGTTAATTTCAGCACTCCAGATTTGGAGGATGCTGCTGATGCTTCATGTTTTTGACCCCTTATCCCAAACCAATATCATGCTCTGTACCTTTCACAGGGTGAGAAGTCAATAAGCTGCACTCCTTGGTGACTAAACCTCTGAATCTGCTTGAACTTCTCTCCACCCCACAGAGCGATGCCCCTCTGGTGGAACGTAGCCAGGTAGGTGCCCTTGGGAGACCAACGGACGTAGGTCTCTGTCCACCTCTGGATTTAAAAAAAACAGTACACACAAAAGTTTAATTTCATACTGTGCTCCTAAAAGGGAAAGAATTCATGTGTGGCTTTTGTTGCAGTACATTTTGTAAATCCCTTTACTAAGTGAAGATCTCAGGATTTGTGGTAATTGTGGAATTTTATTTCATGCACGTAATATACAGTACATATTCTTCAGGCTGAAAATTGTCTATTGAGAACTTTTCAACTTACAGATCACCAAAGATGTTTTTCAGGTACAGTGACTTCTTTTGTGTAATAACAATTAAACCCACCTAACACCCTGGATTTCCTTCTTTCAGCCTTGGTAAGAATATACTGTTCTCAGAAGTAAGGGCAAGTATTTCAAATTTCTGAACAACACAGCTCTGGACCTTCAGCTACATTAGAGAGATCTCAGCAATACAGACCACAGCTGGAGACTAAGGTGATGAGCAAATACTCTCACCATCGAAGAGCCAACTTCCTCCTACTGTAATGCACAATGCTTATTAAGGAAAATGCTCCTGGGTCCTAACAGTTCCCAGAAAGTCCAGTGCCTGCAGCAGAAAAGCAGACTAACTCTCCCTTTTTTATGCCATTACCAAACCAGCTATTCCTCTTTTACACCTCTGTGGTCAGCACAAAAGCAAGGAGTCATCTGAAGCAGCAAACATAAGCACATATTCAGCTCGAATGAATAGTGCTCCTCAAACTCTGACTTTGCATTCTCAGGTCTTTCTGAATCACCTATAATAGAGAGATGAAGGAAACTAATGGGCATCACAGACCAGTTAAAAAAAAAAACAAAACACCACTACAAACTCTTAAATAAAAGTTCACTTCACAATTCTCTTACCTAAGCACCTAAGTCTAATTTTAAAGGATGTGATTTCTTCACAAGGAAGAAAAAATTATTTCAGCAATGGAAAAAAGCCTTTTTTTTTGATTAAGAAGCTGCAATGTCATAAAATGAAGGAGATTGTCAGTGTATCTGCAATCTCCAGCACTTCCAGGACACTCACTGCTCTGTCCTCAATTTGAACAGGTTCCTTGATGTCATTCCAAAAAATGGATGTCCGGTCTCCTGACTCAAAGATCACACTGTACTGATCCCTACAATCAGGGTCTTCCAACCAGTATCGGAGATTCCCCTGAGAAAAACAGAGCAAAAGACTATTAGTGAGTCAAAGGCTAAGTCAACAAGTTCCACAAATTAGTATCTATGTGGCAGATGGAAGCTGGTCTTACCAGAGAGTGCAACTTTGGGGTCTTACCACTACAAACAAGTTTTTGAAGTGAAATTAAACAATTCTAACTACTGCATGCTGGAGGCTGAGAGCACACTATAAACAGGTGGACCTTCAAGGTGTTTTGATGATGTTTAATACTTATTTTAAACAAGAAGTCATATGGTGTTTGGTTTTTAAAGAAAAAGTAAACTATTCTTTCTTCCATCAGACTATTTACAGAGCAACTGGTAATAAACATCAAAGTTTGCCTCAAACAAATAAGAATATAAAAAGATGCTTTTGAAAATCCAATTTTAAATGACTTGTACAAAATTATTATTCACTCTTATTATTTAAGAGTAAATTAAGCTTCACACTATGTGTAACTGTTAAGCAGAAGCACTGAGTTGCTCCCATCACTGATGGTGAGCATGAAGGATCAGGAGCATGTGATCAGCACTGCTATTTACACCACCATTAACACATCATTTCTATTTTCATATGGACATTTCAGCAGTGAAGTAACCATTTAATATTAAGCTGAATATTCTTTCCACTTTTCCAAAAATTCCTTACCAAATCCTTAAATGGCTGCTTCTCAGGGATTTCCCACTCGTCACTGATTGTCATGTACCTGAAAGAACAATTTGGTTGGTTACACTCCATGCAGGCACTCAGGATTAGAATCCCCAAATCTACAGATAACACACAATTGCTGCTGCACTCACTTATCAAAGTCTGTGAAGAGGTTGACTCTGAAAGTGTGCTGCTTGTCCAGTTTGTATCCATCTGCATTCTTCACAGCATCCACGGCGTGAGAGGGAGACATGTACTCCAGGAAGATGTAGCTGCAAGGAAGGAAAATCAAAGTACAAGACATTGTTGACTACAAAACAGGCCTAAAATAAAGAAGAAATAATGGGGATGAATTAAGAATTCAGTACAGAGCATCTACAGGACAGCTTGTTGTCTTGTCCCTAACCAATTAGGGTCAACACCAAATTAATCTCCATTCTGGCCACAGATTTGCATACATTTTTTAGCTGTCTAGGCCTGACCTAAAACTAATCTGATATCCTTACTGAAATGGGCCAGACATAGCAGTGAATGCAAGCTTAACACAACCAGGACAACAGTGAAAGACAGGAACATGCAGGTTACATCCACAGCTCTTCCCAGCTGAGTAACAGGTCATGTTTAGGAATTGTACCTTGCTGTCACAGGCATCTCAAACCATCACCACTATTTTTCAAGTAGAGAACTCAGCTTCCTTCTGGCCACTTAATCGAACCTACCTAGGGGCCCAGCAGACTAAAACTAAAGGTATTCTGAACACCATCAGTGTCTCAAGCAGAGGTATGAGCATAGAGAGACAGAATGATTTTCATGCTGATCTCGTAGAGGCAACAAACCCTCCACTCCAGAAAACTCTTTTCACGCCTTCTGAAGTATGGATTGCTCCAATACTTAGAATATATGCTACAGATATTGACAATCTATTTTGCAACAAACAGTCCAGCCATTGCTACTAAGTTTTTAGCTCAAGACGACCTTTAACTTCTGCCGTAGCAGAAAACTAAGAAAAAACTCTTCATGTAGCACAGAAATTTGTCTCCAAACCCAGCTAAACTATTTCCATAATTAATCCCCACCACTCTCCACTGTGAAGCCTAATGAGCTATTAAGCTTCTCAGTTCCCTCAGGAACTTGTCACTGAGACTGATGTCAGGACTGCACAGGCTGAGGTAGAAGCAGGTGATGATAACAACTATGAAATCACCATAAAGACTGGCCATAAAGTATTGACACTAACCATCAAAGATAAGCCAGAGCTGTGTCCTTTTTCCAGTTGGAGCTATCATGACTTACCCTTTTGTTTTTCCATCTGCTTCTGGATAAAATTCATTGATAATTTTGCCAAACTTGGAAAATATTTTGTGGATGACATTCTTCAGTTTCTCCAGTCGGTCTGGTCCGACCTGGGGCACATTATCCACAACGATCACCGAGTCTATTCCATCGGCCTCCTGTGGCTGATCTTTCAGGATGTCACCAAGCAGTTCTGCAAAGACAGCACAGACAGAAAACTAAGACACTGCTCACATCATGAAGGAGGGAAGACAAAGATGAAAAGAACAGTGAGAGTAAGAAAACACAGAGACTTCAAATTTCAAGAAATTTCAAGAGTAATTTTATAAGCTTGGTAGTGAATGAAGGTTCTGTCAGAAAAACAACTGAAGTGAACACACAACACCCCAGTAGCACATCCTGATTAACTGACAAGATTATGTGGTTTCATGGCAAACTTTAAGCACCCAACTTTTGAAGTCTTGCTTAAAAACATACTTTACACACTGAGGTTGTCAACACTCGCACTATCAGTTTTTTTCAGGAGATGAAACTGGCTGACAGTCCTCAAAAATGACAATAGCACAGACAAATGCATGATTTACAACCTGACCTCTGACCAGTCTTCTTGCTCAAATTATAACCAGATTACTTTGATAAAAATAAATGTAACCTGTACCTCACTCCCGAATTACACAAGTTTTAGAATAATTCAAAACTATCCACCATACTGGAAGCTCTGCATATCTCAGCATCACTATAATTAAGAACTCACACTCCATCTAAACCTTTAATTAAGCACAAAAACAAAGGTCTAAGACAAGACATTGAAAGCCATATTTAAGCTTTGTGAAGAAAAGCATATCTTTTCATACTGGATATTCTTCAAATATATTAATTCCTGAATATCTGCAGTAAGTTTTAAGATTATGTGAACATCTATAAACATCTATGTGAACACTATAAAAAACAATATTACACAGAAAATAAGTTCACCTCACCATATTTTTGAATTAGATAAAATTTGAAGAGTCAGACTATCTATAGCATGCAGACTAGGAGAAGAAATCCAAATACACACAGAAAGACTTAAAATATGAGAACAAACTAAAAAAGGTATTGTACATGCTGATATTTTGAAGATATTAGATTTTTGATAGTTCTGTAATTCAAGAAATTTTTCTGCCCAGAAACATCACTGGAAAGATCTCTAGCAATGAAGAAATATGAGAAACATGCTTACTTTGAATTTCGAACTACTAAAAAGTTGCTTCCTACAACTTTAAGCTTCAACAGGTTATTACACATGAAGCTTCCCATTGATCTGGGGCAACAAGAGTCACAGATATTTAGCCCACTACCACCAAGATTATATAGCATCTACAGAATGTGGGTATTTGTAATATCTCAAAAAGATCATCTCCATGCGCATGTAGCAACTACAAATAACAATATAAAATATATAAAATGAAAGCATGCCCCATAAGGACATTTCCACAGGAGTCTACAAGCAAAAGGTGAAAATCAAGGCAAAACACAAAAGGGTAATTTTTAAGGCTCCTTTAGTCATTTTTTCTTAGCCACTTCTCACAAAAGACTTTGTAGGCCAAGGAATGCATGTTTAGATTCCTGAGCAGCAACACCCTGTACTGAATCAAAACTGTAACAGACTGAGGACAAATTCCCACACCGTGCCCTTAAATTCAAAATTGTGAACAAAGGAATCTTCAAAGAGCAAGAAGCTGGTTCAGCCAGCTCCTGCTGCAGCCAGAAGGGAAGCAGGGTGTGGTGGGTACAGGGCTATCTTCTGCTGGCAGTATTTTAAGGACCACTGTCATTATCTGAACTAAAACTTCTCTAAGTGGTACCTAAGTGGTTGTCCAACACACCCCTTCTGCTTTAACTTGGATCAGCTGCTCTTTCATGCCAACACCAGTCGGGGGAAGAGGCAGTAAAGGATCTGAGATGTTCCAGTCCTACAGCTGGTCCATCTCACAGGTGCTCCTGAAGATCTGTGTTATCATGAGCATTCAAAGAACCTTGGCCTGGTCACACTGGGCTGCTTTTCTCCTTGGGAGGCACCAGAACAATGGGAAAGGAATAAGGAAGCTCAAGAAGCAATACACACAGATGGAAAGCCAGATCAGCAAGAGTGACTAAACCTAAACACTGTAATTCAGCCACTAACACTAGATTTCTTACAGCTGAGAAGTTAACCAGAATAATTAACAACAAAATAGGTGCGAATGGAAAACAGACCCAGTTTCTAAGAAGGAATTGAACGTAACAATCCTAGATGTACACAAAGTGTATTAAGCAAGCACTTAACAAAAAGAATCCAGCTCCAAGGCAATTTCGCCAAAGTCTCTTTAAAAAACAAAATAAGGAAAGCTATTACACAGACTGCTAAACTGAGAACAGCAAACACTTCCTTAATCTAGGATATTTGGCTGCTGTTTTATTAAACTAAACAAAGGACTGGAACACAAGAACGCACCTGTATCACCTGTATTCCACTGCCAGTCGAGATAACTGGCTGATTCACAATCCTGCGCTTTAGAAACATCTTTCCACTTTTGCTATGGGTAACAGACCCTACAACACTAAGAATACACTCACATGAGACCCTGAAACAGCACAAATGCTGAACAAATAATGGGGAAACAAGTACTTTTGCTATTCAAAAACTAAGAAAATTTATCTGGAAAGACCCATTGAAAAACACTGAATTAGAGTTCTAACTTCTGTATGACAAGACCACATACAAACATTACACAACAGCTTGAACATTTTAAGGCAGTCAATATCCACTTCTTTTAAAAGAGCCTGGCCTGACACTTTTAACTGCCAGGAACGATTTTTCCCTATTTTCTTGTCACAGAGTCTCTACATCACATCTTCATGAGCAGTAACTCTCCTCAAACCCTTTTAACCTACGGATTTCATTCTGGGTGCATGGGAAAAACAAGAACGATGAAACAGAGTTTGCAAGGACCACATCAACCATTTAAAACTTCTATTTCTACAGCTGAGTTTAACCAGTAGAGCCAAAAGGAAGGGGGACGAGCTGATGATTCCACTCAGAGGGCAGCCCACAAGTGAGGTGTAACAGCGATTTTAGAACCACTTTAGCAGTAGGATTTAGGACAGCAGCGCTGTGCGGTGCCGAGATAACTCAGAAAAAAGATCATTTAAGAAGCACAGCTGCGATGCAGACGCGCACAGAGGATGTGGAGCTGCCCAGCACCAGGGCGGAGGTGCAGCCGGGCCGGGGGCTCGGGGCAGAGCGCTCCCCGGCCTGGCCCCGGCTCTACACCGGAGCCCCCGCCGCTCCTCCCGTCCCGCACCTTCGTCGCTGATGTCGTCCACGAAGTCCTCGGGGTCGCTGAAGGAAATCTCATCCTCGGGCTCGGCCGGGGCGGCGGGCGCGGCCTCCCCGTTCTCCTGTGCCTCGCCAGGCTCGGCCTCGGCCGGCAGCTCAGACTTGGGCTCGGCCGCGGGCTCGGTCCCGGCCTCAGAGCCGGGCTCGGGCTCAGCCTTCACGGGGCTCTGGCGACCGGACGGCGGCTGCGGCTCGGGCGGCGGCTGCTCGGGCTCCTCGGCGGCGGGCGGCGGCTCAGGAGGCCCCGACGGCGCCTCGGACTCGCCTCCTCCTTCCTCCTCCTCATCTTCCTTCTCGTCCTCCTCCTGCTCCTGCTGCTGCGGCGGCTCCGCGGCCGGCGGGGGGGGGGCCG
>VXBI01000501.1:1036962-1105260 GCA_013397375.1 Toxostoma redivivum | reverse complement strand
TTCGTTCCGTGCCTGCTCCCGCCCCCGCGGCGCGCTCGGGGCGCTCCGGTCCCGCAGCGGGGCTCCCGGTGCCTCCCTCCGAGCCGGGCCAGCTGCGCACCCGGCGGGGAGAGCTCCAGCTCCGAACGCTGGCGTTTCGCTGGGTCTGGGATGAAGAAACTTGTAAAATACTGCTGGTGCTTGTTGCGAAATGGGAGATGGAGAGAGCTCCTGAGTGAATTGAGGGAATAACACGTTAGACTCCTTTAGCAGTTAAACTGAACGAAGCCTTCAGAGGGCTCTGTAAAGTTTTCTTTGAAGTGGCCCAAGTTTTGAACCTGCTCTGTGCATACTATTTTTTTTTCTCAGTTTGGAAAGAAAATTGAGTAGGTAAGCTTAAAGCATTGAAAAATGGTTTGGTTGATTATATTTAGGATCCACTGTGAGTTTGCTCTTGTTAGGCCTGTGATGCTCCTGATGCAGATAATGCTTATAAATAAATTATTTTGGAATATTTCTGTCCAGGACTGATGTAACATATTGAACAGCAGCCTTTGTGGAAAAATGTCCTACTGTACCAAAGAGAGAGCTTGCTCAGGTATGTCTGTTACAGATTTACCATCTGCTTCAGGAGCCTTATAGAGATAAAACAGTTGTCTCCAAATAGAGTGTTCTTGAATTGATTAACTTCTAGTGGTGGTGCTTCTGTACCTTTCTGATCTACTCAGCCTTCTTTAGAAAACGTAGTTTTCTTTGGCAAAGATTTTATGATGACTACTGTGAGAGGGTCTATAATGATTTTGGTTAAAGGAAAATAATGCTGTGAATGCAGCACTGTTTTTTATTTATAACATCATGATGCAGGTTCAGAGGTCTTTGAAAGTTTCACACCCTTATGTAATTTTTTTGGAGACCAGCAGCTTGTCAGTGAGTGTTTTGGGAGGATTGAAATGTCCTGATAGTTATTATTCATGCCCCCCCCATGAGACCACATACAAATGCTGTCTTTTTGATATAGCCGGGTTGAAAGTACTTTAATGCAATCGAAAAGAAAAACGGATAATGTCCAGCATGTAGAAGTCAATTTTACAGAGTGGCTTTTATTGACTTTTTTTCCCTTTTGTTTCCATATGAGTGTTTTGCAATGATTGCAGGGATGATTAGCAATCCAGGTGTGTAGGGAGTGAGGTGTCTCTTTTTCTTCTGATGGGAAACCTTTAACTGTGTTCAGCCCGTGGGAGGGCTGGACAGGTTACAGACAGTATAATTTGCACATGACCACTGATTTCCTCCACAGTCTTCAAGTTTAGGGGTTGGTGCAGGTTGAGGGAGAAAAACTTACCAGTTCTAGACATGTGGAATTTGTACAAAAGGAAGAGAGCTTTAATGATTGCTTTTCTACAGGATTTGGGATAAGAATGAGTTTGTTCTAACTACAGTGTATGAAAAGACCTTGTGGAGGCTGTAGTGGCAATGCCATTTTTTTATGCTTAAATGCTAACATCAGGTTTTTCCCCAGTGTAATCAGGAGAGTGAGAAACATGTAAGGAAAATGAGAAGCAAAACAAATATAAACTATTTCTTTTCATGGGATATTTTTGACCTCTGTAAGGACAGTTGGTTGTGGAAACTTGCCAGTTTTGTAGTCAGGCTGAAATGTCCTTGTGAAAGTTTCCTGGAGTAGTTGTTTGGGTTATTGCTTGCTGGCTTACATTTTTGGGTGTGAATTTTTACACTCCCAACCTCTTTGTGAAAAATTATAGCTTAGCAGTCATCCACTGAGCACTGGGAACCAGCTCTAGTGAGCATTTGACTTTTTGTCTCTGTAATCTTAGGGCACATTCCTCGATGGATTTTTCTCTGCTAATCCTGTTATTTCTTCAAAGTAGCTGCATCTCACTTTATTGTGTTTGCTCCAGCTGGGGTCTGTGGCTCATGGCTGACTTGTGAATGGAATGTGGCCCTTGTATTCCCAGACTTGGGAAATCAGATGAATTGGTTGATGATCTAACAGCTTAGTTAAAAGAGCAGGGCAATAGTCTTAAGGTTAGTTCTTTACACACAGCAAATCTGTGTGACAAATTGGTGTTGGGGTTTTTTTCTGCTGGAGTATGGGAGTGTGGTAGTTTAAGAAGCAGCAAGAGGCCTACAGTTGCAGGGGGCTGCAGGAATTCAGGTGTTTTTTAAATATGACTAAATAAAGCTTAAATAGTCTAATCTGTTCTTGAGCTGTGGCATAACTTTTCTGTTTCATCTTTAGGATCACCAACTGCTGAATAGTTATTTTAAACTTACTTGGAAAAAACCCCCAAACAACCCCCAAAAAACCATCTCCAAACCAAAACCAAACTACCTGTAACACCAAAAAAACAAGGGGAAATATAAAAACCTAACCAAAGGAAAAAAAACCAGAAAACCCAGACTAACTAGTGCAGGGTACATACTTGACATCTGTGGTGGTGGTATTTTGGTTTTTTCAAGGAGAAAAACAAAATGTTGGAGCCTGTTTCCAGCATCTAATTTTATGATAGTGTGTGTTATTTTATCTTGTTTTGGCATTGGGTGGCTTGTATTTGCAAGGGAATTGCTGGGAAGAAGAAGGAAGGAGACCCTTAATTAGTGTAAAGCTAAATAAGATAACTTTCCTTGTGCCCAGTAAGAAATACAGACCTGCCTTCCATGTTGAAACACACAGCTGTGTAGCACTTAGTTTTGTTAGACTGATGCTTTTGCTTTTCTTCTTTTGAAATAAGAATTGTATGGTTTTAAATTTTTCAAAACAACCCAGACAAGTTGCGTGCAGTTGTCTCAAAAAATACATAGAGCCTTTAATAGGAAAGAAGTTCTGTTTGCTTTTTTTTTTTTTTTTTGGTGGGACTTCTGTTGTTCTTATTTTTTAGGGGATTTCGTATTATGTAATATTTTTAAAAAAGAAAACTAAGATGGGAATCTGTTTGAATTTGTAGTTGAAATCTGCACCAGCTTTCAGGGAGGCTGATGGGGATGCTGGATTCTGGAATTATGGAGGAATGTGTTTGACACAATGAGGGGGAAAGGCATTTCCATAATTCCTGGAGCTTCTCATGAGAAGACAAGAAAGGAAAGGGAAATGCTGATGAATGATTGTTGCTTTAGTATTCCTGGCTCAGGACTTGGTAGTGGAGCCCTCACTTTTTCCAGGGAGAAATCTGAGGTGTCTGTGTACAAAACCAGACAGTTTTCATATTCCCTTGCATTTCCTGTGGGTTGGATCCCTTCTGCTTTGCACAGCTATGGCCTGTGATGATGGAGGAGAGATCTGAGCTTTTTTCTGAAGGTTTTGCTTCCTTACAGGCTCCTTTCTCCTTCTAGTAAATATGCTGCTAATATAACAAGTAAATCTTTGGCACCACCTACTTAAGCATGTCTGTTAAATTTACCTGATTAGCACCTGGTGTAATAAAGAGTTGGTAGCATCAGCCATCTAAAATGTAGATAAGGCCTCCAAATTTGATTGACAGAGCTTAAACAGGGGAGATCAGTGTTGTGATTTACCACGTGTGCTTCCAGCCCTGTCATTGCTCTGCTGTGTGTGCTTACTCACATGTGAAAACTCAGTGCAGCTATCCAGGTACTTGGGATTTTGCCCTGGCTTTCGTAAATGTGTGATTTTCGAAATTTGGGTGGAGGAGGCTGGTAACTCCGTGGAGGGCAGATTGCTGCCCAGTTGTATCAGTGGAGTAGTGAACGTTGAGCACTAACTAAAGCATGAAACACATGGTATGAAGTAGAGAAATTTTCTGTTGCAGTTGTCTGGGTAAGTTTCTCAACTCCCTTCAGTCCAAAGGCTATCTGACTTGTTACCAAAAAAAAGAAAAGTATTACGCAGTGTTTTCATAGCTGTTTTCTTTTGCAACCAAACAAAAACTAGGCCATTCTTTGAATGCTTCTTCAAACCTTTAGTTCTTGTTATCTTGTTGTCTTCTTGTTTGCATATGTATGTTTATATGTATTATTTTGAACTTTTATATCAACTTGTTTTCAGTTGTATCAGGCTACTTCCTGATACCTTATTGACAACAGATTGAGAAACTGCTGTAGCAAAAGCCTAGCTTGTAGCAAAAAGCTGATTTTTATTTCGTCTGCTTCCCAGTGTTCCAGGGGACCATTCCATACCTCATTTCTGTATCCACTTGCTGCTGTCACTGTATAAACTTTACTAGATAATGATCTGCTGAAACCAAAGGGAATGTTTTCAAAATTAGCTGTTCTCCAGCAGAGAGTTCGTGATGGGAAGCGTTAAGTGTTCTGTTAAAATGCATGTAAATTCTTTTACTGGCTGAACACAGGAGCTCATACCAATGAGTTCCCACTATTATCCACCATTCCTGGCCAGGGCTCTTGAGGCTGTTCCCAAATAGGCTCTTTAGTAAGTACAATGAAAAATGGGCTGAAGAATATATTGCTCTGTAGGGTTAGTGTTAATGCTGTGATAAGCATTTCCAAAAGCAGGTTAACAGCTGTTCCCAAGTCATTTTATTGTGTTCTCAGACCAGTGTTTGTGGGTGTAGATTCATTCTGAGTAACTGTCTTGTTGATACCAGACATGCTGAGGTTATTAATTAAACAATAATTATTCAAACTTGTTTGCATGGTTGTCTGGTTTGTGTGATTTCACACATTTAGACAAGGTTGAGATGTAAAGAAGCTACAGAATATTTCAGGGAGAGCCAAGAGAGTGAACTGCTGATAAAGAGAAGGTCCTGTAGGTGAGTTTCAGAAAACAAATTTAGAGAATAACTTGATAAAAACTGGGGAGGAATTACCAAGAAAAGAGCAACATGGCTGAATTGTCAAAGGGCTGTGGAGTCTTGCCTGGTGGGGCATCACTCTGTAGATGTCTGACTGGGTAATGGGGTTCAGAGCTGCCATGAACTTGAGAGTCCACAGCATCAGTTTGGTTCTGGGACTTAAAGAGTAAACAGTGAGGGTTTCATGGTTCACCCTGTACATCTTTTCTCCTCATACCTATCTCTTGCCTTTGGGGTTTCAGGAATTTACCAGACAGTAGAGCCCCAGTTCAGGGACTGGTTTGTGCTGTTGGCTATCCAACAGAAAGAGGGGAAGCAGAGCCAGTGAATCAATAGGCAGGAGGAGATGTTGTGTTAATACAGATTGGCACTGCTTGGGGAATTGGTTGGGGTGCATTTTGAGTAGCCCTCTTTAGAGGAGCCCTCTGCAACATCAGCCAGTGGCTGAGCATGACAGAAGGCTCTGGAATTCTCTGGAGGGATGTGTGTGTGCACTGGAAGAGTAACAACATCTGCTGTCATGTGTTGCATTTAATTGGTGTGTCTTGAGCAGTGAAACCCAAGAATTACCAGGATGGACACCCAGACAACTGCTGCTCTGGATATCCAGGATTCCTTGTGCTCTACCTTATCACTTCATCCAGCAGTATCCCATGTCAACACTGAATTAGCTTGTATTATCTTACTGCAAATTTCTGGCAGGTAGCTGGAAGTTTTTAGGAGCTGCTACATAGGTGGGGTTAGCAGGTGATATGTCTGTTAAAGCAGAGGTGTTAAGACTTGCTTTTCTGAGTCACATTAGCAGGAATCTGAAGCCTGATGAGGCATGTGGGATAAGGTCATTTGTCCTGGATTTGGTTTGGTTTCATTAAGTCATTTTATGGAACAAATAGCAAAGTGTCTGTTATTAAGTCATAAATCTGAGGAATTAAAGATTGCTTGTTTTCCCCATTTATCAGGGCCTAGGGCACATGAAAGAGCAGGTGGGAAATCCTTATCTGGAGGAGGTCAGGGCTTTCAAGTTAAGGATATGACTTCTTATCTTCTTTGAGTTAATCTGTTACCCAGTTAACAACTTTTTGAACTATGTATCAAAGCTTAAAGAAATGGTTCTTACTTCTGTACTGTTACTTCTGTCTTGTGTTCTCAAAATTGCAGATATATTTAAGAACTTCTGCACAATGACAAGGAAGGAAGGGATAATGAATCCTACCTGACTTCTCTAGGTACCTTTCATCAGTGGATTTGACTTGCATTATAAAAGAGCTTGTTTACAGTATGCCTCTTACAGAGAGGAAGCAACCCACCTGCTCCAGGCTGGAGAGCAGAGCTCAGGTATGGGCTGAACAGAGTCCAGGGTCATACCCTCATTTTTCACACTGTTTCTTATGTGTGGAATGGGTAGAAAAGAAAGGATGGCTTTGAAAAACAATGTAAGTCACATAAAAGATGTTATAAAGTCAGATTGAGATGACAGGCTGCAAGGCACTTGATAAGAGAACACTGAGTCATCAGCTTTGCCCCTCCTTTGATGTCATTTGTCCTCTGGGGTCACATTCTTAAGACCCATCTTATTTCACTTCTGCGTCTGTCTGAGAATCAGTTACTGTCCAAAGCTTCCCAGTTATGGTCAAATTCACTGTCAAAAGCTGTTTGTTTTCTAGCTACAAGCAGTGGAAGAGAATAGGTAGGTTTGAAAGATTTTGTCATGGCTTGCTGTGATTGAGGAATTGTCAGGTTATTAGCCCTTATTAGGAACCTTTTCCCTCTGTTTTGGAACTTAAGTATGTTGACATAGTAAATTATTGTAATTCATGCTCACTGTAGCACACTGTCATAGAGTTTAATAAAACTATGTCAAATGAAGTGTCTCCTTCCTTTGTAATGATGTGCAAAATTAATGGATTACATTTCTACAGCACAGTAAAACGACCCATTTTGCTTTCCTTCCATGAGTTGTTCTAGGCAGGATCCAAAAATGCTGAGCAAGGGCTTCGTTCATTTTGGCAGATCCTGCTGTGGTGGGAGCTGGACAGACAGGAAATGCAGGCCTCTTAGCTGATTCACAAAACGAATTTGGCCTGTGATTCTTTGCTTAGTGGAGATGTGTCTCTGACTCGATATAATTGGAGGTGCCCTGGGTGTTGTGAGCAGGGAGGTACCAGCGATGTGAACGTGTGTGAAGCAGCATCACCTCCCAGGGGAGTGGCCTGGCTGGGGTTCTGGTTGTGTTGCACCACTCTGGGAGCACCAAGCAAAGGAGCAGAGTGTTTTAAGGCTACTTCTTTTACTATATCTTATCAGGTCTACTTTTTTTTCCCTTTTTGTCTTCTAGATTTGGCAAAGCCTCCAGTAAATGAACCAAGGGAACCGGAACAGTTTCTAATGCAGACGCCCCAGGGAAATCCACTGCTGCTTTCCCACACCCTACAAGAGCTATTGAGCAAGGATAGTGTGCAGGTGGAGCTTATACCTGAGAAGAAGGGCCTTTTTCTGAAACATGTGGAATATGAGGTTTCCAGCAAGGTAATGTGAGCAAGCTTTGGGCTTGGTGGGAATGTACCCTCCTATGAATGTCTGTGCAGTTTCTGCTGGCCAAGTCCTGAGTGATTTAGATGTACTGGATGATTCTAGGTTTAAGTAGATCAGTTGTGTGGGCTGAGTTTTAATGCAGTAGCACTGGGCCTTCCTGATTTGGGTCTCCACAGCATGGAACATCTAACTGAGCTGTGAAGGGTGGGCTGCAAGTTCACTTGCTTGAAGCCTGAGCTCTGTAGAAAAGCAGGTGTATGACAATGGAAACAGAATGGTTTTGTAACAGATCTGCATAGGTAGCTGGATATTTCCAACTGCTTTGAGCTAGTGAAGAAGTTGTATTGGCAGTGCAAAGAAAACCCCATTGTGGAGGTGCTGCTGTCTGAGCTGTGCAATGATTTATCCCCCGTTAACTGCAGCGTTTCAAGTGCTCCGTGTACAGACGATACAACGACTTCGTGGTGTTCCACGAGATGCTGCTGCACAAGTTCCCGTATCGCATGGTGCCAGCACTGCCCCCAAAGAGGATGCTGGGAGGTAAACCTGCTTTTTCATTTTGGGCTGGAGGGGTTCTGCTTCATCATACAAGTGTGATCAAAGTGATACTGTTGAAAGGAGATATTTAAAAGATTGAAACTCTTGGCTTCTGCTTGCCTCAGACAACAACTTTGAGGTTATAATACACAGTTTGGAGGTGTGAATTATTGCCATGCTAGAAATTCCTATAGATGAGATATTAAAAAAATAATGATTTTTCTTAATAAGATTTTAGGTGTAATTCTACACAAGAGCGTGGCAGAGTTACAGTATCGCTTCTTAGAAAAATAGGTTGTGATGATCATTGTTTAATGGTGGACTTGACAGTGCTAGTTTAACAGCTGGATTCAGTGAACTTAAAAGTTCTTTTCTGACCTAAATGGAACCAGTGTCATTTCATTCAAGTATACCCTAGCAGTTAGACTAGAAACCAAGAAGTATCCCAAAACAGAAAGCATATCAAAGTTCCTTCAAGAACAATTTTTTCATTAATCTGAAATATTGACACTGATTTTAAGCATTTGTTATTTCAAAAGTTGTATAACTGTATAAAATCCTGTCATGTTTAATGCTTTGTCTGTGAAAGAACAAGCTTTTCAGTGTCTTCTTTCCTGCCCATGGTGCTAAGCTTACTATGTTTTAACAAATATTATTCAAATTGAGGAGTCTATGTATTGCTCCAGTAAAGCAGAATTGGTAAAAAGTGAGCAGAGCAGGAACTGAAGCAAAGCAAAATCACACCCCTGAAAAGCTTCAATAGTCATATATTATTATGATGTAATGTGAATTGTGAAGACTTTTTGGGAGGGTTGTGAAACCCATGTGAATTTAACCTGATTCAGTGTTCTCAGCCAGAATTTCCACTTCATGCAACAGCTGTGAGCAGAGACACCTTCTCTGATTAATCTCAGTGGACAGAGGATACTTGACAGAAGCCCCAAATATCTGTCACTTGTCAGGGACTGTTATTTCATTGCATTGCTGGTGTGTTGATATTTCCCTGCATTCACTGGTGCATGTCTTCCCACACATATCATAACTTTAGGAAAAAACCTGATAGGATTAGTTCCCAAACTGCTAGGAGAACAGTTCTAATACACTGCAAAGCTGTGAGGAGGCAGGGAGTGCTGATTGCCTTTAGTCCAGTGACTGCATATAGAAGAGCTGTGGAAGTGGGCTTAATGGAAACTGCAAACAGGAAAAAGGAAAGGGAACTGGTAGTTCTTGTTTCTGAGTAGATTAATGGACTGACAAATGGTGTTGCAGGACACAGGATTTGATGGATTAGTATAGATGTGTGGCTCTTGGAGCCTCCAAGTCCCAGAGCTGGATGGACAAAGCTCTGTGCTTTGTCCTTGGTGTGCCCTTCTGCTGAGTTACACAGATCCAGTGGGGGTCTGCTCCCCTCCATCTGTCAGATGGAGATGGATGACCTGCTCTGCTCCTGTGGGGGACAGCAACCATCTAAGGCAGATCCTGTGGGAAGTGTGAACAAAACTTCAAAAATGTCCGTGTAGGTTAAGTGTGAGCAGAACAAAATC
Organism: Toxostoma redivivum; assembly: GCA_013397375.1. Taxonomy (NCBI): domain Eukaryota; kingdom Metazoa; phylum Chordata; class Aves; order Passeriformes; family Mimidae; genus Toxostoma; species Toxostoma redivivum. Next base: position 1,095,878 of record VXBI01000501.1, on the reverse strand, counting down.
AAGATCTGCAACCCCAATGGCAGAAAAATGAATTGGTGGGCAGTGCTGTACTGAGGATCACCTGTGAGAGTCCTCACAGCCAGCAAACTGCCAGCTTAAAACTGTGAAAAAAGGGTAAAAATCCTTCATGATACGAGAGTATTGTCATGGATAAGAGCATTCCTTTAATTTCTTTCTATGCTGCTTTCTTTTCGTTTAATCTTTCGTTTTATTTTTTATTGTTCCTGGAAAACTCCAGGAACTTCGATTTACTTCCTTACTGCAGTTATTACCAGATTGAAAAATCTTCCTGTTTCAGCAAGAGGAGCAGATTTTTTTTTAGTTTGACAGATAAAGACTCTGGATGGATATGCTGCAGATTGCTGTGCAAGTCTTCCAAAGTACTTTTTGGCATCTTGCATGAAAAGGATGGATGCTGATCCCAGGAGTCCCAAACAGGCTGGGATATCCTCTGTGGAATTGAGTCAGAGGAGAAAGCATCTCTGTAGGCCCATAGTTTGTAAGTGGAGGTTTTAGGCCTTAGGCTTTGCTGTTTGTCCTTCCTCCCTGACCTACCCCATGGAAATAATGTGTAGCTATGTATGGTGGATTTTGGTAAGAGGTAAAGAATGCTTGATGGAATATTTGTTCAGGTGATCAATCTGAAACGTCTGGTTTTGGGAGCTGACAGGCTATAGATAACCATTCTTTGGGTTTTATTGCAATGCTTTTTCAATTCTTTTTGAGATGTAATGTGAGGGGCATTAATTGAAATTTCCTGTTTCTCCCTGCAGCTGATCGTGAGTTCATAGAATCGAGGAGGAGAGCACTGAAGCGGTTTATAAACCTGGTGGCTCGACATCCCCCTTTCTCAGAAGATGTGCTCTTGAAACTCTTCCTGTCCTTCAGTGGCTCAGTGAGTGTTTGTTAGCAATAGTCCTGAGCTTGCATGTCTTGCTGTAACTGCCTTGCTGGGCACAGCATTCAGAATTGCTGTTAAGCTACGTGGGTTTGCTCCCTGGGATGAAGAGAATTTTCTCTCAGTAGGTGTTTCCACAGTGGAAAGTGGAAGGTAATTTCACTCAATGCCAGGAGCGTAGTATTTTGAAAATTATAACTGTTCTTGGGGAACAGAGATTATGTTTTCCTTAAATTAAACCTAAGGTGGTAAAGCTGTATCTGCTGAGTTGTGCCTTGCTGCTGCAATATATCTGAGACCTGCATGAACTGCCTGTGTTTTTTCATAGTTCTTTCCTGCTCATTTTGATTGTGTATTTTCTCCAGGATGTACAGAATAAGCTAAGGGAGTTGGTCCAGGGAGTAGGAGATGAATTTGTGACTTGCAGATTAGCTACCCAGGCCAAGGTATGTATATGAATTTCTTGCAACATGTTATTCTGGTTTATATGGCTTTCTTCTACAGGTGCTTCAGTTATGGCATTTGTGCAGTGATGGAGACAGTTGTTTCTAGAGTTTGAAGGACTTGTAATTTCATTGAAAAGATCAAATAAACTTTTGACTCTTAAGGGCCTGATATTTCTAGCTAAATTCTGGCTCATGAATATGATATAGACTAAACAATGAATCCTGCTCAGAACATGTTTCTCTGTAATTACTTGTACTTGCATAACAAACAAATGCATAAATTGCACAATTTAAAAGTTAATGTCTAGATTGATTTCTTTCCCTCGTGCTCATGCCCTCATTCTGTCTGTTGTCCTCTTCCTGTGGGAGAGCAATTTGAAGTGTTATGGAAAAGTTAGTTATAAGTTCTTCATATATCTGTTTATCCCGGTGATTAAGTACACATCCACTGTGTTCATTGAGCAATTTCAAAGCAAGTTGTTGTTCAGGTTCCTGCAATGCTTGCAGAAGGTTTTGCAACTAGAGCTTAATTCAGGCTTTTACCAGTGATAAACTGGTCAAAAAAAGGCTGAACTTTCAGTTCATGCTTGACTTTACTGGGCTGGCAGTTACCAGTAGGATCAGATCAGAATTTGTGAGCTTGAAACCTCACAAACCCTCTTTTAACTACATAGTAGAATGGCAGATTTTGCCAACTCTGTCTACACTGGGTATTTCAACCTCTTTCTGCCTCTGAAAATTAGGGCTATTTGTGTGACATGTGACTTGGACACCTAAATGGGAAACTGCAGAGTTGTTAGAGCACAGTGGGAGACAGTGAGCACAGGAGGGAAGCTGTCCCTCCCTGCAGACTGTGGTGAGCCTCTGGTTTATCCACCAGTAATCCCTCTGTACTCCTTCAGGACTTCCTCCCAGCCGACATTCAGGCCCAGTTTGCTGCCAGCAGGGAGCTGATCAGAAATATTTATCACAGCTTTTATAAGCTCCGGGACCGTGCCGAGAGGATCGCTTCCCGAGCCATCGATAACGCCTCCGACCTCCTCATATTTGGGAAGGAGCTAAGGTAGGTTTGGAGGAACAGGGTTTGCTGATGTGAACATTTCTACTGCTGGCTTAGAACTTAAAACTGTTGTAAAGTTTACCTGCAAATGATCTGGTAAAATGGGTATTTTAGTGACTGCTGTAGGACATAATCAATTTTCCTTCCATAAAAGAAGGAAATGCACGCTTTCCACTAAGGCTGCATTCCCTAGAGTGTGAGGAAAGAAAACAGAAATACCTTCACATTCAGGTACTTGTGTTATTGTCTCTCTCCCCAGTATGTACACAGTTAACTCTGCATTTGTGATGGGACAGTAGTAGCTCAGCACTGTGAGCTATTTAGACAGATTTGAAACTGTTCTCTGCAAATAACTTTATCTCCTCAGTGGAATTTGTCTCCTAGATGTGACCATTGCTTATCTCCTTCCAGTGCTTTGGGCTCAGACACTACCCCACTTCCTTCCTGGGCTGCTTTGAATAACAACACATGGGGAACTCTGAAACAAGCCTTGAAGGGTCTGTCTGTTGAATTTGCACTTCTGGCAGATAAGGCTGTGCAGCAGGTGAGTCCTTTACTTTTGTCTTTTTTTTTTTTATCTTTTTGTAATGTGAGTGAGGTACACTGCTGCTCTAAATTTCATCTTGAATCATGGACTCTGTGGACATAAGCCCTTCAAGAGTTAAGAGGGAGATTGCAGTCCAAACTCACATCCTCAACTAACAACCTGCTTGTTCAAGCTTGTGTGAAATACCTGGACTGTGTTTAAATGGGTAAAAAATGTAACAGGAAAGGGAAAGGAAGGAAAGACCTGTTTCTTTCTTAATTTTAAATGGTTACTGCACACATTAAGTTCACTACTAGGGTGAGCTGTCCAAAAGTGCTGTGTTCCATTTTATTAATCTGCTACAGAGAACCCAGAATAACTTACTTCTGAATCAAATTTTCACATTCGTGTACTTTGACATTACATGAGAATCATTCAGACAGAAGCACTACATTCTGGTCTAAGTGTACCAGGTGGTAATGACTGTCAGAATGATGTGAGAACACGACAGTCTGGGAAGGAAAAGTAATAGTTTTGTCTTCAGTGCTCTTCATCTCATTGTGTTAAAACACTCAGTGTGCTTTTGTAGATCAGTCAGGCCAGGTCTCTTTCTCTGGAGTTTACACTCCAGAGAGCTCTACTGATACAGGAAGAAAAGAATATTTTGTAAAATAAAAACACTGGTAGTGAAATTTGTCTTGGTGTCTCATCTCTGCCTTCTGATGCATGAACTATTACAGGGAACATGCAGGTATTGAGTTTTAATGGATCAGTTATCTTGTAGGAAGGGAAGATGAAAGATTGGAGGAATCTGCAAGAGCAAGGAATTCCAGGCAGAGTGCGCTGAAAGGATTGACACGCAGGCCTGTGAAACCAACTCCTCTTGTTCTAATGATCAGTCAGTTGGAAAAGCTGTCCCTGCCTCAGTCAGGTCTTTGTTCTGCACACTGAAGACTAAACACTCCAGTGCCATCGGAGGGATTTTTGATGCAGTTGTGTAAGCGCTGATGTGGCCTGGAGAGAACAGTGACAGCCTGCATGGTGTGGGGGTGAAGGCTTGTGATGCCAGGCTTACGTAAAATGTACTTTTTCCTTGTTTTCTAGGGTAAACAGGAAGAGAATGATGTGGTGGAGAAGTTGAACCTTTTCCTGGATCTACTCCAGTCCTATAAAGTGAGCTCTGCTGTTCTGCCAACAAGAAAGTTGTTTAGAGCAAGCTTGTGCTCTTTAGAGGGTGTAACGCCAACTGGATGGAAAACTGTGTGTGAGGCCAGTTCAGAGGCAAACTGGGCATCTGGTAGAGGGAGGGGAGTGGCTGTTGGCCATAAGGAGCTCTGTAGCCTTCCTGATCAGCTCATCTGATGATGAGAACTTGCCAAAGAGCAAACTGCAAGAAATTTAAAAATATGACTAGTTAGCTAATGCATATCCATACAGTTTACCTTCTTGTTTTTAGATTTGGCTGCTCTTGAGTCACAGCAGTGAACTAGATTGCTACTGATTTGCTCATGAAGACACGAGTTCAGTTATGAATGAAAGGATTTTATTAATACTAATCTTCTGGTCAGCTGCATGTAGCAGCCTCTCCTGACATTCTCAGGCCCGGACTGAATTTGAAGGACTTGAGCCAGCAATTTAATTAATTGCCAGCACTTAATACTGAGAAGGTCAAAAAAGATAAGAGGCCTAATACGATCCAAAATGCTGGCAGAAGTGATGCTCCAGGTTGCCTGTTAAGCTCACTGGTCTGGGTTCAAGCAGTTTAGTTTCTTAAATTCTCAGCTACTGGCATTTTTTGACCCTCTTGAAAACAAAGGAGCAAAAATCTGCAGTGTAGATATGACACAACGTGTGACCACACGTGTGTGTTCCTGACGTACTTGGCTGTGTGTTTGCTGACTCTTGGCTCCTGTGGACCTGCTGTTTTCTTTTCCCATAAAGGACCTGTGTGAAAGGCACGAGAAGGGGGTATTGCACAAACACCAGCGAGCGTTGCACAAGTACAGCATGATGAAGAAGCAGATGATGAGTGCCACTGTGCAGAACAAAGAGCCAGAATCGGTGGAGCAGCTGGAGTCTCGGATTGTGGAGGTAGGGCAGGCACCTGGGAGAGCAAAGGGTGGCACTGGGCTCTGTAATGGTGCTGCTCTGTAGCTCAGTCACATTTGCAGAAAGGTTTTGGGCTGAAAGGGTAGCCTGTACTTTGAAAATCTGTGCTACCCACTGTGCCACGTGAAAAATGTGTTAGTTTTCCTCAGCACTTGTTCCTGGCTCTCTGGCAGCACGTCATGTGCAGGAGCTGTGGGAAGCAGCAGTCTGCATGATGGAAAGGGCAATTCCTGGTGTATCAAATAGGTCCAGGAACTGCCTTTTTTAGGTTTTTGGTACGTGTTTGAATTGCTGGTATGGGGAGGAATGCTGTTTTCTCCTGTTTCTCCTTTCTCCTACCCTCTTCCTGGTCACTGAGTTCCTCTTCTTTCAGCAAGAAAACGCGATCATAACCATGGAGCTGCGAAATTACTTCTCTCTGTACTGCCTGCATCAGGAGACACAGCTTATCCACATCTACCTGCCTCTCACATCTCACATTTTGGGGGCCTTTGTCAACTCCCAGATTCAGGGTCACAAAGAGGTGAGTTCTAGACTGTGTCCTTTTTCCCAGAATATGAATGTGAATTTGAATGGATTTGTTTTCACCCACTGGTCTTCATCCTGTAATCAGCTGTGCAGTTGGGCTCGCTCATAACACAGGACATTATCTGAGGTTTTTCCAGTTTTGGGTGAAGATCAAGGTTGGCCTCTAATCCCTCTAAAAGATGGTATCTTCTTGCAGCAAGATTTTTTCTTTTTTTTTTCTCTCATCTGTAGCTGGCCCTACCCTGTGAGCAGTTGAAAAAGACCCAACCATTAAATCTCTGCGCTGTAATGAATGATGTGTATTTGCTAGATTAATCTTTTGTTGAGCTACACAGAAATTGTGTGACAAGAAAGCTTTCCAGGTTTTGCTTTAAAACTTAGAAGCTCCCTTTTGTTAAACTCAAAATATGGCCTTTAATATTCCCCATATACAGACTTTCTTGCTTTGGTTATAGTAGAAAAGTCTTTTCTCCTTCAGCTCCCTTCCATCCCTTCAGTGAAGGAATTCGAAGAAGGGAAACCTCCTGCCATACAGGCTCAGGAAAACGTTCATGCAGCTGCACATAGCACTGGTCTAACACGAACAGTCTGGGTCCTCTGAACTTCTGCAAATACTTCAGCAAATTTGTGTTGTGCTTCTGAATGCCTGAGACTGCTGCTAGAATTCCATGTGGTGAGACTTACCTGCTGTGTGGTCATGTCTGCTTTCTCTCCTTCTCCATTCACAGATGAGTAAAGTTTGGAATGAATTGAAGCCGAAGTTGAGCTGCCTTTTCGTGGGATCCAGCAGTATGCCAACTCCACCACTCTCACCTCCAGAGGGAAACTTCTTTTCCAATTAATGTTCCCAGCATCCCACATGGAGCAAGAAGGGCAATCAACGAAGGGGTGGGACCTCTACCTCCAATGAATCCTCCAAACAGCTTTTTTTTTTTTTTTTGTGTTTTTAAATATTGCTGCTTTGAGCTGCTCTCTGATTTAGACAGACTGGATGTGGGGCAGAACATATGGATATATAGAGACAATTTTGTAATTTTGCAATGCCCTGGGGCAGAGCTGATGTTCATTATCCTGCAGACACCCCTCATGGGGTCGGGATATGGCCTGGCACAGCGAGTGCTGCAGTGTTGTTGCTGCATCTTGTACTAACAGTCCTCCAATCATGTTTATCTGCAGCTGTGCTGACACATCTCTGCACATCTCTGAAGTGCTGAGATTAACAGGATAGCTGAAGCACTTGCTTGTAGTGGAGATAAATTGCTTTTTATGCCTTGGAGGGCCTGTGTTAGGGACGTGTGTGCATAAGGAAAGCCGAAAGCCATCCCCCATCCCACTGTAGGTGTCTGGATTTGATTTCTTACTGCTAGACCTTAGCACAAAATGAATGAAGTGGTTGGATTTTGTAACCCAGCTGGGCAGGGGTCAGTGCTGCTGTGTGACAGGGATTTTCCTGATGGTGCTGGATGGACTGTATTGTCAGTGTGTTTCCCTTCATGGTTGCAGGGCAGCCTGGGGACTTGCTCATATTTTTCAGTTTGGGGCCAAAGACAGCTGGGTTCAGGAACTCAGAGGAGTTTGCCTGGCATAAATGGGAAAATAATTGACTAAAACACTCCTTAATTGTAAATCACTTGTACTACAGGAGCAGAACAGCTACAAGGTAGCTTGTTTATTTCTTCTGGAGGTTCTGACCTCCATCTGGTGAGTAGCTGTTCAGATCTGTTGGAGAGCTGCTGACCCGAAGGCTGGTGTTTTCTTTGGTGTAATATCAGAAGTATCCTGTTTCACCAGCAGGCTGGAACACAGTGCTGATAAAGTTCATTAGCCAAAATTCAGTATTATCAGGATGTTACTGTCATTCTTCCTGGCTGCGGGTAGCATTGCAGTGTGTTTGTTGTGAAGGAGAGTAGACAATTAAGTGAAAGTTCTCATCTCTAAAAACACCACAGCCCTTGGTAATGGGGTTTTCAAAACGGTTTGTGGTTGTGATAAAGGGACTAAACATTCTCCACTTTGCATCTCCAGTGGCTTTCCCTTGGGAGGCAAAGGGGGAGAACGTGCATGTCGTGTTACCTCAGGGGAAATGGTGCACATCCTCCAGAGAAACTGATAATCAAACTGCAAACGTCTGCAGCAAAACTGTGTGAACAGGACTCCCTGAACCTGACTTCTCTAGGGCCAAAATAGCTTCCAAAGGAGAATTTGTCACTTGGCTTCTTAGCATTTTCCTTGAATGGGTAAAAAAGGAAGCACATTAACAAGGATGAGTGCTTGCTGTTAAATTGGGACCATTACAGTATTTTCCCACTGGGGAACTTCCCCATTATCAGGAAATATATTTAAATCCTCCAATCACAAAAGCTTTTTCGTTTTTTTTTTTTTTTTAAGTTTTGAAATTTCAGTGCAACATAAAATTCTTCCTAGCCCAGGTGGAAATTCTGGATTCGTTTCCTCAGCTAGGAGCAAGATAAGTTATTTGCCTGGTTTCAGGAGACTGAATAACCATTACTCACACTCCTCAAAATGGAGTAAATACACTGCTGTGGGTGAATTCCTTGAGTGCTGGGCCTTAAGCAGTGTGTAGCCAACCTTGCACAGAATGCATTAAGAGCTTTATCCAACAATTCAAATGTTAACTCACTTTCCTCTTGCACATGGGCCTTGTCCAGTGAGATAGATGAACTGCAAATGGCTGTGACAGATTTGATTCTCTCTTGGAGATTTCCTAAGTGATGCAGAAGAAATTCTGCTCACAAGCTGGAGCAAACTGTCAGGGGAAGGAAATGTTCCTACAGTCCAGTTACAGAGGAGATATCATCTCAGGCATGGCACAACAGGTTTTTCTGCTTGACCTTGTCTTGATTAGGAAGATTGTTTGTGGTTCAAGTGTGGAAAGTGTGTTACCAGACTTTTCCATGCTCTTCACTCCTGGCGTTATCAAAAGGTCCTGGCTGGTTATGGCTGGCTTAGTCTCAGCACCCATCCTCCCTCATTTATCTTTGTTTGCCTGATGTGGTGAACAGTGAAATTGAGAAAAATACTGTATGTTTTGGGGCAAGATCTGATAATTTATGATGTGTCTCATATGTTACTTGTTTGACTGGGCAGTATTCTATAGGAGTGCTTGCAAAGGACTAGCCTGAATGGAACTTTGCAGTTCTCACTTTTAGAAAAAAATTACAATTTTGAACTTGATTTAAAATCAAGAAACAACCCCTCAAAAAGCAAACATCAAAGTGACATTAGAGCTTTAGACTAACTCCTCTTTCCTGTTCACATTCAAGCACAAAATGTACAGTCCTAGTGCAGAGACTGTAACAATGATAGACACACCACAAGACCTATAAAGAAAATGAAATTATGTTGTTTTGAGAAACACCCCATCTGTTGATTGTCAGCCCTTGTATCTTTGAGGGGAGTTTTGGGGGTGGTCTTTTCTTGTTTTGGTTTTACTCTGTTCACCAGGTATTTGAGAACTGAGGCCCAGTATTCTCAAAGCTGATCCAGCTGCTGGCACTTTCAGAGTTTATTTCATACTGGACTGTCAAGTTTCTGTCTCATTCCTAAACACATGCAGACACTATTTCATACAATCCTTAGTTTGCAAACCTTTTTTCTGGGAGACTGGTCAGCACTGTTTGTTTACCTCAATGTGTGAGGGATTTCCTTACTGTCTTTGTTACATTCAGTTTATGGATCTGTCAGACTTCGAGGGCAGCATCAAGCACAGCTTCCTTCTTCCAGAGGGAAGCAGCAGGGACTCCAAGGATCCATCAAGCTGACTTCATCTGTGTGTCTGCCCTAGCCAGCATGGGAAAAACAGTTGTAGTTACCTCCATGCTCTTGCCTTCTGCAGTAAACACTAACCAAGCCAGACTAATTGAGGAGTGTGTGCTGGCATCTGAGATCTGATGCTACTGTAAGATGCAGTGCCAAGGTGTTAATGTGCTTTTGTGAATGGAAACTTCTGTATGTGCTTGAGGTCAGGGGACTTTCATGTGCTCAAAGGAGTGATGGTAGAAAAGCCTTCAGCGTCTGTCAGAGCAGTCCTGGAGGTACCAGGGTAGTCAACACCTGAGACCCTGAAAGGCTGCCTGAAAACTGTTCTCTGAAAAGGGCTCTATGTTTTGTCACTCCTGAGGGCTTCTCCACCTCCAGCTATGAAGTGGGAATATGCAGGTTTTTTGTCAGTATCTGTTGAAAGGCTCAAAACTCTATTTACAATACCTTAAATCTTTGATTCTTCCTTCCCTCTCCTTTGTCCTTTCCTGGCAAGTTGCTCCTCCTAAGTCATAACATGTTCAATGGTGCCTTGCTACATTCCAGTGCTTTTAATTCTCCTTTAACCATGCAAGGGTGTAATTCCTGGAATTTGTAACAGGCTAATTTACACTTCACTTTGTGCTGTTTACTAAAAGACAAAGATACCAGCTGGGGACAGAACTTACTTAAACCATGTCAGTCTCAGGGCAGCAGGAGCAGTAACATCCCAGCTCTTTGACATGAGCTAAAAACTGGGGCTGGGGAAAGCACCTTCCTGAAAGGACTCACATGACTGCACACAGGGGATAACAGAGGAGTGCAAGCCTGAGCCATGCTTGTTCTTTTCCTGCCCAAACTCCTGGAGGAACAGAAAGTAATTCTGTGTGGTTGTCATGTGCTGTCTATCACTCAGCAATTTACAGTTTCCACCAGGAAATAAACCAAGGTATTTAACAGGTATTGGCTGCCAGTCATTCCCTTTCCTACCATGCAGTAAGGTCCTACATTCTGTAAAAGCTGCCCGTCCTTTTAAGGGGTGCTAATTCTATTTGCCCCAAGCCATTCTGTCTGTTAGAACAGCCAGGAACCCTCACTACCAGGTCAGAAGCATGGGTGGGTATCAAAACCTCTCTTAGTAAATGTGCAGCACAAAAAGAAAAATAAGGTTTTAAGGTGTTAATTCATCCTCCTAAGTCTGAGCTGTGGCTTGCTGAGCAGATGAAGAAGGATGTTTTTGAGTGATAGAAATTTTTCCAAACTGCTGAAAGGAGACAAGAAACAAACATAGTTCAGAGGGTATGAATTTTGCCTGCCTGGAATATCCTGTATCTTTGCTTTGCTCAAATAGCCTTATGTATGAAGCACTTTATCCAAATGCAGGAATTAAAGAACTATTACTACAGCTGGTAGACTGGAAATGTTTACAGATCCTACATTACATTCCAAGATTCTGTCTGTAAGTGTTACATGTCTGTAAAGTGTTTGAAAAAAGAAAAAAAAAAAAAACAAACAACAAACCCCACCATCTTGTGTCAGAAGTTACATATGTTATGTGTTATTTCTGGCATGGTTGGATTAAACTTCTGCTGCTTGCTGGGCTGGGCTGACATCAGTGCTGAGCAGTCACCTGCTCCTGCTCTGGGGCAAAGCCTGCAGCCCTAGGGAATGGCACTTTGCAACAGGAACTTGCTGGAAGTTGAATTTGTTCAGCATATTTTTACCTGAAATGCTCAAAGAGTTTGGCTTCACGCTAGGAGTTGCAACAGTGAAAGCTGTGCTGGGACAGGACTGTACATCTACCTCTGGTTTGTGTTCACTTAACTCCCATAACCTCACCCTGCCTTCAGCTGGATGATGCTGAAGGAATCTCTGGTTTGAACTTTTCAAAAGGCTTTCACAGCACCACTACAACAGAACAACACATGCTTCTACTAAAAAAAGTATTTTTAATAATAAAAAAAACCACCCATGAGGGAAAAGCTTAAGCCACTAAAAAGGGTTAACACTCAAGTTTTTAATAGTTGTGATCACATAACCACTAAAGCCTACCACAGCCAGGGACTTTACAGCATGGAAAATCTTGTTACTTTTATTTCTGCTCTAAGAAACCCCCTTACTTTGCAGTGACCTGGAAAATAAGTAGTTTTCTGGAAAGCTGACGAAGGAGACCCCTGTTAGTCATACTCAGGATGCCATAGCCCAATGTGGGCAGCAGCACGTGGGTTGAATGCTTCTGCTTTCTTAAACTTCCTCCACTTCTTTCAGGCTGTGCTCTAGGATGGTGTCTTGTCCCTGGAACTTAAAATAGCCTCGAAACAACTTTCTCTGAAGCACCAAGGGAAACCAATAGCTGTCATCTGGCCACATGCAATGGAAGGGCACCTCGTCCAGCTGGAACCACTGGGGCCGCATTTCTGGTGGCAGGAAACAAAAGAACTTTGCATGGGACTTTCTTACGGATTTTTGCTGCCTACACTGTGAATACTGGTCAACAAGCAGCTTCCCTCTACAGCCTGACTGCCTTCCTTATGGGAGGCATTTTAGCATGAATAGTTGTCCATTTCCTAAGGGCAGTGTTGTCTCAGAAGAGCATGCACATCCTTTCTTTACCCACACCAGCTACCTACCCTCACTTTCTGTTGGCTCTCCATGAAAGTGATCTGCCCGGAAAATGTGAACGTCCATGAGTTCAGAGTTGCCTACAAATTCAAATGTGATCTGACCCATCTTCTGCAAGGTGTCCACAGTCAGTCCACTCTCCTCCAGGAGTTCCCTGAACAAGAAAAAGACTTCTTACAGGAACATGAGCATTGGGAGGACAAAAATGCAGTCATTAGCCTTACTCACACATTCAAAACCCTTCAAGTGAATCAAAGGTGAAAGCTCTTATAGTACAACAGAGCAGGGTTCTAACCTGCAACAAGCCACGAGGCTACAATACCACAGTGGAGCCAAGTCAGGTGGGATCGTGTGTTATTTCAGGCTCCTGAGCCTGGCAGGAAAACAGTCTATGTTGGAATGGGAAGATTCAGAAAATTGATTATTTAGCACAATTTAGTCCTTTCAACATGCAGATACTCTCTGAGGTAAGAAGTTGGTATGTGAAGTCAGGTGACTGTAGCTGGGTGTGGCTTCACAAGATACACTTCATTTAGACAGGAAAAAGGCTTTGCCAACTTCAAGCTAAATCTTTTAGAATTATGGAGAAGCAGGTCATGAACACCAGAAAGAACACCTATACCTGCTACACAATCAGCTACTTTTGAGACAAACTGAAGTTTACTTAAATTACACACTCCATAACACCATTTGCACACAGAAGGTTGGGAATTCTGATTCTCATTCAAATGCAGTGTAAGAAACACAAAGCAATTGCACAAACTTTGCCTTTCTGCTCCTTGGAAGTACATTAAGCATAACGAGAGACCACAAGGCAAGACTTTTAAGAGAACCTGGAGAGCTGTGCCAGCTCTTCCACGCACCACCATGTACAGTTACTTGAAGTACATTCAATTATTTTCTCTCTTTATGCTCTATGCTCAGGGTTTTTTTATTTTACCTCCCTCTAACAGAAGCAGCCTAGCTTGCTTGAAGTTAGTAATGGTTTTTCTAATGTACAAAAATAAGGAATACTCTGAAACTCCGTACCTTTAGTTATAGTTAATAATTAATGTAGTTGCCTATTTGGCAGTAACAACAATTTTAAAATGTAATGGAAATGATTTTAAGGCTCCAGCTTTCTTTGGCATTGATTTAATGGATCCCATCGTTCAAAATTATACTTCAACTTAAGATCTTGGCTAATTTTAGTTTATCTTCTGAGAAGCTATGTCTAAAATAGAGGCAGTTTTCAAGAAATGACTAAAAGCCTCCTTTTACAGGCACTGATAATTGAACAACAAAGCACAACATTGCTAAGTTCTCCAGGCAATTTATCTGTCAGCTGCTTGGCTCTCTCTGTAGCAAGTGGAAACATTACAGGTGGCAAGCTAGAAATAACTCACTAAATAATTCCCTAAATGCTCCCCTTACAAGATTGTGCCACTGAGGAGCTGCCCAGCTGCTCGTGGGAATGTGCTGTACCCAACAGAAAATGGAAATCTTACTGGTACTGGAATTTTTATTCATGTTTTGGCTTCACATTTAACTACCTGTGCTCAGAGGACACTTCACACTTTCTGCCTCTGCCAACCCAGCTGAGACAGAGACATGTGGAACCACAACCTCAGACCTCAAGTCCCAGTGCGCAGTGGAAGTGGTACAGGGGAAGTTTGATTTGGACTGTGTGATGCCTCCTGCAGCAGAGCTGTGTCCCAAGGCAGCACTGCACCAGCAGTGCTCCAGCCAGCAAGATGGCCAGCATGTCCAGCTGCTCCTGGCCCTGGGGACAGGTTCCTGCCCAGCTGACCTCAGCAGAAACAGCTCATGTCACTCTGGAGTAAATGCACGTGAAGGGATGGGGACAGTCCACAGCAGCAGGTGCTGGCTGTGCTGTGGCCCATTGCATTTGGATTGAGGAAAATTTTAGCACTTGGCATCTTGTGTGAACAGATCTGGTGTCAAACTCGGGGCCAGCACAGGTAAACACCAAGGAAATCAAATGCTGCATTGAACCATTAGATTTACCCCACAGCCAGTGGCAGAACTTATGTCCCTCCCTCCACTCAGAGATAATAAATTACATGAAAAGCCATGATGAAGTGTCAGGTACATTAAGGCTGTGTGCTGCTGGTAGCACATCTGCAATGAGACCCTTCTGTCCTGGGGCCCAGCTCACCACAGAGCCCAGCCGTTGTACTGGCACAGCTGAGGAGGCTGTTGAGGGCAGAGCTGTTGGGAACCAACTGAGCACACCATGACTGAGCTTCCTGCAGGTGCAAGGGCAGCTTTGGGCATGTATCAGAAACTGAGGAGATGGCAAAGTGTGGCTTTTGTATCAGCAACATTCATGTAAAGAACAACCTAATTTTTAGAGTTTAGCAATTCAGCTGTGATCTGCTACTTCATTTTAATGACCAGAAAGATGAAAGAACTACAAGAAATCAGTACTAAAGGGTTCAAAAATTACACTGTGCCTTTTTACTGATGAAATTAAATTCTGCAACTCAGCATTAGGACTTAAAAATGTCACCATACAATCAAATAACAAGCAGTTTGGCTAATTATTTAAATTAAATTAGCTGTAATTCTGCTATGTAGACAAAATTAAACCCTGCACCTCTCTTATGAGTGCAAGAACCTCCACCCACCACTCAGACTCATTCTCAGTTTAGATCAGAGAGATGGGAGGCAGAACACAGGAAGTTCCACTCAGGAGTGGATGGCAGTTTAAGATTTGAAGATGACAAAGGGGGAGCAATCCTATTTCTCTGCACATGTAGATGCTCCCTCATCATCTATGGAGCAGGCGTTCAGAGGTGGGTCACGACTGCACTGGTGGTAAGACGAGGGTGTCACTGACCAGATGAGCTGTGGTACCTCCACCTGTGTCCCCATAGGTGTCCCCGTGGCGCCGGCCCAGCCCTCACCTGCGGGCAGCCTCCTCGATGCTTTCCCCGGGCTGCACCTTGCCCCCGAAGCCGTTCCACAGCCCCGCGCCGAACCCGCGCTTCTTCATGCCCAGGAGGACGCGGGACGGCTGCACCACCAGGACGAGGGTGAAGAGTCTGGACGTGTTCATGGCTCCTGGGAGAGGGACGAGATGGGCACGCTGTGCCAAGGTTCCCGGCACCCTTCGGAGGGGACCCGGGGGTGCAAAGAGCCCGTCACCCCAAACACCCAGCACCGCTCCCCAGTGCCCGGTCCCTAAACCCCGGTCCCTCTCCCAATACTTGCTTCTCTAACGCTCCCACTGACCTTTGCTCTCCTGTCACCTCAGCATCACCTGCACAAAGTTCGATCCTCCCTTCCCAAATCCTTATTTTCCTCAAAACCCCCTCCCCGAATCCTGACCACCCTCTCCCATAATCCTTGACTCGCAGCACCGTTCCCCCAATCTTTTATCCNTCCTTGACTCGCAGCACCGTTCCCCCAATCTTTGATCCCCTCCGCAAATCCCTGTCCCCCGCAGATTCTCCGACCACCCTCAACACCCTTCCCTTCCCCGACTCCTTAAGCCCCCAGAAACCCCTCTCTAAATCTCCGATCCGCTCTCCCTAAATCCTTGCTCCTCCTAAACTCCCTCCCTGAATCCCTTATCACCTTCAACATCCCCTCCCCGAATCCTTGACCCGCAGCGCCCCTTCCCCAAATCGTTGATTCCTCCATCTCAGTCCCTGACCCCCCTGCACTCCCACCCCTCTCCCCGCACACCTCAGCCCCACACTCGCTGCTTTCCCGCCCGCCTCGGTGTCCCCTCAGCCGCGGCCCGACCCCGCTCTTCCCGCGCCGCCGCCGCCCCGCCCGCGGCCGCCGTGAGGGGAGGCGGGACGGGGCGGGATGAAGCGGCCGGGACGCGCTGAGGCGGCCATGGCGGGCGGTACGGGAGCTGCCATTGCTGGCGGCAGGTGCGTGGCGGGTCCGCTGAGGCGATCCTGGCGCCCACGCGGGGGACGGTGTGGTGTTGTTAGTGCCGGCGCATGGAACTTCTCTCGGGAATGGGTTAATAATGTGTGTCTGAGGTTTTAGGTTAATGCCGTTCCGTCCGTGGCTCTTCGTTGCTCTGCCAGGAGCTTGCATGAGTTTGGGCATCCCTCCGTTCCTCCGAGGGGCTCACGGAGGCCGCCAGCCCCGCTGAGGCTGCACAGACCGTTCTGGGATCACTCTGCTGTGTTGTGTCCTTAAACACCAGAACAGAAGCTGGAGTGGGATCTCTTTCCCCCCGTAGCTCAGGATAACACGTGAGGCCTGGTCCAAAATCTGGCCCTGCTGTTGTGGCAGGGCCTGATAAGTAAAGGTGCCAAAAATCTCAAATTTGGGGGCTTCTTTTAGAATCACAGAGTGGTTTGGGTTGGAAGGGACCTCTGAAGACCATCTAGCCCAATGACCCTGCCAAGACATTGTTACCTGGAGCAGGTGACATAGGGACATGTCCAGCTGTATTTCAAATATCTTCCGACAGGGAGACTCCACACACTCCCTGGGCTGCCTGTAGTGGCTGGAATTAACTATTATAGAGACTTTTGAAATACAGAGTGGTTATGTACTAACTGGTTGCCTTGCCTCTCTTCCTGGCAGTTGTTGGCTTTGGATGAGCAGATGCCTGCACACCACGGTGAAGTTTCTGAGGAAAACTGGAACTGAGCAGAGGTGGTTGGAGCGGCACTTGAAGGATCCCTTTGTCAAGGCATCAAAGCAGCAGCATTACCGTTGCCGAAGTGCCTTCAAGTTGCTGGAAATTGATGACAAGTTCCGGGTTCTTCGTCCAGGACTTTCTGTTCTTGACTGTGGAGCAGCACCTGGTGCTTGGAGCCAGGTTGCTGTAGAGAGGGTCAATGCCTTAGGTACTGGTAAGTGCAATTTTTTGACAGGCAAGATGGGGATGATACTCCTTTTGAAATGTGTGAGAGATCTGTGAAATACTATGAAATCAAGGAAATATTATGATGGTAACAGTATGGGGAGGGGACATAGGTACTGGCAAGTGCCAGAGTCACTGATGAGAACATGAAGAGGTGAGCCTAGTAAATCTTCATATAGACATATAGACAAATATAGACAAATTGTGTTTATGAAATAAAACATACCATGTAGTGCTAGTGATCTGATTAGCTGTTGTGGGGAAGATCTCTTCAATCAGTTCTGAAGTTGGTGTGACCTCCAGCAATTACCTTGGCTTATCTGAAGTATTATTTCTCTTCTCAAAAAATGGAAGCAACTGCTGTGTATGGTTTATGTGGGTGAAACCATTGATATTTACAAAATGAGTTGTTAACATCTGCACCACTATCCAGGATTTCTGGACTGTCAGCCTTGAAATAGCAGCAGAAAACTGAGAAAAATTCTCCTTGTATATCCAAAGTAGCTGTCTCTTTCTGTCTTGGGCAGATGAGCTTATGGCAAGCCCTCCATTCAGATGCAACCAGCAAACTGCCAGGGGACGAGAAGGCAGCTGTGGCAGGTGGTGGATGTTTTGTCTGTTGACTGGCACAGAGCTTGTGCACATGCAGGTTTTTGCAGCCACTCTGAGTGTTCCCTGTGTCATTGATCCTTACAGATCCTGCTGTCCCCACCGGCTTTGTGCTTGGCGTTGACCTGCTGCGGATTTCCCCTCTGGAAGGAGCAGTTTTTCTGTCACAGACTGACATTGCAGACCCCAGCACGCTGAGGGCCATCCAGAGCCAGCTGCCCTTAGGGAAGGCAGATGTCATCCTGAGTGACATGGCACCCAACGCCACAGGCATTAAAGAACTGGATCATCAGAAGCTGATCAGGCTGTGTTTAGGCCTCCTGGATATATCCCAAAGCATTTTAAAGCCAAAAGGAGCAATGCTCTGTAAATTCTGGGATGGATCCGAGGCCCGTGTTCTGCAAAGCAGACTGAAGGAGCAGTTCCAGGATGTGAGAACTATAAAGCCTCAGGCCAGCAGGAAGGACTCTGCAGAATCTTATTACCTGGCAAGGCTGTACAGAGGGAAATGAAAATCAAGAACTGCAGATTCTCTGACATTGGTTGGAAATCTCAGTTTGGTGGATATTTAAAGGAAAATCCCACCATTAAGACCCTGGGGAAATTTGCTACTGTTCTTTGAGTCCATCAGGCTTTTCAAATACTTGTGGGCAAAATGGTTGGGAATGGAGAGGAATAATCTGAAAGGCAACCTCTGGGGCTGGAGTAATGCAAATGAAAATAAAATGCTGATTATATGAGTTTTTAATGTGAGCCTGAAAATCATTGCACGGTTAATGCTGTCATACATGAGACTGACCATTAAGGTGATTGTTAGAATGTGAGGGAACAGCAAATGGGTGTCTGAGCCAATTCAGTGCCTTTTAGAAGCTGGTGTGATTTATTAGCACAGGTAAAAATGAAGATGTTTCTGTGTACACCAAGATTTGCATCCTCATGCGGGATGTGTAATACAGCCATGTGAGAGGCACGGCTGACTTGGGAATGTTCAGCCCCATGGCTCTGCTGCCTCTCCTACAAACACAGGTTATATTTAGGAATTGCTGCTTCCTGGCACTCATAAATCCTGTCAATGGCAGTAGGACAGGATCATGGCTATGCAGATCATCTCCCCAGTGCTTTTTTAGGTGTGACCAGTGGTGTTTCTCAGGCAAGAAGACAAGATGTTCCTAAGATCCCAGTAGGGAGAATGACTGGATTGCCGGAAATCTGTTTGCACAAATAAATTTAGCTGCTGCCATATCTGAAAGTGACAAACTTTATATTAAATAGTGCTTTTATCAGGCTGACTGTGGCATGAATTATATGAGAGGCTGCTTAAGACTCTCAAGCCTTTTTCATCATCAACAGCTGCTTTGGGGCTGCTGACTGGATCCCTGCCGGAGCAGGCGGGCGCTGGGCGGTTCTTTTGGGGCAGGCCGAGCTCCGAGCCTCACCCCAACTTGTCGGGGCATTACGGTAGCGCGCGGAGCGTTGCGCGCATAATGCCGTCATTACGGTGCCTGCGCCGCCGTTCTCGCGAGAGGCGGGTGCGGAGTTCCCGCGAGATCCCGTGGCCGGGGCGAGGAGGGAGATCCAAGCGGGGCGCGCGGCGGTGAGCGAGCGGCGGGGAAGGGGCAGGGATGGGGGAGNAACCCCTCCGTGCCCGGAGCTGCCCCGTGCCCGCCGCGGCCGCTCTTGGTGTTCGCTTCCCGCCGCGGGTCCCTGCGTGCCCCAAGGGACCCTTGGCCACGGGGGTTTCTGAACCAGACCGGGTCACGCACTTAAGTGTCGTCTTCATTGCCAGTAGGTTTGAGAACGGGCTTGCTGGAGCTGCCTGTCGGCAGGTGTGTTTGGTACTCCAGTGCACAGTTTGGGTTTTGGCAGATCTGTTGCTTCCGCGCCGCTCATACGGCTCCTCCCCGTGATGCTGTAAATCCAAACAATGCTGTAACCCCGAAAGCGCAGGAGCCTGGAAGCAGCGCCAGGTCTCTGTGCTGCAAGCCATGTGGATGTTGTGTCTTTCCTGGTCCTGGACCTTCTCCACTGTTTCTGGGGGTTCATGGAGCGTGCAGTCGCTGGAGGGACTCACCCAAGGCTTTCTGAAATCTGCGAAACCTTGCAGGCTTTTCTGAGCTCCGGGCTTGATTTATGTTTGATTTTGTAGTTAGAACCCTTCAGAATTGGAAGGAAGAGCTGCATCTAATGCAGTTTCACTTACACAAGTGATCAGTGGACTTGGGAAAACTTCTTGTTGGAAATTAGAGTCCAAAGTGCTTCTGGGAAACCAGAAACAAGTTGTGTATCAGGAAAGGTTTGCTGCTACTGTGGAGTTAGTTCTGCTCCCATCAGCTTCAAAAATTAGGGGAAAGAGCAATGAGTTTGGTTTGGTCAGAGAAGAAAAAGATGTCTTGCATCCTTTTCTGATTTCAGAGAAAATTACAACTTCAGCCTATGTGGGGCCATGTTTTCTGTGGATCCCAGCAGTGATTTGCAGATTGATTTTACCCTGTAAATTGGAAGACCTTGTGGTTAGTATTTCCTCAGGGCAGTGGTGGATCCCCCTTTAGCTGAGCAGCTTGCTCTGAGTGTTTTGCTGATGATTATCTGTCTATTTCCAGAGCCATGGAGGACTTGGAAAATAATACCACTGTCTTCTCCACCCTGAGATCCCTCAACAACTTCATTTCACAGCGTATGGAGTCTGGGCTGGCTACACCAGGATCATCTCAAAGCTCCTTACAGATACAGTACCAGCAGAGGATGCAGGTGAGGAGTCCTCATCTTGGTGATTCCTGCAGTATCACTCCAGTGGGGTCATGTGCTCCTTTTGGTTCCAGGAGTTGGGAATTTCATTCAGATCTGACCATTCTTTTGGAAATTGACATTCGGAAATTGACACAAACTCAATAAAGGAAGCATGCTGTCACCATTCCAGAGTCTCTTCCAGAATATATTTAATCTTTTTACAGTGTCAGACAGATCTATTTCTGTTTTTTAAAAGTTTAAGAAAGGTCCTTTGAATTTATTCCCTGCTAGTTATATCTGCATACCATCTCAGGAGATTAAATTGTGAGTTGTTTTCATATTGCTGAACAAAGAAGCTTTATATCTTAGCATTTTTCTAGTGAGATACTTTGTTACCTTTTTTCAGGATTTAAAGGCTTCTTTGCCTGGACACATCCAGGAGACTTGCATTGAGCTGTGGCTTTGATATGCAAACCAGTTGTGCTTTCTTATCCAGCTCTGTTTGTATCCACCTGGGTTATTTACTTTTTTTTCTGTTAGCTGCTTCAGGCTCATAAAGCATAAAGTAAATTGACATCTTGGATCCCAGGGACTGTTTATTAGGCTACAATGAAATTTTTCTATTCTGTATCTTAATATAATTTCTATTTCAGCCTCTGAGTACAAAAGAAGTTTGCTTTTTTAAATGTAAATCTGCTTTACTTTTGGAACGTTGACAAAAATTTATGCTTTTTCTGTCTGTGCTGGTGACAGCAGTAGTTGCAGGAGGCTCTCTCTGGTTAAAGTCTCCATTGACTGTGTTGGATGTACATCAGCAGGATATGAGCAATTCTGTTAGTATTGTCTGTGCTCTCAGGTAATTTGAATGAAAAAATGAAGTGTAATGTTGTAGAGAATGTAGAAAAATGCCTTATTTTGCTCAGCAGTTATGTTTTTTTGGTAGCATGATCTGTGCTTAGGCTTATAATTAACTCATAATTAGCTTTTTAGATAGAGGAGTAGATTTTGTCAGACTACATCTAGAGATTGAGAAATTCTGACTTAAGAACCAGGAATTAATTTCTTTCCAATTCTCCTTGGTTTGATATGGGTTTCTGAGCCTGGTGTTGAACTCTTAGTTTCCCCATCTGCACCTGGTGTGAGAGGTAGCACAAATGTGGTGGTAGTTTGTAAAATGGCAAGTTAATGTCAGCTGAGCAGTTCAGGGCAGGATGATACTGTTGTGCTGTTAATGGTGTGCAATTCCCTTTTAACACATGAACTGGCCAGCTGGAGGAGCAAGCTGGGCAGATCCACTCCAAATCCCAGCTGCTGCAGGTGGAACGGGAAAAGATGCAGATGGAGCTGAGCCACAAACGAGCTCGCATCGAGCTGGAGAAGGCAGCCAACACCAATGCCAGGAACTATGAGGTGAGTGGGGTGTCTGCACATGGCTTGGGAGCATTGGCCTAAGCCAGAACACATGGAGAGCATTTACATCAGTGGGTTGGTTTGGTTCAGGGATGTGCTTTGGTTTGCAGTGGTCTGTTCAGAATGTGTATAGTTACTCTTTTTTTGGAGTGAAACTGAACTGAAAGATGCACTCCAGGAGCAAGCCTGGTGTTCAGCTGCTAATGGACACTGTCTTCAGTGACTCTGGAATGCATTTACTGTGTTTGCATTTGCTGCAGGGGTGGGTGTCAAGGTACCAGCACATCTACAGAAGTGCTCTGCAGGTCCCCTCTCAGCACACTGCTAACTTGCTAATGTGCACAAGAGTGTGAACTTGAAGCCTCGTTAGGTTCACAGACTGATGATCTGATCACTGCATTCTGTTAGCTTAGCACTGAAGTTGTCATGGGTAGCAGTAACAAAAGGGATTTGTTATTTGTTTCTCCCAGAAGTATTTAATAATTTTTTCTCCTAGAGGAATTTAAACTTCTGCTGGCACAATTGCAAGCATTTGGTTTGTGTGACTGTAGTTAATTGAAATGGCAGCAGTGCCAGCCATGCAGTGTCACGCAAGAGAGCCTGCACTGATAAAACAGTGAGCCTCACTCAGGGACTAATAGCTTTTATTGGGTTCTGCTCTTCTGCCCACATATGTTTGCTTAATGATGTTACTGAAATAAGCTGTGGATCAGTGGCTTTTGTAGCATAATAAAACTCTTCTGTGTGGGTGATTATTGAAAAAGAAATCTGTAAGAAATAATAAGTATGTTTTGTTGTATTTTATGAGGATGACAGATTTAGTGTGTGGTTGTGAAATAGGGAGTCAATGACTAAATTCCTCCTTCCTCTGAAGTCAGGTGATATGGGATTAAGCCAGGAAGAGTTCAAACTGGAATGTAGCTGAGTCAGTCACAGAAAACCTTGAAATACTGGTACAAAAAATGGGAGCAGCATTAATCCAGCACTGTGGTAATTACCCTGCTCAGATTCTGTGTTTTTCTGAGTCATGTGGATAAAGGTTTTAGGAACCTTACATTGGTTTGCATAATCCTTGCTTACTATGCAAATCCATGTCTCCAGTTGCTTTGATTAGCAAAGCAATTTACTATGCATTTTTTCAATAAGTATCAATCAATTTGTGGTAGGAATAAACTGAATGGAATGGTATATGAAAGATTGTTGGACTGCAAATATATCTATTGTATTAGCTGATAATATTTTCTTTTAAATGGCCTCAATTCGAGAAGTTGTGGAGGGAAATTTGTCTTATTAACCCATCTGTTGAGGTCTGAGTTTCTGAAAGTCATTTGCTGTGCATGGGTCAGCTTTTGAGATGGAGTGTTTTCATCTTTGATCTGCAGGAGAGTGTGCAGTGGAATCTGTCAAGCCACATCTGTATTCTCACAGTCATGTCTTAGCGTAAGAGACTTGGAAGACATGGTCTCTTAATTTTCCAGCTCCATTTCCCTGGGTAATTCCTTGGGCAATTCTGTTGAGTTGCTGCTGATAAGATTTTTGTCCTTGCTAGGTTAAAGCTGTGGTGTGAGAAACTTTGCTTCATAATGAAGCAATTACCATTGGTGGCCATGGTAATGAGGAATGAGGACAAAAGAAGGAAAAATGCCTTCACCTTTCTGTTGCCTTCTTCTTAAGTCTCTTTATGTTTTTTCCTTTGGCCAGCGAGAGGCCGACCGAAACCAGGAGCTGCTCACACGCATAAAGCAGTACCAGGAAAGAGAAACAGAGGCTGAAAATAAACTGAAAGAACAAATGGAGATGAACAAATCTTACAAGAAGAGCATGGAGACAATGAGTAAGAAGATGCAAGAGAAGGAGAGCAAATTAGCCGAAGCTAATGAAGTAAGAACAGAGTAATTTTTAATCCAGCCATAGCTTCAGGTGACTTTGCAGTTCTTGTGACTTGAAAATGCTCTTTTTGATTGAAAAACCCTTAAACAAAATAATTGGAACATTATGTTCATCACCTGGAATGAATAAACCCTGGTGGTGTCAAAGTTCAGAACCAAACCAAGCCCAGACACAAGTGAGCAGGTCAGAAGGAGAAGAGATTTCTTAGCTGATACGGAGAAGGAGAAAAAAAGTGTGAGGCAACATTCAGCATCTGGGTTCAGAAGTGGGGAGAAAGGAGCAGTGATGGAGGAGATAATAGGGAAAAGTGTTCAGGGAAGTCAGAAAAACAGTAGAGTGGATGAGAGCAACATTATGAACCAAGTGTCTTCCTGAAGTGTCTTAAATGCCTCTGCATTCTACTGCAGAATAAACGCTTGGGTAAGAGCTTTGGTATATTTGGATGTCCAGACCATCTTCTCAACCTTCTCAGATATCATTATAGTTAAGTTCAGCTATTTAATTTGTAACTTTCCTGTTTAATTTGGTTTCCTGCACCAGCTGTTGATCAGCAATCACTAAGTCCTTAAGCCCTGCTGCTGCCTAGGTGTCACTGGAAATGCAGCTGTGTGTTAAAGCAGGTCAACAGATTTAATGTTCCAGTTATCAGTGATTAAAACCAGGAGGGCAGTGGTGGAACATAAGAATAACTAAACCCACCTGGAACATGTGTGCTGCAGTTCTGTGTCTGTGTTCTTTTATTTCTATCAATATCAAGATGAGAACCCTACCTGTCTCTGTGTCTAGAACACACACTACATATGTAATGTTTTGAGATATTTCTCTTTTTCTCTGTTACAGGGAGCTGAGTAATGGCTATTGGAAACAAACCTGTGAGCTTTTCTTTAGAATTAATATATTTAGAAAAATACATAATCTAACTTTAAAGTTTGATTTTTTTTCATGCCAGTTTGAGGTCACCCATTTAAGAAATAATGTAAATGACAATTTGGATGGCAAATGAAAGTGAAAAATTATTTTCTCTTGTGTTTGTTTGAGGTAGGTTTGCAGGTCTGAAGGTTGGCAGGAGTGTGGGATTGTTTCTAAGATTGTGTTGGAAATTATTTCTATCACCATCCATAATATCCCACTTGCAGAGCCACAGCCTTGTGTGTTTATGCTTTTTTTTCTCTCCTCCTCTTTATTCAGACAATCACTGTATTAAAAGGAAAAATATCAGAGTTGCAATGGAATATAATGAACCAAGAGATGCAGATGACAAGCCAAGACTCTCAGAAGCAGGAATTGATGGAGCAGCTGGATATTGAAAAAAAGTAAGCAAGGGATGAATGACTGTAGGGAGAAAAAGGCAAACAGAACTTCAGTCTTGTGCAGCTGTCATCCTTCAGAAAACTTGAAACGACGTTTGATTTCTGCTCTTCAAAGGGGTTCTTTGATCTGGGTGTGCAGGTTATAACTGTTGTTTGAAACCAATTCTGAGGTGCCATTTTAATTGTACCTTGAGGAAAAAAACCCCACAAACTTGAGCTTTAAATCTCAGTGATGTTTCATGTTCCAGGAACAGAAGGCATATGGGTGGGAAAGGCTGATCTGAACTTTATGAACTGAACAGAACAGAAATATCAAACCTTAAATCATAGTGGAGGGGTAATTGAAAGTTACAAGTATGTTTTTCCTTGCTTACTAACTTCAGCTCTTCAGTTTCGAAGTTGTGAAGTTTTATTTACTCTGAGCATATATTTGTTATTCTCTGAGTTAAAGTGGCTTGATTTTTTTGTATTTTTCTCAGTATGGTTATTTTTATTAAAATGAATGGATATTTTTGTCTCTAAACTAGAGGGAGCTGATATGAGTGTGAGACTGAAAGAGAACATGTTATATAAGAATAACACTTACTTTGTTAGTGCTGTTTGACTGTTGGTCAGAGACTTCTGAAGGTTGCTTGTTTCTGGTGCCTGATTTCTGGGTGCTCAAGTGCCTCTTGTGTCTTCATCTGACAGGAAATGGCAGGAGGCAAGTCAGCAAATCCAGACACTGCAAGCAAGCCAGTCCTTACTGGCAGAATATGAACAGAAGATTAAGGTAAGAAACTTTGTGACCTATATAAAGCTTTAGATTTTAATCCCTTCAGTGGAAGAACAGAATGCTGCTTTTTAAAAAATTGGCTGTTGCAGAAGTAAAAGGTTAGTTTGTCATGTAAGTACCTAAGTTGTTTGCTTGCAAGAGTTGATTTGGTGGACCAGACTATCCACAATTAGGTGTAACATGACACTTTGCCTTAGTTGTATCAATTGATTGAAAAAAATAATACTTTCTCTATGGAAAGGTGATTTGTATCCTTATGCAGTGCTTTGGAGGAATGTTTTTTAGTCTTGTGCCACAGCACAAATTTGCTCTGCAAAAGACTGCTTCTAGAGTGATATTTTTTCAAATGGTGTATGATGAGCCCAGGAGCTACAGCTACTGTCTGCTTCTCAGAAAATCCTTCCTCTGCATTTGTGTTGAGAAAGTGCAATTACTTGTAAAGCTTTCAAAAGGACACTAACTTAAATGTCAGTACAGAGATGCTTTTTGTGCTTCCAGATGAACACATCGGTTGGTGGGAGTGTATCTTTTTCATTTGTATTGTCTTCCTGGCAGAGGTAGATGTGGAGAGTTACTTTGGTTTGAGCAGTGCTGACAGTGGCATTGCCTTGCTGTAAAACCAGCCTGATTTCCAGCAAGGGGAGACTTTTTCCTTTGTAATGAAAAGATAGGAAATGGGATATAAGTCTGCAACACAGCCCTATATAATTTGTTTTTTTATGGAAAACCCCACCAGTGTTTACCATCATGTTGAAATGCACATTTATGTTTCTTTCTGTACCTAATTCTTGCAAGCCATTCAAATTCTTCCCTCTGCACATCATTGATAGAGGGATAGAGGACAAGAAAATCACAGATTTGGTTCAATTGATAGAAGATCATTTTAATGAGTAACTGAGTGGTTTTTTGGTATGAATTTGGGGTAAGCATGTGTAGAGAAGAGACCAGCCCAGGTGTTAAAAGTGCAACAAGAGTCATCCCTGCCTTGAGCATGGACCACATGTCTTCCTGAGCTCCCTTCCAGCTTCATTCAGGTCCTTGATTAGAGCTTAAAAGGTACAATGCAGAAAAAGCTCTTTCAAATTCCAACTTACTCATTGTTGTCCTGTTCTCCTGCCGTGTTTTCCAGGATCTGGAGCAGAAATTGTCCCAGCAGGAACATGATGCTCTGATTGTCAAGAACATGAAGGCAGAACTGGCTCGTTTCCCAAAAATGGAGCGAGAATTGCGCCAGCTCAGGGAGGAAAATGCCTACTTCAGGTGAAGGAAGGGTTCAGTTGTTGAGGGTTGTGTTCTTCTGCACATGCTACAGCTTCACTGCCTGCACTTTTACATCCCTCTTTAGGGTTTCCACATGGGAAAGCTCAGAAGGAAATATTTCATATAAATACTGCTTATGAATTGAGCAGTGTCGTGGTGCACACTAGATGAGAGGATCTGACAAGATCTGAGAATCTTCTTGAACACAGGAGCCTCACAGAATGTGCATTCATTTGTTCTGGGTGGTGATTTTCGTTTGTTAGAATGAAATTCAATGTTTAAAGGTAGTGATGAACTCCATGCAGCTTGGGGAAAGAATTTTCTGTGGAGAAAAGAGGCAGCTGAACATTTCTTTAATAACTGGTTTTCATTAGCTATTGTTACCACTGTTTTAAAGGCCTATTGTTACAGCATAATATTTAGAAAGTGTCTTGTTTCAGTTTCTGAAGCAGTCTAATATAACCATTGGTAGAGTAGGCTTTCTGGATTGTCAAAGTGGCAATCAGTTTGGAAAATAAAATTAAATGTAATGTGAAATAAATAGCCTTAGTGTTGGATGATTTTTTGTTGTTGCTTGTCTTTTTGTTAAATTATATGAGTCATATTGCCAGCTTTTTCTTTTTTAAAAATTAAGTAATTTTCCTAGGTTTTAGTCTTGTAATTATTTCATTATAATTCAAAATGGTTTATCTTGGAATTTCTTCTCATGCTTGTTTTTCTACACTGAAACATACCAACATATTAAAGGTAATTTGTTTTTGTACGGCTTTATTTCACCCTTGAACACCTCTGTTGAGGTAAAACCAAGCAGTGCGCCAAAGCCTAGGTCTGTTCTGCTTGCTGTGTTCCAGTCAGACTGAAAAGCAGAATTCAGTCTTGTTACCCTTGTTTTGACCAATTGTAAAGCAGACACAAAACTTCATCTGATTTGGGCATAATTAGGATGGTATTTAGGGTAGAAAAAATAATTTAAAAAAAGCTGTATTTTTTTCTGTGGAAGTGGCTTTGCAGTGAAGGTTATAGAAGTGAGTCAGTTGAATGTCATGATTCCCTTGGGATTCCTGTATATCTGAAAGTTTGTGAAGGGGAATTGAGTTGCATGAATCTGTAGTAATTGTCTCTCTCTTCACCACAGGGAAATGAAAGAAAACAATGGTTTACTTAAGGAGGAAGTGGAAGGTCTCCAAAGAAAACTGGAACGCTATGAGAAAGTCCAAGCACAACTAGTGACTATGGAATTGGAAAATGAGGTGAGGAGCTGGGAACATCTGGTGGATGACCAGGAGTTTCCTTTCTTGCCTGTCCTGACTTTTAGGCTCTTTCTGTATTGTGTTACTTAAGATATGATACCTCCTTTAATTAATGGACTCAAACTAGAGATTCCCAAACTGGAAAGTCAGCATGAAGGGAGTTATAGCAAGGAAGGTGTAAAAGGCAAAAGGATATCTACTGTTCAGCTGAATAATAAGAATAATTTCATAGTGTCTATTTTAGCCTTGATGTTTCTCTTTTACTGTTCTTTTGCTGGAAAGGCTTTTTCTGGCATCAAACTCTGTCCAGACATGAGTGGTAAGAACCTTGATACCCAGGGCTGCAGAATGACAAACCAAAAGTGCTGGATAAGATCAGGAAATCTGCAGAAGGAGAAGGAATGACACTGACTTTGCATGGAGGATTATGAGAAAACTCTGGAAAGTGAGCTGTTCTAACTCGGTGAAAGTTAGAACATATATCTATGTCTAACTGTACTTTTAATGTTTACTTTAGAAACTTCTGGGAAAATTGCAAAGCTGGGAGAAACTGGACCAGAGCACTGGCTTAAATATCAGGTATGTGCTCACAGCTCTGGAGGGAAGTAAGACTTTAAGCCCTTTCTTCTTAATCTTCTGACTGATCTCTTAAGTGTGTTGGTCATGCTTTCTTTCTGTCCCTTCTTCATGTGGAAGCTCTTGTAGTACATTTTATTATATATCAGAAAATAAGATGCACATTTTTTAAAGTAACTTTAGGAACTAAGAAAGGTTTTTCATCAAGTCACTTTGAGTAATGTCTTTGAGGCTGGGCATCAGTTTTGAATTCTTGAAACTTTTTGTGTATAGCTGCATTTTTGTTTAGTTAGAGATTCTGCTTGCTTAAATAAGTGAATTGCTAAGAATTTTAGATGTCCAGAGAAGAGAATGTGTGTTGCTTATGGCAAACTGTTGTAAACATACTTCCCTTGAAATCTGGCTATCAAATCTGGCTAGCTGCTAGATCATGTTGTGACTTTCTTTCCCTGAAGCAGCTGAAGAAGTGTTACTTTAGTTATTTTGTCAAACCCACTCCCCAGTTGTGTTTTGTAACACCAGCTGGTCTATGTACTGGTACTCAACAGCTCCTCCTGACATCTGGAGCAGTGAACCAGATTTTTTAAGGTCTCTGTGTATGTGGTATAAAAAGGAGCTGGAAATAGGGGGATTTCTCATCATTTTCTTCTGCTGCAGAAGGTGTTCTGTGTATATATTAATCTTTTGTGTGCCATGTTTCAACACTGTTTTATTTTCTCTAAATATTTGCAGTGTTATTACACCAGAAAAGGAGATGCTTTTTTGTAAATAATTGGTAGGAGCATTGATCACCTTTCACACTGGGCCAAAGCTGAAATATGAACAGCAAAACCTCATCTTGCCAGTTGTTTCTCCATTCCATTCATTCCACATACTCAGGCACAGAGTTGTGTCTGCACACTGCTGGGATTGTTTGGAAATGCACATATGGTTTGGACACATCACTCCTTTGTGTAAAAGATACTTGTGTTCCAACTTGGGAAAGCTCCCTTAATTTTCTCAGTATTTTCTGTTTAATGAGGATAACAAACCTTTTCCAGAGGCCTGTTGGTAGGTAGCATGCTTGAAGTTCCCTCCTGCATCTGCTGAGGATCCATACATTTAAATGAAGATGGAATTATGCTAAGTATCCATCCTATGGTAAGGTATGGACAGAATTTGTAGGAATCCTTTTCACAAAATCCTTTGGAGTAAAAGCTTTTTACTTACCTCAAGCTGTTAAAGGTTTAACCAGGTAATTTCACAGTGGGAGAGAAATGGAGCCAAGTGATTCTGCCTGTTGAAGTCTAATAACTCCTTCATTTAAAATCAGAATATTCAGTGTGAAGTGCTAGTTTTGTGATTGGGCCATATTGTTTAGTGCTATTAATGGCATCTTCTACAGAAAGGGGAATTGCTCTTGAGGAAGATCATCTTTTCATGCAATTGGAGCAAGTGGGACTGGATGATTTCCCCCTCCCTCCCTCATTGTTCTTTCTTTTTTTTTTTTCCCTTGCTCAGACTTTTTACAGCATGAATTACATTAATTTTTGGTGAGGGTGATGAAGATGGTGAGAGGTCTTTGTCCTGGTTGGATCCTGGAGAATGCTGTTGGTGAAAGTTTGAGAAGAGTTAATTGCCCATCTCATAGTGGAAAAGAAACAGGAACAAGTTGACTGATTGTCCCAAAGAGCCAGAGCAATGTTCTGTTTGCTAATAACTAGATAAGAAAGGGAAAAGGGAATAAATTAGGATTTCTCATCTTTTCTTATCAGGTTCTTTATTGGTACAGAGGATGTAAGGGAAGTGCATGCAGCGTGTGGTGCTTTAGGAGAGGATGATTTTTCATTTCCTCCAGCACTTCCACAGGGCTTGCTCAGTGTCTGCTCTCAGTGGCTTCTGTTCACTGATTGCCTGCTCCCAGCAGGCTTTTTGTCAGATTGGCTTATGATCAGCCCTTGCAGTGTAATTTTATGTAATAATACTTGGGAAGGAGGTGCTGCTTTCAGGAGTATGGTGGTAATCCAACTGTTTTTAGTACTGGTCTCTTTTTGGTGACGATGGAAGAGAGTTTATAATGCTTCACCTTGTGGGAGGAAAACAAGTTCATTAACAGTTGACTCTGGCTAATCTTCTCTTTGCTTGTTCTGGATTCCACTTGTAAACTCCTGGGCTTTTCTCTTGTCATAAACAGTGGAAACAAAGACTGCTGTTGCTCTATAGCAAAATATCCCTGTGCTGCACAGTAGCTAGATAATAAAATAGGACTCATCATATGTGCTATATATGGTTCATATGTACACATTATAAATCCATGTCATCTTTGTTGTGTTCAGTTATATGTCCTTTGGATTTCTTGAGCTTTTTTACTGCCTACCTTGCAGTGTAGTTGGCTCTGGTTTTTATTGTGGATCTAGATCTTTTTTGTGTATGTTACTGTTATGCTGCCAGGAGTTTTCATATGTTTGTCATGTGTTGCTCTGACTTGGTATTTCTGCTCTAGAATTGGTTTCAGCTGTAAAGGGGAAAAGCCACAAAATATTAAATTCTTGTTCTGTGAGTAGGAAGTCTTATTTATTTTGGAGTGCACTGTCCTATAGAAGGATATTTATACATGGCTTTTTTAGGACTATTATTAGGAAAGGGTTGTGTTGAGAAAACAAGGTTCTTTTACTCTGTCTCTAGGATGTGCTGATGTAGATTCTGTTTCTTCAAAATCCAGGATTTAAGTAATGGAGTTGTTGACCATCTTCACTGACAAACCATGTTAATCATGACACGCTCGGTTGTTTTTTTCAGCATTGGACTTTTTAGCTTAGAGATACTTTCCAGGCAGTTCCTCTACTGCCATTAAACAGGTAATCTATTTGAACAGAAAAATACCTGGGGGAGATCTTGGGTGACAGCCGCAGCTTTATTTGGGTGACAAGGCACAGAACTCCCACGAGATGGCGCCCGCTCTCCTGCAGGGAAAGGCAGGAACGGGATCGCTCCTGCCTGGGATTCAGTCCGGTGTGAATCCATCAGCCCTGGGAAGGGGCAGCTGATCTCGGGAAAACTCGTCATTGCTGCCGGCAGAACTTGTAAACTCTCTTTAATCCTGCCTGCATGCGGTCACCGTCTCCTTGCCCAGTACTCCAGGCTGTAACTCGGTATGAAAATGGTTTGTGCAGATTTCTCCAATGGAATATGAATCAGTGTTTTTCTAACTGACTTTGTAAACTTCGTGTTTACACCACATATTCTTAATTTTGTCTTGTTTAATAGAGGTTCTTCACAGCCTGGTTCTTTTCTCCCCACCCCAAGCCTTAGAATTGCATTCTTAGAGCAGCGCTGTTGTTGTTCTGCCTTTCCCTCTGCAGCATGCCCAAATAAAAAATGAGGGTGCTTGTTCTGTGAGCTATTAATCTAAATAAGCCTCTTTTGCTGCTGTTTGTCTGTGTTTGGTTGATATTGTTTTTGTCCTCTAATGAATTAGGCAAGTGATTTGCTGTCTGTAAATAGATATACTCTGGTGTACTGGGTGATGCAAAAAGATGTGCATCAGGTATTTGTTAAAGCTGAGGCAGTAACTCAGATACTGAAGGTACTGATAGCCATTGTTAGTAGCTGACAAGGTTTAATGCTGAATTTGTCTTTGTGTTATTCCATAAGTGGCTGAAGATTGCAAGTCTTGAAAGGTTGGAGTTTGGCTGAAGAGTTACACAACTGGGTGAAGACTGCCAGGTGGGCCACAGACAGCTTCAGAGGAGTTTTAGTCCAAGCTTTTTTTCTTTTTTGGGGTAATAAATAGTAATATGTGATATAGGGTTTGTTTTTGTTTATTTCTTATTTTGCTTGGAGTTTTTATTAATGGAAGTAATGAGTATAAGGATTTTGCAGATTCACCTGCTAGGCTCAAAGATCTTTGTGCAGAATTATTTTATATTGGTGATCAGATATATTGATCATGGCATACTTAAGTCAGTCTTTCCTTTCTGGAGAACTGTTTTCTGTTGCCATGGGTACTATCAGCTCAGGCTTGGTGTTTATGTGTGGGGGAAAAAACAAAATAGTTAAATATTTTATTCATATAGCTTTTCAGCAGCATTTCAGTTTTTTTTACCAGGGCAAGATGGGGATCTCAGCTGTGTTTTTCTGAAGGGCCATGGAATACAGTGTGGGATTTAGAGTGAGGCTGATGTGTCAGAGTGAAGTGTGCTTGGACTCTTGTGTGGAGCTCAGAGACTCTGGTTGTGGACTTGGATGTTCTGAGTCATGTCCCACTGCAGTTCTGGTGGGAGGCAGATCTTGGCCCCCTGTGCTGCTGGTGTGAGGCTGAGCCAGAGGCACTTGGGGTTCACTGAGTCTGGGTTTGGGGAGTGCCCAGAGAGCCCTCCAGGGCGAGTGCAGGTGGCTGCAGCAGTGAGATCTCCTGGGGCTGCTGTGGCTCTTTGGGGAGCTGCCTGGCCAGGCCAGCCCTGCCAAGGGAAGTGCTCGTTTGGCAGGAATTTGGCCAATGCTGAGGGACCATTTTTTGGTGGAGTTGCCAGCTGCAGACAGCAGACACTGATCTGCTGACCTGTTGCCTCCAGCCAAAGAAGTGAACCTGGGAATGCTGACCTGGTTTTCTTTCTGAAACATCTGTGGACTGGCTGGCTGACAGATCTTGGGGACTCACTTCCTGCAGTGTCTGAGACCAATTAAGAAGAGGAGATAGTGTGAATGTGTATGCATTTCCTCTCTAAGAAAGGGTTTAATTAAGTGGCAAGCATCTCTATTTAGTACAGTGGTTTGCACAGTTGTAATTCGTAATTACCCAGGTGCTACACTCAGTACGGGAAGTCCTTCTATGCACATTCTGCTTTTGGAGCTGGGGGAAGGGAGGAGAGAGGGAGGGAAAGGGGAATCGGATTTCTTGATTCTGCATTTAGTGGTGGATTAGTGCTCTTTTTTTTCAGTGAATAGAAGTAAAAGGAGAATATTGGAGTTCTCTACTTTCCTTTTTGAATCTTGATTAACTATGCTTAGCTACTGTGCACTCTCTTCCATCCAAGGCATTGAATATCTTTGCAGTAGTGAATGAAGCTCATAATCTTTTCCTTTCTCACAAGGTAGTAATTTGTCTTTCTCTGAATGTCCGTTATGAGTTAGTGGTTACTGGTTTAAAAAAAATAATCTGTTGACAGATATACAAAGTAGTGCATGTTGAAATAATTTGAATTACTCATGTTACTCTGGATACTTAATTAACTGCAACCAATCAAGACAAGGCTGGGGGTTATTGTTGCTGGTTCCAGTAATGCCATAATTCTGGCATGATCATTCCATAGTGGATCAAATATTTTTATGGGATAGCATATTGTAGCCCTGTGGTCTTCTGTCACCAAGCAAGAAATCAGTCTAATTAAAAGCATTTGGTGCTGGCTCCCCTCTGTAACTGTACCATTGACCTGAACTAAAGTGCTAATTTCTTTGTTGGGGAGGGTGAGGAGTTTGGTTTGTCTGGTTGGCACTGGTACCCCTCACCTTTAGAGCTGTGTCCCTAATTGAAGGAGAAAATTAGAATTAGTATAGTATGAGGATATTAAAGCTTCACGTTCTATGTCTTCATTTTTTCATAAATAGTTGTAATTTATGATCTGTGAACAGACTGACTGCTGTTTACAAGATTCCCAGTATAAAACAAACTGTCTCCTCACAGTGGGGATTCCAGGGCACCCAACAGGGAGAAAAATGCTGCGTAGGGGGAACAAGTAATTAAAAACCACCATAAACAAGCACCAAAACCTAAACAACAACAGACAGCACTGTGCTTGTTAGAGAAACTTTTATTGTTATGAGATCTCACTTTACCTCATGGATGGATTATCTGCTGTTGTCCTGTACAGGTACAGTACTGCATTTTGCTGTTACTTTTTTACCTTCTACTGAAGGTGAAGGTTTGGGAAATGCTAAAGAATTCACTCTCTGAAGATGGCCAATGTAGGTAGGTTGCTGATATTCCCCCAAATCCCTCAGAATGGGGCTTTTCTCCTGGCTTCTGCACAGAGATTAATACTGAATTTAATATTTATTTATAATTGAATATAATATTTAATACTGAATTTCCATTGCATTGTTCTGCCAGGACGAGTTAGCCCCACTTTAGAGCTGCTCTGTCATTCCAGTCTCACCTGGAGCTTCTGACTCCAGTGTCTGTCTTAAAATATTCTGTTCCTACCTGGTTCTGTGAATTCTGCAGCTGAAAGAGGTGTCCCTGCAGAGCAGAAAAGCAATCTGAAATGGGAAACATCAATCCCATTCCTGATCTGTTCCTTCAACAGGTCTCCTGTGTTAGTGCATAAATAGTTGTGCTGTTCCAAAGGGCAGGGGGAAGTAGCAATGAGCAGGCAGGTTTGGAAGGGATGATGAGGGTAATCATTGAGTTTATATAAAATAAACATGTGCTCAGTATTTGTAGGACTTGGTGTGTGTGAAAGATGAAAGCACTGCCTCAGCAGTGTTTAACAGCTTCTTGAGGGGGAAGTGCCTGAACAGTTCCAAAGGGCATCTTTGGCTTTAGAGTGAGGTGCAGGTTTAATGAGAAAACTATTTGTGGCTGTCTTACACTAATTGTGCATGTGCTGAAGCCACCAATTTTTACATAAGGGAGTCTTGGAGGAAGCTGTCACCTGTTGAATGTGACATGTAGCATATGCTGGAGGACTTCTCTAAGCTCTTTTGTTATTCATACTCTGTTCTCTTGTTTTAAAATGAACATTATTCTTCACTTTCCGCGCTGCCTTAGGTTTTAGCTTTCCATGACAGAACACTTGCTGTGCCCTGTGGGGAGAAAATGCTCTTTTGTAATCTCAAATTCTGAAGCTCCAGGCTTCAGAAAAGTCAGATGCAGTTTTGGGAGACTTCAGTCCCTGTTTTGGTGTTGGGGGTAATGCATTTAAATGTGATGCTTGCAAGTACTATGTCAAATCTGTGCTTTAACCAGAGTTTAGTTTTCTTCCATTCTCTTGGGGGATTATCCACTTAGTTTTAATAAAGCAAACACATTTCATAGATATCGTTAAGTGTTGTAGGTCTGTGTTTTTTAGTTCTTCACTGAAATGCTGGGCAAAACTTCCAGCCAGACTTTCCTATCTGATAGTAATTTTCTCCAAAGAATGCTGTACTTATCTCTGATGTTAAAAAATATTAGTGTTCTTTCTCCTTTGCCATTAATACTTATATATCCATTTGAATATATCAGAGTAGTAAGTCTGGAGGCTAAAGGAGAGATAGGAAGAGTGTAAAATAAAGCAGATGAGCACCTGACATTGAGGCAGAGCAAGGCTGTAATGTATAATCAGATAATCAGAGTGAGAAGTAAGCAAGCTCAGATCAAAAATATATCTGTCCTTGCTTTGCATTTCAAAGCTCTGGGAACAGTTCAAGAGATTGTCTTCCCAGGATCACAGATCTTGCATTCTGGAGGCAGAAAAAGCTGTTAAGCAATAGCTTAGCACACTGTCCATCTTTGGTGAAGGATGATTTGGGGAACTTCAGAAGTTTGAGTACAAGAACTGTGTGGAGAGTATTAAAGAAATATGTGCTGGTGTTGTCTGTTCCATAGCAGACAATTTGCCATGGGGGGCTCACCGGTCAGACACTTCATTTTGAGCTGTTGCTGCATTTCTTGCCAGTATTGTTTGACACTGTTGGAAAACAGTTGGGTAGAAGTTGCTTGGCTTCTTGCAGCATGTAGTGACCCATGTTATGTGTAAATGGCTTGAACTTCACTGCTCACTCTTCTGTGAAGGAGAAGCTTTCAAAAATACAGACACTTATAAAGAGCTACTTTCATTGCATTAGGCAGCCCTGTTTGCCTTAGTGAAATTATCATTTAAATAGCAGAGACTAATCAGCAAGGGGATGGTTTGCTCCTGTCAGACAGCTCAAATGCTTGTGCTTGATTTTTATTCAGCCTATCATTTGATTGCTTCCAAAAACCCAATAACCACTATAATCTCCAGCTCAGTTTTAACTTTACCTTTCCATTTCCGTTTTAGCATCTTTTAATATTTCAGCTCTAAATTTTAAGCTGGGGCTGTCGACATGTTCTGCCTCTCTTCTCCCTTAGATGTGCAGTGCATTATCCCTCACCCCCAAAGTTTAGCTTTTGCAGGGAAACTTTTAAACAAAAAGGCACATTCCATACATGCATATTGGGAATGGTATTGTTTTAGCATAGCAATGTCTTTTTCAAAACTCTTCTCTAAATGCAGAGGCCTTTTTTGAACAGAAGCAAAACAAAAATGCTTTACTAAGGATTCAAACTCTTGTATTCTGCTCCCCTATGCTCCTGGGCATGGCCTTTAGCTACAGGGCAAGGAATCTCCCTTCTTCATTGGATCAAGGAATACCAAGATGGATTGTGCCAGACTGATGTAACAGCTTTCTTTGTCTAAAGAATTGATTATCTTACCAAATAAATCACAATAAATCTTATTTCTTTGAACTTCACTGAAACAGGAACCGCTTGGGAGAGTATAAACCATGGGGGAGAAGATGGAAATTAATAGAATTGTAGGATGTATAGGAGTTGTTTAAGCAGGGATAGATTCAGTATTGTTGAAAGGAAAATGCAAGGATAAGTAGAATTCCTCTAAGATTAGCCTTAGGATCTGCCTTATTTAGTATTTCTATTAATGGTTTTGGTGCAAAAACTTGGTGTGTGTTGATAAAACTTGGCTAATGATGCCAAGTTCGGAGATTCATAAATACACAAAAGCTGGATATGCAGAACTGAATGACCCTAAGGATTAGAGTGCAGAAATGGGACAAAATTCAATGAAACAAAGCACAATGCTCCATGGAATTGGGAGCTGAATGCAAACTTCCTTTAGAAAATGTAGCAAATGCAGTGAAAGGACCAGAAGGGCTGTGTGCTTTTTACAAAGGCTGTTCATTCTCACACAGGGGATTCACCAGGAGAAAAATTGCCATGGAGGTGAAGGTGTTCAAATGGCTTGGGAGATGCTTCTCAAGAGTTGTGGTCAGCCAATGTGGAGGAAGATAGTGGGGGATACAGAAAGTGGCTGGAAGGAGCCTGGGAGCCTGCTGAGTGTGGAATGGAACAGCCTCTGGCAGAGTCTGGTGGGAGATGTAATTGCTGCCAGGAAATTCATGGATAGAAGGGAGGAGAAGGAAGGGGGATCCATACTGGTGAGAAAAGCAACCAGCTATCCTTAAGATTTGCACTGGCATTTAAATCAAATTGCTGTAATCCTACTATGAATGCAGTTACAAGGAGGTTGTTACTTTTTAAAAAGACTAAAGTTCTGAATGCAGCTTCCAGTGGAGTCAAAGGTATCCAAATTACTGCTCCACAGGGTTGTGGAAGAGATAAGTTCATAATAGCAAAGGACTAGACAGGACCTAAACTAGAAGATTCTTTTCAGTCCCACTTTCATTTGAATGTGTATGTGCCAATCTGTAAACAAGGGGATGTACTCAAGAGTTGAAAGAGGGCACAATATATTTTAGTTTGGTATTGCACGCTTTATTTAATACCAGGGTTCTGAAAACTAGAGATGGGGAAGGGGGAGTGAGGGTTAGTGAGTAAAAGCAGATCATGCCCATCTTTCTGCCCGTGCAGAACAAAGCCTGTGGACAGGGACATGAAGTGTGAGAGCAGCTGACCTTTGTTCATGTTGAGTAATAAGCAGTTTGCTGAAAAATGCACTGAACTATTAAGAAGAGCTTATCTATCAGTGCTGATAAGACGGAAATATGATTTGTATGGTCAGAGAAGCTTTTCTGAGTGTGCTTGGTGCTTATCTTGATGGTGTTTTGAGAATGACTCACTCCTGGTTAGTGCTTAACCTCATCAGTGCCTAGAGCACAGATTCCTGCTTCTGAGGGTACCTGGGAAGGGGCTGTTTTAATCATCTGTCTTTGGTTTGTCATCAGTGCAGTGAGGAGTTCCATGCTGGATTGGCCAGGAAAGGTCTAATTTTCAGTTTTAATTGTACCTAACTTATGCAAACACTTCATATTTCCAAATATGACAGCATAGCGACATCAACATGGGGCAGGAGGAAACTGGAAATGTTTGAACATTACAGTACTGCAGCTTTTTAGCATTGTTAAAATGCTCCTGCTCTGACAAGCTTGCTTACATGCCCTGTGAAGAGATTATGTAAGCTTTGTCCTGAAGTTCCAATCTGTCCTCCATTGGGACTGCTTTCCTGGTGAATATTTTTGATGAAAGCTTATCTTTACCTGGGTTATAGTCTCTTTCCTCACAAGCTACTTTATTAAAAGGAATATTCTTGCAAATATACCTTTGTCCATGCACTGCTTGGAAAGAGTAAAATTCATGTGGCTTGGAGTAGCAAAAGCACAGCACAATATTTTCAAACATTTCTTAAAGGGCACAGTGAACTTGAAATGTTAGTGAGTTAAAAGATTAATGTGATAAGTGCCTCAAGGTTCTCTTGAACTAGAAGTGATTATGTAAGTGTTGTTTGTTATTTTAAAATAACTCATAGCATGGAAATTAGCATGGTGGATTGGATTATTTACTCATCCATTTCTGGTCAGTGCCAGTGCTATCTTGGGCTAGATAGAAAAATCCAGAGTAACGTTCAAGACCTGAAGCAGATTTTTTTTTTAGAATGAAAGTTTGTTAATGCTCATCAGTATGAATTTTAAATAAGCATAAAGATTTTTAGTTGGTGCCCTCTATCCCTTTTAAAAAGTAAAGACTCTTGCAGTTTGGAGCTCTTATGTGTTACGTGCATAGCATAAATAGAAAAATGTTTTGCTTTCAGCTATAATCTTTCTTATTTGAAACAGTATTCAACAAAGTTGTAAGGTATTAGAAGTGAACTTCCTAAATTGTTGTTGTTTATATAAATGATGCCTTTTTCTGTCTGAGACAAAATGAAAAGTGTTTTTTGTCTTAACCTACAAAGCCCACAGCCTGAAGTGAGCTGCCTGAATGAGAGCAAACGCTGCATTGGGCTGGCAATAGGACCGGGGCTGGGATAATTGGAAAGATTCCCGTTTTGGAAGCCAAGATGGGAGGTGTTGGGGGTTGAGTGGGTCCCTGTGTTTAGTGAACACCCAGAATCAGTGTCTGGGGGTTGTTTTCAAAATGCTGACCTGCATACCTGAAATAAGAGCTCAGGGCTCCTGCTTTCATATGCAGCTCTCAGTGAAGTTAGAATA
Organism: Toxostoma redivivum; assembly: GCA_013397375.1. Classification (NCBI taxonomy): domain Eukaryota; kingdom Metazoa; phylum Chordata; class Aves; order Passeriformes; family Mimidae; genus Toxostoma; species Toxostoma redivivum. The sequence continues at coordinate 1,056,114 of VXBI01000501.1, read as the reverse complement.
GTTTGTAGGAAATGGAGCCAGGCCTGCTCAGCAGAAAGGAGATAAAACATGCCAAGGCAGGTAAGAGGTGGAGGTGCATGGGACCACCTCTCCCTCCCTTCCACTGATGTACAATTCTAGGAGTGCACTGGCAAAGCTTATTTTTTGAAATAGATGTTCTGCACATATTTTGGACATCACTTTGTAGCAAAATGGCTTTTTTCTAATGAAGTCACGTCCTGCAGAATGGTGTTCTTGTAAGAGCATGATCCATTTTGAACAGTGGTAGAAACCTCAGCAGCAGTGAAGCTGCTCTCAACTTTTGCCTCTTGCTATAAGCAGGAACAGATCTGTCACAAAGCCTAACCTCCAGCACAGGCAGAGTTTTGGCTTTTCTAGAAATGTATTGATTCAGATTTCAAGTATCTCTTCTCTGCTGTTTTAGTACCTCTTAGACTCAATCCTTACTCACTCCCTTTTTCTGCATTATTCTCAACTCTCTTGTCAGCAGAGTTAACAATTTCTGTGTCTCTGCAGGGAGTAATGGGCAGCTATTGCAAGAACCATTTTCTGGCACAAGTTGTTCTTGTTGTAATTGCTTTTGAATTCTTATTACTTGTTTAAACTGTCTTCCAGAGATACTCTGATATGAGCAGTGTAGTAAAAGGGAAGATAAATCTTTTGAGTAGGAAGAAATATGAAATTCTGGATTTATTTGAGTTATTCCCTGCTGACCAAGTTGATTTATTTTCTGTTTTAATGAAACAGTCATCCTCTTGCTGTGATACACATCAAGCTCTTCAGTGATGGCTTGAAATCCTGCTAACTTTTCTAAGGAAGGCAGAAATGGGGTATCAGGCTTTGACTGAGAATATGTTCACTATCTGCATCCTCAGGTAGAGAAATCAGCTGTTCATCCAGTTATCTGGGACAGCTTTTGGGAATACTTCACAGCTCTGCTCTTGGCTCCATCAGAAGATGATGCTTTAACCTAGTTAGGAGTTTTTTTGTATTCAGTTTTGCTACTGTGTTTGCAAATGACATTTGACTCAGTGCTCTTTGTACTCCCAGAGATAAGGCTTTGTGGCTTCAGGTGGTTTTCTGCAAATGTAGCAGCCAAAGTGGATGGCATCAAGCCTATTTTGTGACAAGCCTTTCATTTAGGCCTGATGGTTTCCAGTGTGACTTTGGCAAAGGTATCACCTGCCTTCTGGAGAGCTGGCCCACTTGTCAAGGTCACGCAACACCTTTTGGCTCACCTGTTTGCAAGTACCTGGCAAGGGGAAATGCAATTGACACTTTGTAATAAGTGATATATTTGCAAGGCTGGTGGAGAGGAAGAGTGAAAAAATGCTCTGAATTATTTTTTTTCTTCTAATTGAGTAGACATAGGTCTTGGAAATACATATGCTCCTGCCTGGATGGCTTGTGACATCTGCTAAAGATAAACATGCTCTTTCTCAATGTCATTTGACTGTAGTTAGATAGTTAAAATAGCTTTTTCTTTTCCAGAAATATCTGTCTGGTTTTTGTATTCTGTTCTTTTCAGTGGTGGTGGGTCCAGTTCAGCAGATTTTCAGATCTGTAGAATACCAGGTTGGAAGGGACCTCGAGGTTCAGCCTTTCCTAACAAAAGCATGGTGTGGACGAGATGGCCCAACACTGGGCTTAAAAGTGTCCAGTGTTGGAAGAAAGTTTAGGTAAACCCTTAACCAATATGCATCATGAAAACCTAAACCAGAATGTTGAAATCTACAGCATAGTTGAGTGTTTACCAGAAGTGACTTTCATACTCTGGTACCCATGTGATGTTAATAATTGTCAGAGACATCTGATACACAATGTTAAAAGAATTGCATTTTTGTGTCTAAGGTTGTCAGTGCTACAAAATTAATATTTGGACCTTCAGAATTCAAGCATCAGAAAGACAGTTACCCAAGTTTTAGCATCTGTATCAGTTCCTGGTTTTTGTCAGGGAGAATGGGATGCATTTGGTATTAAGTTGGGATCCAGTTCTATGGTGTGACTAAATCATTACATGGAATTTGATGGAACCATATCTGGCAAGAATCTTGCTAACAACCTCAAGTTTGTACATGGTTTTTTATAGTTTAAAGGAGCTGTCTCTCACTAGGTTGTTTCTTATAATTTTCTGTGCTTAGTAATTTGGAATTGTTAGGTTTGTATATGCTGACCCCTGCATTTTCCCTCCTTGCTGTGCCAGGGGAGTGAGAACTTAGCTGAAACAAGAAGGAAATAACCACCTTCTCCTCCTCCACACGCTGCTGCATTTGTCAGAGGCAGCTCAAGGGCTCAGGTTGTCCTGCTGTTGTGGAGGAGCTGCAGTTCTCTTCTGTCTGAACAATAAGCTTTGTATCTATTTGTACAGTAATGAACCACTTTTGTTTCCTTCAGGAACCTGCTCTGCTGTCTGGAGCGTTTCCATTTACAGACAACCCTTGCCAAATTAATTTTATTTAATTATCTCCCAGGGCTAAGCTTGAATACATTTTGTGTTAAATTCACCGTTTCTCCCTCTTCTGAACGAAATGGACTTAATATCCTTGTTAAAATCTGATTAAAACTAAAATTGAGTTTTTTGAAGTCTGATTATCCCATGAAATGGAATTTTTAAACCTAATTATGAATGGATTTGCATACATTCTTAGCACCATTGAAAAGAAAGTTGAAATAAATTTATTAATGAAATCTTCCTCTGCTGTCTCTTTGGGCCATGGCGATTGCTGGAGAATGAGGGAGAAGGAAGGCAGCCGAGAATGAAAACTCCCCCTCTTTTGAAATATACCCTCTCCCCTCCCAATTAATTCCAGAGCTGTTTTGACCCTGTCTCATTTTTATTCCTCCCTGCCACACAGCCCAATTTAGGTAATTGACGGCCTTGCCTTTCAGAGGGTAACTACTCTGTTGAGCTGGTTTCATGCATTTAAAGCCTTTGTGCTTTCTGAAGGGAGGATGTAGTGGGCAACTTTTGTTTCCACTATTATGTTCTTTCTGTCTTTCCTGAGGTAGCCCTGACACCTAATCAATAGGCATCTCTCGTTTCTCCTTCCTGAGGAGCTGTATATTGGAGCATTTGTTTTAAACCTGCTAAAAAATGAATAGTTTGACAGACTGGTGAATGTGCACATGGAAATTGGGATTGTTTATGTAGTTCCCTGGGTTTGCAGCAGGAAGGTTTCTTTGTAGGATATATTTGAATCTCTCAGTACAGTAATTGTGCCCGTCCCTTCAGGATTTTGCCAGTTCTCTCTGGGGAAGGTGTGCCAGTGAAGGAAGTGTCTGCTTGTCTGACTTGCTGCAGAGGGCAGCAGGATGCCTGTGCAGGGAGGTGTTGGTTTCATGTGGAGGCTCCTACTTGTTGAACCTTTCTGTGTCATTCTTGCACTGATTGAAGAGTTCATCTCCTTCAAGGTAGAACTTGAAGGTGTGTCCTTTTTCTTTTTCAGCCAATCATCCTCTTACCCAGACTTACAAAATGTTCTTTACCCGTTTAAGCATTAACTACAAAGTTTCTAACAGTGTCTTCTCTCTGCCATGTGCTGTGTGCAGATTTTTTTTTCTTGTTAAAAGAATATAGTAAACGTGGTAGAAAAAGGGTGTTTTGGCAGTTCAGAAATCCTGGTCTTGATACATGACTCTGCAAAGAGTAAATACTCAGCATGTGGCCAAGCGTTCTGTAAGCATTTGCAAAGTTGCTTTCAAATAAATACAAAGGGACTTGTTTTCTATATGCCTTCGTGCTTTCATTTTAATCCTGTCTTTGCACAGGTTTAGTACTAAACCTAGTGATGGTATCAAGTTCTACAAGAAATGTGGATTTCTGGCACTGTTTCTTTGGGGTGCCTCTGAAGTGGGGAGTGCTGTGGAAGAAGCTGTGGCTCAGCAGAGGAAGGAGAGTTGAGCTGAGATTTGAGAATATTTTCAGCTGATGTGCTCAGGTTATAAACCAGAATGGTTGAAGTAAATTAAAATTTTTGTTGGTGATATAACAAGAAAACTTGAGAATTCAGATAAGCTTTGGAGGAAAGCAACTAACTGAGGGAGCTCTGCACCAGCCACTTAAAATTATTTCGTGGTTTAATGGCTGCAGTTTCCTTTGTGCTTTCTGAAACTGTTGTTCAAAGACAGGTTTAGCATCTCAGGTACATAACACTTGCTGTATAAATCTTGCAGTATCTTCCCGATCAAGTTCCAGTGAAATCTGAGGAGCTGGGAATATCTGGTGCACCTTTTCCTCAATTGAGCTGTTGTACAAAGCTGCAATCACACCAGCAGTGAGCAGGATCTGGAAGCTGAAGATCCCAGAGAAGCCAGGAGCAGATCTCTCTGTGTAATTATTTTATTCTTGCCTGGTTGGTTCTGTAGCATCCATTTGCTAGAAAAAGGAAAAGTAACTGGTTTGTGGTTAGTCCTGTATCATACAGCATGATGAAGCAAGATCTTGAAGGTAAATGTGAATGAAAGGAAGTATGTGAAAGTGGTGTGAAAAAAGCTGTTTGTTTCTTTTAGCAGAGATAATAGGAGCTTTCTCTTCTGTGGATACATTCCAAACCTTGGTTGTGTTTATCATCTAATCTTATTAGTGCCTCCCCCAGCAGCTTCAGGCATTGCAAGTGTTCAAAGCTCAACGATAGCAGCAAGCCAAGATGATGTCCAAGTGCTTGTGACACCAGTGCAGTCCTTATCTGAGTCCCAGGAGCTGTGGCAGACTCAGGGAAGCCACAGTTACTTTTGGCTGCTCTGAACCCTGTATTGGATGCAGGTACCTGAGGTGAGTGAGGGTTTTTGAGAGAAAGCTGGCAAGAAGAGTAATTGTTGAAATGTCACAGTTTACATCTGTAATGCAATTACACTTGAGCAGTTCCACTTTCTGTGAACAAGTCTTAAAGTCTCCTTCTGTCTCTTGCCATGAATTATTCATTCCTTATGGATGAGGGTGATTGGGGTTTGGCTTTCACAGGCAGGTTTATTATGCCCACTTAGCTCCAACTGCTTTGGCATGCTCTAAGCCTCAGTTATTTTCCCAGCATTTGTTCTTAGCATTCATTGTTCTTGATGTTAAGACTTTTGGACTATGTAATTCAGCTCTGGTTTTGGGAATGAGAGTCTGAGGGGATGGAGAATGTTGGTTTCTTTCTTTTGATTTTTCTTTGTAGCAAGCATAGGAAGATGTTTTTATTTAAATCTGTGCTAATTGCTAAGTCTGAGGGTAACTGTTGTGTTATCACCATGTGTCAAAGAACTTGGATGTGAGACATTTTGTATGTGTGGCTTGGGAGCTTTGGATGTTAAGGAACTAAAGCAGAATTTCAAAACGAGGTGGGATTGATGTGCTCTGCCCTTCAGGGAGAGTGGTTCTGAGGGCCTGTGAGACTGGGATATCATAACACAGAGGTGCCACCACCTCTGCAGCAACAGTGACACTCTGGATTCTTCTGTTCTGCCAACTTGTGTTGTCTGCTTTGTACTGGGACTGCAGCACTCAGGTCTTGGTGTGTCTCATGTTAGTGATGCCTAGAGCTGATGTGCTAATGGGCTTCCATAAAACTTTCCATTTTAAATGTTATTTGTCCTTCACTTTGAATATTAAATTTTTAGAAACTTTAAAAAAAAAAAAAGTATGAGAGAGAATTACTGCATTTGTTTAAAGTTCTGAAAGCTTTTTTTAGCTAAACAGTTCAAAGAGAGCATCTCACTAATCAGAGGAATATTTTTGCGTCCCCGGGGTGGTCACAGTGTTTTAATTGGAACTCAGGCTTCTTTGAAGTCCTTTTTAATCCTCCCTGAGCTGGGGGAGAGGGTTTGAAGACAGCGCTGTAAATCTGAAATTTCTTTAGTTTATTTACATGCGTCTGGGGACGTGTGTAATTCATTTTCCTGGATGAAGCCCATGGACAGCTGAGTGGGAAATGTTCTTCTTTAAGTGGGGAGCCAAAGGTGAGGGTTCTGCACAGTGAGCTCACGTGCTCCTGAATTTGTTAAAACCAGGAATTGAGCAACAGGCTCTGAATGGGAAATGGACTTGGTGGGAAACGATGTGGTAGCTAAACATGAGGCTAGGCTAAGCAAAAAGCTGGGATTTAAACTCATGTTTTAGGATTAACTGATTAGTATGGCTCACAAAAATGGTGTTGCATACTGATATCTGACTTCGACCAGTTAGGAAACAAAAGATGTAGGAGACACAGTGCTTATGATTGATATCTTTAATCATCTATCAAATCATCATGGAGTTTCATTTTTCTACATTGAACTAGAGATTTTTGGGTGTCCCTAATGATGTTGCTTAGTCTTTGTGCCTCAGTTTCCAAAATTCAGGCCTTGCTTTGGTCTGATGTCCAGGGATATTTAGTCCTACCTCAGATGTTTCATGCCCTTGATGTAACCACCATAGACAGAGCTTCAGTAGCAGCTGATGCCTTTTTGTCATCTTCATACAAATGCCCTATGGCTGCTGACAACACAAGCATTTTCCTTAGGCATTGTCTAATTTTGTTGTTCTGCTATTGATTTTCATGATAAATATAATAATTTATCAGCTGTGTTTTCTGTACTTCAGTAAAGCTTTTAACCTCTCACATTTGCTGAAGCTTGGATGTTTTATATTCTGCTTCTGGCAGAGGTGAGACATAATCTTTTACTGAATTTGGGTAGTTTTTAATTAATCAAAGCACCAGACTTAACCTCAAATTTCTATCTGAAAGAATAACTTAGAATTCCAGCTGAACATACAAAGTATGCTTTTCATTCTTTCTAAAATTGTTACCATAAATTTAGCTGTGACTGTTATTGTATTGATATTAAAAAACCCCAGTTAAAATAACTTTTACTGTAGCTTAAAGCTGCAGTTTAAAGTGGCTGTTCCTGCCCTGAGATTGAATAGGGTATGTGATTATAATCAGAAGTAAATAAGAATAATATATGGGATGTGAAATCACTTTATATAAAAGCAGTTGAAAATATGGTCTAGACTCTCCCAAGGATCTGTCTCCAGCCATTATTATTATTTCCTCTTGCTCAAGGTTAGGGGGTTTGTGTTACTGCTGGCTAATATTTTCAGCTGATAAGAGTCTGGGTAAACAAGGGGATCAATAAAGATGTTGAAAACAATACAGGGACTTAGGTAAATTAATACTCTTCAAGGATTATCTCAGACAGATGTCAAAAGAACAAGACCATCAATTCAGTGCAATCTGTAAAATAGTCAAATGTACATAAATTGTCAGTAGCCAGCCTTGGCTGCAGCAGGAGCTCTCCTGTCAAACACGAGCCCTGGCTATCTGGAAAAATCCCTCTCTGTTGGTAATTTCCATGGGGGTAGAAGTTATGCCAGAAGGGCATGTTGGATACATGCAAATTATGTTTGTTTTTAGGTTTTGGGGGATTTTTTTGTCTTGTCCCTGTGTCTCACTCCTCCTTCCTTGAGAAGAAGCTGATGATGTCTGTTTCTAGGCTGGTCCAGGTCTCTTCAAATGTCTTGAGAGTGACCTTGCAGAATGGAACCAGCAGAGGTTTGGTAAAATTGTCTGTTTATTTGCACAGATATTCTTGCCTAATTTGAAAGCTAAGAGGTTAAATATTTTTATTGAGGATCCTTCTATTGTAACCAGTCGTCTATACTGGCCCTCAGCTTGGTGAGGAGCAAATCTCTGAATGAGCTTTTATTCATTGACATGGAAGTTAGAAAGAGAAGCTCCTGCCTGATCTTCTATAAGTTTCACTTATTACCTTGATTTTTTAGCTGTCAGGGTTCTTTCCCAGTTTTGTATAATTCTGGTAATTGGCCTGGGATGGTTTTCAGGGTTTCTAATGGCCCACTGTTGAATGATATCTCTGTGAAAGATACATCATCTGTCTGTTTGGAGTTTGTTTCCAATGAACATATCTTTGTATTTCAGTCTGGCTTTCAGATATTAATTTTTTGTTTATTGCTATTTATTTTACAACTGTCCAAATGCCTTGAAAATCTAATGATTCTAACCCACATTCTGCTGCCATTCTGTTCTTTAGATTAGTTTGATTTGTCCTTACCTTCCTCATGAAGTCTCTTGGGTGCCCTGTTCACACTGTCCTCTCAGCCCAACCTCAGATTGCCAAAATGATTGTTCCAACTCCAGTGACAAATAGGAACTATAGGAAAAATAACCCTACTTATGACTCCCTAAAAGGAGTTTTTGTTCAGTTCATGGCGTTAAATTTCCCTTTAGCTGTTGCTTTTTTCTCAAATTAAGTTTGTGATTAGGAGAAAGACTTAAAATGTCTTGCTACTGCTGCAGTAAAATGAAACATTGCATTATTAAGTGTGTTTACATTATGTGCTTGAAGTCTTAAGGGCAGTAGGTATGAAATTGTGTGCCACAATAATTTCCTTTCAACATTGTCATTAATATATAATTGCATTCACTAAATTGTGATTTGAGAAAATACATTTGCTTCTCTAATTGTGAAGATTGTGCTGATATCTCTGTTAGCATGAGAGCAGTGACAGCCATTTTTAAAATCCCTTTTGATCATTTCCAATTTCACTACTTCTGTGCTACTGCTGGTGAATACCTGAAAGGTGCTTTAGAATTTTGTGTGGTTTTTTCTTTCTCTTCGGTGTCTAATCTATTGGGTTTAAGACCTTAAGAGCTCTTTATTTTCTTGTATAGGAAAACATAGGACAAAGACTATTTCACAGCATTGCAGATACACTCCCTGTGTCTTGAGATGTGTGTTAAATGCCTTATTGCTGCCTTATAAATGATTTCATTTTATGAAGCTCTTTTGATGACTCTATGAAATTTTTGTTTCACCATGACCTCTAAAACCTTTGAATTATGTCATGTGATTGAGCATGCAGTGGCAAACCCCAAAGCTGATTATTTTTATCTTCCAGATCAGCAGTCTTGGTACTGCTGTGTGTACATTCCCTCTGTTTGAGGTCCCTGAAAGCCTTTCACCTGTGATGTTCCATTCCACTGTGCAATGTGTGTTACTTACCCATTTCTGTGGATTGTTCTATGCTTGCTCTTAGAGCAGTGGTAGGGATGAGAAAAAAGTTTAGCCTGTTGAAATGTCTGCCCAGTTTTTTTCCAAAGTAAGTAATTTTATCTTGTTGAGCCCTTACCTATATCTTTAAAGTAGAAATGAATCTTGAACAATGCATTGTTGTGATGCCATAACTATGGGAGGAAAAAAATTTCATTAAAATCCAAAGAAGTTATTAACTGGAATCTAAGATAGATTTCTTCCTTTTTTTCACTCCCCTATTCGAATTATGGCTTGATTGGATTAATTGCTAATTTTGCAATTGCTTCAAAAGAGACATATCAATTGTCTTTAGAATTGTCAAGACACTTATAAACACTTAAAATGTTTTCTTACAAATAAGTTGTTCTTCTGCTTCAAGTGGTTAATGGGGACATTTGCTTTGATAAAGAGCAATTGGATTTGTTGATTCTATCTGTACACAGATAAGAGTTCTCTAAATGAGGGGACCTCGGAGACTGAGACTGCTTATTGCTTTCACTTGCACTTCAGATTTCCCCCATTTACTTTGTACATAAAATATTAAGCAGTCACTTTGTTGGAGAAACAGTCTCAGGTATACCTTAGTTTTGTGGGTTTGACAGCTCTTAGCACCTTCATTTGAATGAGTAAAGGTTTGTGACTGCTCTTCAAAACATTTTAATCAAAGTGTTACAAAGCACTAAATGTGTCCTAATTGCCTGGAAACACTGAGGATTGATTTTTGTGACTAATGTGCATAGAAGATTCCAGACCATGTGGATTAGTTAATGGAGTCAGGAATAGGAAGGGAGCATGTAGGCATGGAAATATGAGCAGACAGGGGTGACTACCTGGACTGGAGCTTGAAGGGGCTTTTCTGCAGAAGTGCTGTTGTGAAAGTTAAATCTCAGAACTTCCAGGCCTGGACACCAGATTTTAGTGGCAATATTTTCCTCTAGTCTGAAGGGGAGCTAAAGAGTCCTCCCAAGGAGGTGATGCATATTTTGAGGAGAAAGGGATATGAAGCAGTCTGTAGCTTTCTCATAACAAACATGGAGTTAATATGACCAAATTACTTAAGGACTCTGTGTTATCCCAGAAGTCTGTATGAGCTGTTGTGATTGTTATTTGCTGAACTTTCTTGCAGGGTGAGTCCTTCCAGGAACTGAGCTGCTCTTGGACTTGGTGAAGCTTCAGAGATAGACAGGAGTCCTGTAAACCAGAGATAGAGGAGTTTAAGCAGTTGAGGAGATCAAATATACAAAGAGGATGTTTGAGACTCACTTCAAACATACAGGAAAAGACTGTTACAGGCATTCCATGGCCTTTCTAATCTTACAGAAATATTTAAAACAACTAAACTGCCTTTCCAGAAATCTTCTCTTGTTGTCATGTTGTTGTTCTGTTTGTTCTTCAGATGCTGTTGTTTTCCTGCCTAGAAAGAAGATTAAGTTATTTTTATAAAAGTAGAAAAGGTTCTTCTCGTAGAGAGAAGAATTTCAGAATCTTATTACATTTCCTTGTACATAATACAAAAATGATAAGAAACAAAATAAATATTTTGTACTTCTGGGAGATTATCTTAAACAACAAAACAAAAAGAAAACAACAAACCAAACTCTAAAACCCAGAAAAACACCTGGAAATTGTTTTCATAGAAGAGAATTAAGCATATGTGGACTCCCTTTCTCTGCCTTCTTTTCTTGACAAACACTTTAATAAGAACATCAGTCTCTGGTCTTTGTCAGTTAATTATGCTTAAGTGTAAAACTGAAAATACTGTGCCAAAAATCTGGTAATGTTCCATTTCAATTTAATATGACTTGGTTGAGGCAACCAAACCTGCCGTTGTATATTCATACTGAGTTAAATCTTTGAAGAGAAATGTTCATTCAGCAGGCTTCCAAAAATAAGTAATTCTGAGCAATTTAGTGTTGTAAAGGTGGTACTAGTTTGGTAGTTTGAATCAAATTTAATTAAACAAAAAGCAGTGAAGAACTCAGTCCTCCAAATATAGTTGATGAAGTGCCTGTTTTTCTCTTTAGTTTTACTTTTGTCTTGCACTTCCATACTTAAAATTTAATGTCTGATCTCTAGCTATGATCAAAACTCTTCCTTTGCTGTGCATTTTGAAACATTTTATAGAAGTAATAAGAAGTTGACATTCTGATAAATTATAAATTAAAAATTTTTTTCTTTAACATTTTCATCTACTTACAGTCTTGGTTTAATGTTCCTTCGACAGCTAATTCTCAGTGTGTAACTGTCACAGTTGATACTGAAATGGTAATAGATCCTTAACTAAGAATAGAGCCTTCCTCCAAATCCTGGGAAATGTCAGTTGTGTGCATTAAAAAAAAGCATACAAAATAGCATAAGCTGTTTTCCTCAAAAATTTAAAAAGTATGACAGTGGGTATTAAAGTCATTGTATGACTTGGTTGGACATCCCATTAAGTTAATTTTGCACTTCTTTTGAAAGGTTTTATGTTTTCATCAGACTTAAATTGCTCCTTTCCAAATTATCTGTGCTTCAAAGGAAGGCAAAGAGCTTTGGTTACCAGCAGCTTTGTCCCTCTCCTGCCTTACTGTGCTGTAAACTGCTGAACTAATTTGCTTGTTTAGGGCAAAAGAAAACCTCATCCAAATTAGGCTTAAATTCAACTGTTGTTTTTATGAATTTTGCTTAAGGAAGGGGGGGTCTCAGGATGGGAAGGTGGGACAGAGGAAGAATGTTTTAGCTTTTAGCTCCTTGTGCCTTGGCCACAAGAAGGGAGCTGAAGGCAGTGATTTGCTCCTGCATTTTGGAAGCCCCTTTTTCATTTATTCATGTGAACTTTATGATTACAAAGCACATGAATCAGTTTTGATAACACACTGCCCTGAATTGGCCTGTTTTGGGTCCCTTTACAGGTTTTTGCATGGCTGGTGCACACGAGGTGTGGGATTTTTGGTGGTTCCATGGGCTCTGTTACACCATGGGGAAGGAAGCTGCCTGCAGGTTTGCAGAGCAAACACTGGCAGTGCTCAGCTTTTCAGAAAGGGAGTTCTGGCTCTGTTTGAGTCAGGACAGGGTTTCAAACTTCCTCAACAAGCTGTGGTGATTCCAGTAGTGTTGTAAAGCTGTGCTGTCACAAAGATCCTCTTAAAGCAGATTCCTTGGCTTTCCAATACTGGTTTTGATATCAGCTGTTCCATAGGGAATGGACAGAGCTTAGCAAAAATTATAGACATCAGCCAAGGCTCTGAAGGCCAGAACATGTCACTGTGTGTTGGGATAGTGACAGATTTCTCTCTTTTCATGGCATCATTTGCAGAAACTCGTGCAATGTGAGGGCTGGTTACAGCTGGTTGCTGTTTGCGCTGCTTTGGGACTCGACCAATTCTCTTCAAATTGAAAGCTTTGATTTAATTTTACTGTGCATGCAGTGTCGTTCCTCTGCTTGGGTCTGTGGAAATCTGGCTTTTGCCAAACTGCTGATGCTCAGGATAGGATGTAGACCTCAGAACCAGGCTTTGAAACCTCTTAATTATGCATGCAAAGGTGTCTTTGGCTCTGATCACCTGACATGATTTAGTGTTACAGAAAGTGAACTTTTCTTTACAGGGGATTAATACCCATGGACTTTGTTTTCTGTCACATATCTATGCTGCTCCACTTAGAAAGAAGTAAAATAAAAAAAAGCTGTTTAATGCCAATAAAACATTGTCCAGAACTCAGTGTAAACCTAAAGCTGCCAATTGCTGGAACTGAGATTGGAAGCTGATTGTTGATTTGAATGGCTGAACAGATGAGGATGATTGTTTTTTATTGGAAATCAGTCAGGAGCTGTCATTACTAGAAATCTGTGGCTTTTATAGTACTCTCTCATTTTACTACTATATTAATTTCAGTTCTTGATCTCAGTCCTAATAGATTATGATATGAATTTCTGAAAAACCAAGGAAAAAAAAATCAATGCAGATACACTTTTTGTACATTAAAAAAAGAATCTGTAAAATTATTTCAATGGTGCAGGGACCAAGCACTTGTATTGGGGCTGGCACTCAACATAACCAGAGAGCTGCCTGATACTAACTATGCTTATGATAAATCTGCTATATTTGGGTGATTTATTAGAAGCTTAGAACTGCATTTTTCAGAGCCTTATAGACTTGGCATTACACTGTACAAAGATTTTTCCTTTGGAAATCATTTTGTCTGCCTACAGCTTCTTTTTGCCAAACAGTCTAAGTGTGCCCAGACCATTTCCCTGGTGTTCCCTCTGATGCCCAGCCATTGGTAGCCCTCAAGTTAAGGATCCCTTCAGGCTCAGCTACAAAATTTTGAAATGTTATTTAATGCTGCAACACATTTGAAAATCCAGGTGCATGTTGGCTTAAAATTGACTTGTCTCTGCTAACAGAATTTTATTTTCAGATGTTTTAGCCAAGCTATCTCCAGGTCGTGACTTGGTTTCTTCTCATAATTCCCTTGGCTAGTGAGTGTGATGGCCTGTCCTGACTGATTTCTTTGCTGCAATCTGTGCCTCCATTATCTGATGGGAGAACACTTCCATCTGTTTAATTGTATATTGACTATGAAGACTTGGATGTAACACAAGTGGTATTAGAAGCCTCAAAATTTTCTGCTGAGGAGGGATAAAGGTTTGTAATTCTGGAAGTGAAACGCAGGAATCTTTCAGCTGGGATTGCCAGAATCGAATCCAATCTGCACCAACTCAGCATTTAACTAATTTTCACTCAACTGGAAGTGACAGATAATTAAAGAGAAAAAGTGATGCCTTTTTTTTGATGTGAGTAGTTGGCTGAAAAATATTTTCCTCAGAGAAAGGGCTTCTCTAGTCTTAGATCCAATCAGAATCCAATGATCGAGCTTGAGGCACTTCTCCCTGTTCAGTTTTTGAGCAGCAGCCTCATTCCAGCACTATATTTCAATACTGTAGACTCTGACCAGGCCTAGTTTCATCTGCCAGCAGCAGTGGAACCTTGACTTGCTTTTTGGAAGACATGGTAGACTGCATTTCTACAGACTTCACTGCAGCAAAACTGACTTCCCACTTGCTCTCTATGAAAAGCCCTTTCAAGGTCTGGGTTACTCTTCCCCTTTGTGGATGGTGCATCTTGGTGGAGCAAAGGGATGTATGTACGCAGTTCATACAGGGATGCCCTTTCCAGCTTCCTTTCCTTTGGCAAGTGTGATATAGAGACGCTTTTATTTTAGAGTGGGAAAACCTTTCTGATGGCTCAAGACAAATTCTTGTTTTTATGACTTAAAGAGAGGCCTCTGAAAGAACAGTTTCCTCCTGCAGAGGCTGTTGATGGGGTCTCTGGAACTGCCAGACTGGAGTTATCTTCATTCCATTCCATTACCTTTAAGCATTTGTCATTGGATTTGATGAAAAAATAAACCTATTACTGACAACTGCAGAGTCGTTGTTAGTGGGTCTGTGGAAATCTCTGATCTCTTTGACATGAAAAGGTTATCAATGACATCTGAAGTGCTACCCAGAGCTGGGGGATTCTGCTTTTTGTTCCTGTGGCTCTGGAGTCATGGTGTGTGTGAAGGCCTCTCAAGTGAGCCCACTGGTAACTGTGGGAACCTATGATGTACCTGAACATCTACACTCTCAGAGGATGTTCAGCAGTAGCCAGAGTTGTTGAATTGTACAGTCTGCATTTAGAGTTATTTTCTCCTTTTCTTACCCTCTTACTACTAATCCTGTGCTCATACTGTGATGGCTTTAGATTTTATGTGAGCTGGACAGGCTGCAGCTCTGTGTTGTTCTGAGGGACTGCAACAGGTTTGGCCCCAGGAAATCACCTTGGCTGCTTTTGGTGAGACCTGTTCTATGGCTGTGTATGGAATATAGATTTATAACCAATGATTTGTTAAAAGTTTTTATTTTGTTTTAATTATGTAGGACACCTGATGATCTCTCAAGACAAATTGTGGCCCTGCAGCAGCGGGAGCTTGCCCTGAAGGAGCAGAATTCCACCTTCATGAACAGGTGAGTGACTCCAGGAGGGGATGCTGCTAGCAAGATCCTGCTATGTTAAATCACAGAGAAAGGAAACAAGGACTGCAAACTGAGAGAGCAGCTCTTTATATTTCCTTGATGTTCCATGGAGCCTTCTGTGCCACCTTCTATTCTTTCCCATGTTGATAAAGGGCTTTCTGCTTACTGAAATCCTTGCAGGAAGAAAAAGATGAATAACTGTGGGTGATGCAGTGAAGAGTTAATCAAGCTTTGTTATGAGCTACAGTGTTTGCAAGGGGAAGTGAGTTGCTTTCCCCAGACCATTTCATCTGGAAAGGAAATGTCACAAAGCGAAATGTGCCAAGTATCCATCTGGGTATGGGAAAGGGAGTAGGAGCACTGAGGACTGTGACTGCTGAAAGGACCAGGCTGTAGAGATGGTGCAGGAAAAGGATGTTTGCAGTTTTGGTGGCAAAGTACTGCCAGACTTGGAGAGGAGCAGTCTGTTTATGGAGTGAGATGCATTTTTGAAACATGAGGGTGTTTAAACCATTGCCCTCCTGTGGGAGTGAATATGTAATGGGGAAATGAATTTGGGTGAGCTAAACTTTGCAGGCTGTACTGGTTCCATGGCCTTTCTGAACACAATTCCACAGTGTGCCAGACAGTGCTTCTCACCCTCAGTGCACATCTTCTTGCTTCCCTCCCTGTTTAATTCCACACATTAGGAGCCCTCTGTTAAAGCCATTCTTGTTAAAAGTAGTACCTCTGTCTTTCAAAAAGACCCTGGACTGTTTGCACTGCAGGGTTGTAGCTGCCTTGGCTGAGCAACAGGAGTGTGGAGAATTTCAGCCTTTGGTGTAAAAATGCTGAATGTAAAGCAGTCAATACAGTTGAGCTCTGGGTGGGCAGCATTTCCTGATGTGTCTCCTGAGGTAGGTGCTGCATTTTGGTTCAAATGATGTTATTTTGGGCTCCACCTTCCTAATGATGGGCAGGATTCAAGCAGGGTGTTAAAAACTTCGGCTGTGCTGCTGCTGTCAATGAAACTGTTTAGTCACTTGTAAAATGGTTAGCTAAGTATAAATTCCCAGGAGTGAGCCAGCCAAATTGTTGTATGGTTTTTGCTGTGAAGTTTACAGGGGAGGAAGAAAAAAGTCACCAATATGAAAAAGACATTCTGTGTATTAAAAATAAATCAAGCAAACTGTCAAACCCACAACTGATTAAATGATCAAATAAAAGAATGATGGTAGTGATTGAGCTACAGATTTGGGGTGGATTTTTTTTTTTAGGCTGCTTCACAGCCTCTCAGAGAAGTTTGTTTTCTAAATTTATTAATGGCCAAGGGGAATCATCTGTTGAAAAAGCAGCCTTTTGGTTGTGCCTGTTCATCTAGATATAATTGTGCCAATTTAGTTTAAAAATAAAAACATGATTAAAATTACTTTTTGATTTCAAGTTAAATGGGCTGTAAAGCTGCTCAAATTAAAATTCTAACGTTTTCCTGATGCAATGCTGTGTGTCATTTCTGAAACTGATCATTTTGACTTTCTTCTATCACATACCTTATTCTGTCTTAAAAAGAAGGCAATAAGATAAATTTTTAAAAACCTTTCATTACAGGTGATTTGAAAGTTGCCAGCAGAAGGTTTTGAGTTTTTGGAAATAAAACCTTGTTGAGGAAGCAAACCTAATTTTCTCCTTTCCATAAATCTTTTCCAGATTTAAAGGAGATGTTCTTCTCCTTTATTTGTTTCATAATGGTGTTAAGAATTCTGTGTATTAGAGTAACTTAATATGTGATCATGCCTCCCTCTAGTGATGGAGCCCAGCACTTATACAGCTTTCTATTGTTTTTTCTTTCAACCACAGGTTCTTTTGCCCTTAGTTGAAATATGTTGTCTTTGGTGCTGATAGTGCAATGTTTGATTTTAAAGTCAGTGGTTATGTGTGTATAGAGCGATATGCAGTACAAACACCACAAAATTTGTGTCTCCCCTAACAACTTTTGAGTTTTTTTGACTAAAATTAATGAATTGGCAGTTACTTAAGAAAACATCACAAGTTGGCATCTGAATTTATTTTTATGGCAATGAAGGAGGGAGTCACAGATAGTCCTGGCTCACCTGTTGCTACAGTGCAAAACTGTGTTTGGTAGAAGAGATTTTTGAGTGTCATGTAAGGATCATTATGTGGTCCCCTTCCCTACTTGGCAGCTATTGAGTCTCTGTGCAGTGGATGTGTGTGAGCTCATCACCAAGCTTTTAAACACAGGAGAGTGTCTGGAAGGTGGGAGGGTGGGTCTGCAAGCCGATTTTTCTCTCTCTGTCTTTACACTGCAATCATCTTGGTTTGTATTCCCAATGGTGCTTTCCCACATTGTTCAGTGACTGGGGCAGACACTTGCCAGCTGCTATTTCTGCTTCCAGTGTCCTGTAGTTGATCTAGAATGGGGACTTATAGTTGATAAATGCCTTTTCCAAGTGGCTTCACTAAACAGAAAATTTATTTTTTCTCATTTTTGCGTTCTTGACTTTCCATTTATTGCTGTGCATTTTTTTAGAGCCAGTGTTTGTGTAATTAAAAAGGCAATAGAGATGCTCCTACTACAAAGAGACAACATCACTACAAACTCACCTCTGCTGTGGTATTTCCCTGCATGGGGATCTGCACTGCAATCTGTATTTTGTGTGCCTGGGCAATTGCCAGTGTCTCCAGACCTCCCAGAGACCAAATGATGATGCATATCCTATTTGCTCCATCACTCACATTGGATGCTTTTAGACACAGAACCACAGGACTGAATTTCCTGAGCTGTAGGTTAAAATCAATTTCTTTTAACAGTGATTGTTTACACGTCTGAGTTGTGTAGACTCCCTCGGAGCTTGCTATTTTTGCCAAGGGGAGAAAACCTTCCTGTGGTGCCAGCATGGGGCAAGAGGAGAGGGTCACTTTAGCACTGAGCACATGGGCAGCAACTCACTTCTCTTGGCAGCTTCAGGATGGCTGAGTAATGTAGCTGAAAGTGCCATTAATCGTGCGTGATGGACTCTCAGTGCTGCTTTGGAGTGTGTTGCTAGAAGTCGTATAAATAGAGTAAATTACACTTTCAGCAGCAGGAAGTGTCGTGGAGCTTTTTAACTGCAGAGCAAAGATAACAATTCAAAGGTTTCAAAAACTCAAAAGAAAATTGCTCAGGGCCACTTCGATAGCAAGAATTGTACCTGCTCTGCTGTTTAGGAAAAGGTGATGGAAGGGAGGTGTTTAATTAGTGGGTCAGTTTAACCATGCAGCCACCATTAGTTAAAGCCCATTTCCCCCCCAGCTGTGACTGCTGTAGGTGTGGTACACTGAAATGTGTTGGTGGCTGTAGTTTGGAATGTGGAAACTCAGCCAAGTGGTTCATAAGCTTTTCTCTCAAGGAGAAATGATGGAGCAGTTATACTATTTTTTGAAGTGAGAAAAGCTGCATATTTATTGTGCCTGCTTCCAATCTGCATATTTGGCCTCTGTGGAGAGATTTCCTCAAACAGTCCTGGCAAAGTATTCCAGAATGTGAAATGTTGTCCTATGAGATGGCTCATGTGAAGGAATGATGCTGCTTCATGGCTTGAACTTTGCTGCATTTCTGAAAGGCAGGCTATGAAAATGGTTACTTGTGGCTCCTCCCAAAGCGATCATTTCTACTTTTCCTCTTGTGGTCTAAGTGCAGTGTTGACTTTGGACCTTGAGATGTCTTGTGGGAAGTCAAATACAAGGAAACACATGGGTGAAATTAGTTCTGGGCAGGATGAAGGACACAAGGGAAAATGGAAGAGCAATAAATCCTTGGCTCTGGTGTTGAGATCCCAGAGCTGATGGCTTATTCTCATCACCTCGTGTCAGAAACCCAGCCATGTGTTTTGACATACTGTTTCATATGGGAAAAGGGACACAGAGAATGTGTTTGAAAAAGGATTTTCCTACTGCAAGTACTCATGGAGTTCTGTTAAGAGACATGGCTGTTTACCACCTTTATTCATATAAATCATGTAAAACTGATTTACCCAAACAACCTGCTGTGTGTATTGTTGCTTAAAATGAAATAAAACCCCAAACCATTGAAGACCAAGGAATGTAGATTGCCAACGGAACAGAAAATGCTTTAGACTTGGGCAGCAGGGATTTAAAAAAAAAAA
>VXBI01000501.1:958574-1036930 GCA_013397375.1 Toxostoma redivivum | reverse complement strand
AAAAAAAAAGAATGAGTGATGATAAGCCCGGAACTGTCCATCTTCATAAGTGCTGTTAGCTCAAAAGTGTTGTAAATCTATTGCCCAACTTCTCTTTTCCTTGGATGTCCCAATGAATGTCAGTCACAAAAACAAATAGAGCCTGTCAGACTTCTTCCCCTAATCTTCTGGAAAGTTGGACAGAAGTTTAATTACAGTGAAGTCTCTTTTATCTGACAGAGAAAGAAGTGCTAGCTTTTTAATAGGCTTTATGAGTTATTTTGTGATCAAAAGAAGCACTTAATGTCTAATATAGGACTAGGTAGCGGTTTTTTTTTTTTTTCCTTTGTTCATCTGTATGGCACATTGCACCTTGATTTATACGTGGAGGTGTCTGTGTGCCTAATATCAGACAAATGTTTATACACAGTGCTTCAGGGCAATATTAACTGCTGGCAGATTTTGCATTCATTTTACAGAATGAGATGATGAAGAAATGACTGTAGATGCTGCTTTTCCTTTTCTCCAAAATGGATCTTTCCTGCACTTTTATACCAGAAGGTACTCAATAGTGTCTCATTAAGTGACCAATCTACATATTCATATAGTAAGCTTGTAGAGCAACATCTGGTTATTCATGACTCTAATTAGGTAGATACAAAGCTTTTCTAATTTTTTTTCTATCATATAGTTAGCAGAAAATGGGAAGGCAAAAAATAATTTAGCCAAGACATTGACTTATGCTTCCAATTTGAAAAACATGGGATTTTGCCCAGACCTTTGCTTTTCATGATTGTACCATTTTTAGTCTGATTTCCTGAGGAAGTGAGGCTTATTACTGTGCTTTGTGTGTATATGTAGATGAGATTTGTCTGTGCCTACCCTACACTTTTGAACTTGAAGTTGTGTTCTGTCAAGCTTGGCAGATGGAGGTCTCAACAGTAATGAATTCCAACCAGTTTAAGGCAGTAGATCTCCATCCCCAGGAGATCTCCATCCTGAGGCCATGCCCTGAGGTCATATCAGGGATCAGAGCCCTGCAAGCAAACAGACCTTGGGAATGTCCCATTGTCAGGAAGGAGCTCTGTCCTCACATCCTGGCAGCACCACAGTCCATCATTTTTGCTATCCCATGCTTTCCAAAGGCTCATGGCATTTGAGAGTAGCATGGTAATGTTGTTGGCATAATTTTCATGTTTTTCATGTTTCGTGTCATTTTGGTATGAGAAATAGAAATCAGGAATCACCTTTTGAGAGAGAAATCCATAGGAAACCAGGCAACTTTGGTTCTGGAGCTCACAAAACATGTAGAAAAAGCCAAAAAAGCAGCCAAGAGGGGATAGACAAAGCTGTAATGATACCATTGTCTCAGCCTGGAGCTCTGTGGAGACTGTAGAGTGCAAAACCAGTACAAATATTAGTATTTGGTTTCTTACCTTTTATTTGACTGTGCTTCTGGGAGAATATTCAAGAATAATCTGGGAGAGCACTCTGTTCAGTGCTCTGATCACTTCTAATGATTAAAAAAAAAATTGTGATGCTATTTAACTCTGTTCTTAATAGTTCTTCTTGTTCCAGGGTCATGATTGACCCTGGGTGTTCCTAGCAACATCCCTGATGTCTGTGCATCTCTATTACTGGAATGAACGATAGCTTTCATCTGTTAGTGCTCATCTGGAGATGCTGATTCAGCATTCCCTTGGTAGCAGTGGGCATTATTGACCAGAAAAATGTATAAAAATAACCAGCTAATTTGGTAGGAAGCACAGGCTGTTCTTGGTAGTGTGTGGTACAGCAGACACCGTGTTTGGAGCTGCACTGTAAAAGTTAGGGAAGGAGAAATCTGCCTTGCATCTCTCCTGTGCATGACTCACATCTACACTATAAATCTTTCACTTCTGCGAGATTAAAATTCCTAAAAATTCTAGATGAAATAGATGTATCTTGATACTAGTCCAGAGTTCTCAGAAACCAGAATGAATATTTAGATACTGAAGTAATTAGAAGTCAAAACTTATTATCTATTTTCATTATTCTTATTCTTCTTAGCAGAGGGATGCTATGATCAAATTAATGATTTACAGGAGGCTGATGGGCAAAGGAAGAGTGCCCCACATCCATGTTATATTTGTGATATGAATACAAAAGGAGGAGTTGTAATCTCAGCTGTGCAGTAGGCAGCAGTACAGAAATATTCTACTTTGAAACCAGTAATATTATGTAAAACCATATATTCAGCCTGCTGCCAAGCTTTGTATAGAGCTCTGGGAGTTGTAGTGCTTTAAGATTTTCAGTTCTTAGGGATTTGTCTTTTATTGCCTCTGCAACATGGCATTATGCCTTGAAAAATTGGATGTGAGTTGGAAAGAGTAGGGCCCCTTAGTTTGGTAATATCTTTGGAATCAGTGTGGAAGTCCAGGGTGGGCCCATAAATGAGGAAGATGAATGGAACCCAGGAACTCAGTTTCTGGAGTGTTTTCCTGGGTGCTGAGTCACTTTATCCAGTGACATGAGTTTCCCACATTCTCACCTCATGAATGAAAACAAACATTACATCCTGCCTACTCTTCACATCACTATTTTTAATGCAAATAAAACACATTAATTCCTATCTGCCCATACCTGTTAATTTTTTGTTCCTTTCTCCCCCAAATACACATCTGTGTCTTCCCATACAGTATCTTAAAATTACAGTAATGACTGTGTCTCCTGAACTGTGTGCTTCATGAGAAGACATCAACAGTCAAACAAGGCTGTGTTTAACAGTTTTGTGTCTTAATTTGTAATGCTAGAACTGCAATACAGCTTTCCTGAGCAATCATGGGAAACCAGAGGAAGATTGGTGGCAGAATGCAGAATGAATTTTCTATCTTTTTACACTCATTTATTTGAACACCTACTGTAGATGCTGTAATAACAGGAGTTTCGAAGACTATGGATTTTTCTAAAGTACTTTATGGTACTGTTGATATTGTTTATTTTGAGCAGATTGATGAGGACAGTCAGAATACACTGAGACATTTTACCAAGGTAAATGTGAATTCTATAGGATTTTTTAACCTGCTGTAAAGTGGTGTCAGTTCAGATACTGCACAGAATATGATTATGTCTGAAAAATAGATTGTCTGTCCTGGGATGTCTCAATCAGTTGATCATATCTGCATGTACACTTTGTTCAGCTCCATAACTAACTGCTTCTTGAACAATTCCTCATCTGAATCACATCCTCTCTACTGCCTGCTGCCTTCAGGCTGCTGTTATTGGTGTTTTCATTATGTGTTTAATATTCCTTGTGGCTGCTTGTAGGCACATGAATGTATAGAGCAAAACACTGAAGGTATATCACTGGTGGTGGTGGTAAGGCATTTTTAATTAGTCATAAATATTCTCCTACTGTCAAAGTTTTATCATCTATACAAAAGACATACTGCTTGGAAAGTTTATTCAAGAAGTGAGCTGCTTGTCTTTTTTAGCTGTGTAAGGCAAAAAAAAAACTTGTCATGAATTGCAGTCAACCCCCCTCCCAAAAAGCAGCTTTCTCTTGCTGCTCTGAAAGTTAAATGACTAATGTGCATAATTTATTTGAGCATCTGTGCTAAAAACTTGCATACCAAGTTTTAGTTCAATGTGATCAACAATGGCGAAAATTAGGATTTATCATGGAAATGCTGACGGATGTGAACATGTGTAGGCTAAACCGGTGCCTGACAAACCTTCTTATTGTGCAATGCTAATGGTGAAACACAGTTTTTTCTGCTGTAATTGCATTTTCCCCCCCTCGCCTGCTTAATTTGCTCCTTTTCAAAATTCGGTGGTTTTAGCTGCACTTCATATTTGGATTCCTGCTTTTTCTGGAGTCTGCATAAAACCTCCTAAGTTGTCTTGTGATATTTCTAAGCATAAGATACCCTGAGCTGCCTGGCTGAGCATCAGCATCCCGAGCTCGGGCTGGGCTTTGCAGTAACTGGCTGAGAACAGGAGATGGTGCCGGCAGCCTTGGCAGCTGCACTGCCTTCCCTCCCCTCCTCCTCCAGCTCCTCTGCCTCGCACAGCCAGGCTGCTGTCACCAGCATTATAAATTCTGGAGCCAATTAGCTAAAAAATGTTACAAGTGAAAGGAAAGAGAAGAAGCTGTAGAACATCTCGATGTGAATATGCCTGTTTCAGAAACTCTTCCTGTGGAGAGCTTGAATCACACAATGGTTTGGTTTGGAAGGGACCTTAAAAATCGTGTTTCTAGCCCACTGCCATGGGTAGGGAAGCCACTCACTAGACCAGGCTGCTCAGAGTCCCATCCAACTGGCCTTGAACACTTCAGGGATGAGACATCCACTGCCTCTCTGGGCAGCCTGTTCCAGTGCTTTACCACCCTCTGAGTAAAGAATTTCTTCCTAACATTTGATCTAAACCTGCCCTCTGTCAGTTTAAAACCATTGCCCTAGGTCTTATCACTTTCTATCTGTATAAAAGGTCCCTCTCCCTCCTTTTCATAAGTCTTTAGGCACCTGGGGGCCACAATAAGGTCTCCCCAGAGTCTATTCTCTTCCAGGCTGAACAACCCCAGCTGTCTCAGCCTGTCTTTGTAGGAGAGGTTCTCCAACCTTTGCGGCATCTTCCTGGCCCAGTTGTACCTTTTGCTCTGGTGCAGCTTTTGGTGAAGCATCAGATATATTTGAGGCACCTGATTAAGGAAGGAGAAGTTGGTTTGGAGGAGTCAAGGCAAGGCCTTGTTAGAAAGTTGTGCTGATAAAGTCTTATGTTAGATATTGGAAAGATCTTGGCTGTATTTTGCCTTGCTGGCACTTCTTCCTTTCTCCAGCCTTGTCCACAAGGTTTCTTGTTGAAGGAAATTAATTGAAATTTTTTTTTGTTGATGTTTAAATTTCCAAGTCAGACCAATTGCTTAGTTCTTGGTGGGCATCACAGAAAACAAATGTGTTTACAGTCAGTTCCTCTCTCTGTCTCTTTGAAACAGTATTTGGGGTGTTTCCCGGCAGTAGTGGCTCAGCCATGCCCTGCTGTTCAGAAGAAATGCTGACAATTAATCAGTGCAGTCATTCTCTTGCAGGAATGTGTCCCTCCTTAGGAAGGAGAAGAGATAGAGATGGGTTCAGAAGGGAGGTATCGTACTGGTACAGTTACTTGTTGCTGGTGACTTACTTTTGCTTGTTCTTCTCTTAAACTGTGGTGGGATGTGACATTCAGAGGGCCTGTTGGGGTTGGATGTGTGGTCAGAAAGAAGGCTGGGGCATGGTGCTCTGTTAGAGTTCAGAACTGTGTGCAAGCAGAATGTAATTTCCTTGTCATATTTTATGTATGGGCTGCATTGCATATTTTCAATATTTAAAACAATGTCCATATTCATAACTTGTAAAATATGTTCTCACTGTTAAGAGATGGAAATCGGTAACAAAAAATACACACAAAAAAAATCCCATCAAAACCCCTACAACAAACCCCCCAAGCTTTCCTTTTATTCAAGCAACAACAATCAAATTCTTGTGACTGGAATAACTACTGAAGAGGCTCTCTGTTTCTCAGCCAGAGAAAGCTTTTGAAATATTTATGGAAATAAACCAAAATGTGTCCCTTTCTGACTGTACAAATACAAGATTATCAGATCTAGCCTATGGCAGTTGCAGTACATAGAGTCCAAAACATCTACAAGTAATAAAATGGAGCGTATGCTTTAGAAAAAGCTGTGAGGTTTTTTTTTATGGGACTCTACTGACAAAGCAGATTTCCATGGATTATCCTAATGAAAAAGTCCCTCTGTGCACTTTGCATTGAAGGTAAAAATTGTTATGGAGACAATACATTAATTGACCTTTTAAAACCAAAAGTATCATTTATGTTGATGCATCTTTATCTACTTAAAGAGCAAGACTGAAGTCACTTTGTAGCTCTTTCTGTGGTAGCTGAGAGTGTGGAGCAGGGCTGCTCCCATCCCCTCCTGTTGAATCCCATGCCACCAGGGACAGAATTGCAGCACAGGTTGTCTGGCTGTGTCACACTCCCAATTTACTGACTTGAACTTGCTCATCTGGGTCTTCTGCCTTGCTTTTCATTCTGCAAATCTTGCTCTGGTGTGAGAATGGGAGCTTGTTGAAGTCAGAGTGCATTTTGATGGTTCACAGAAGAATCAGCAGAGCCAGCTTTGTGAGGAGAAGTGATACCTTTTATTAGCCCCAGTGATAGGATTAGACAGGCACGGTGTGGGCACACAGCCAACACTCACATCTGATGGAGAGGGAGAAGCCTTGCAGCTAAATGCAGGTTGAGAACAATTGCTCTGAGTTTAACTTGGTTAATCAATTGGACAATTTAAGAGAGAAGGTGATGGGCACACTTGGGACAGGAATCAGGAGATATAAGGGCTGTTAGCACCCATGAGAGAGACTCTCCACTTGGTTCTGATAGCAGGGTTTGGGTGCTTGGAGAAGACAAACAATGAGTAGAATGAACTTTCTCCTTATAGAAGGAACTTGAAAGCAAATAGTCATGTTTTTGTTGGAGCCACATCTCAGTAAATCCTGTGCTTCACTGACTCAGCACTGGGGTGTCAGCCTTGCAGTTAAGCGACTAGAACTTCAATTTTATATTAGCCAAAAATACTATTTTCTAAACTGTCAATAAAATAATTTTGCTATATTGTTTGACTTATCTCCTCTGGGCACTCGAGTGCAGCAGCAAGTCTGAACTGCCAATACAGTGACTGCTGAATGAGTTTTGCTTTGTTTGTCCAAACACTTTCTAGGATCAAGTCATTGTTCCCTGAGCCCTGCTGCGAGTGCTGTGGGCTCTGCTGACTCTGGGAAAGGCCAGCTGCAGATACCAAGTGGGATGTTGGTGCTTGTGGCAAAATCTGTTGTCATTTTGGATTTAACAGCAGCGTAATTAACTTGTTTATTTTTTTAATTGTGTCCTGTTAATACAAGTGCACCTGCTGCTGTGTTACCTTGAATTGTGATGTGCAGTTCGTGCACAGCCATGGGTGGTAAGTCTCTAGCTCACCTATTTGAGAGTAACATGATGTCTTTTAACAGTGTATTTGTCAGATTTTTTCTTTCCTGATTACATCCAAAAGGGGGAAAATGCTGATAATAACTGTGATTATAAAAATCCAAGTAACAGTAAGATAACCTGGGGCAGAGTAGTGCCTAAAAATACTTGTTTGTAAGCTAATTACATTTTATATTGCCAGTGACCTTTTGGAAACCTTTCATTTGCATGGATTGCTGATGCCTCCAAGGAAATGCCTTTATGCAGAGAGAAAATGCATTCCAGTCATCTCCTCAAAGCAGAATGCAGGTCTGCTGTCTGTAGAATGTGCCCTTTCTCAGAAGGACTTCATAACAGGCTTGTTCTGAACTGCAGGGAGAGCTTTTCCTGGTGGAGAAGATGAGCACCCAGGCTGTGTCATCTGACCAAACTGCTGCTTGAAGGTGAGGGCTCTGTGTATAAACAAGGATGGGGGACATTCTTGAACTTAACAGAAGTATTCATTAATACTTAAAGGCAGAGGAGACTTGAAATTCATTCTGACTGTGGCTCAGTGGCAAACTTATGAATGATGAACTGTGGATCTTGTTTCATACATATGAACCACATATAAGGCAGAAATTCCTCCAGTTTTGCAAGCATTTAATTTGGGTTTTTTAATGTTTTGTTGAAGTAATTATTTCACATCTTTCCTTGAGTGAATGGTGAAGATCTTGAACTGGACACAGGAGAATGAGACTGAATGAAGTTTTAGTAGTTTCTCCTTTCCCATCCTCTGGAAATGGTTGTCTGATTCCAAATGAGAACTGAGCAAGAGAGAAGTTGCAGCTCCCATGGATAATGTAGCTGTCATTGAGGCTGACAGAAGTTACTGTGTCCTTGTTGCAAGCCCAGCAGTCCTGGTCAGACAGCCTCAGACTTCATTGGTTCTGATGTTTTAAAAATAAAGTGAGTGTTAACGTGTACAGCCTTTGAAGAAGTTCCTCTTGTCCTTACAGAAGTGAATCAAGTCAAAGACTCAGTGTAGATGGTACCATGTTTGCTCAGTCAAGCTAATTTTTAATTCATTTTTTTTCACAGCATTTTTATATAATAAGTTCCTTCTCTAGTTACCTTACTTCAAAGAAGTAGACCACCATCATTGTCTCTGCTGCAAGATATTGAAGCACATTCTTGAAACATGGGAGAACTGGACATTTAAAATCCATGAGAAGGATTGTATTGTTACCAATACAGAACCATGTACATATTCCCATACTGAGATTTATGCCACTGAGTACTCCTCACTGTGTCAGAAGAGGCTTATGTGGAGGTCAGGTGAAGAAAATTTGGGACCAACAGAAGTCCTGCAGCAGAGATGAACCAGGGCTTGTAAAAATGCTTTTCTTAGAAGGAGGCTGATAGTGTAAGCAATATGTGTCTGCTGTGTTTTTACACCTGACCTAGAGTGGAGCCTCTCTGAAGTACAGTAAATGTTATTTATGTTCTCCCCAAGAGTGTACAAGGATATGTGTTTCTGCTTGTGGTCAATGATGTGGTGCTTTTTAATGTGTTAAAACTGCTTCAGGTAAAGAGGATGAGGGAGAGGCTGGATGGAAATTGAGAGACCTCTATAAGACAGGACTGCAGAAACATTCAAAACTCAGTGGACCTTTGGAAGCAATTTTGTTCTGGGTTCTGATTTTGACCCAGGACTTGTGTGTAATGTTAAGGAAGTCAGCACAATCTGTCCTCTGGTTGGTGGGGGTTAACAAACCTTGTGACAGAATTTACCAGAGCATGTCTTTATTGCTGCATGTGCAGGGCTTGCTCAGAGAGAAATTCATGTCTCTTGCAAATCTTAAAGCTTTTGCCTGTGCCCCAAACAGATTTTGTTGAATTCTTCCAAATATAACGATGAGAGAAAGCAGGTAAATATTGTTTTGCTTCAGTCAGCTTTGTCCCATTTATCAAATAGCATCCTATTAAGGAAACAGTGGGAACCTTCCTGAGGAAGAGAAGAAGCTGGCAATATTCCATGGTCCTGGAATAGACCACTATGCAAAGAGATGCTGCCTTAGTCCCCTGTGCAGTCCATGCTTGTACTGCTGGAGTGACAGAGAGACAGGCAGAGAACAGCTTTGTTTTGGCACTGCAACATGGATTTGTTATGACATTTTGGTGTGGGTTTGCTGGTTTGCCTTACACATTTTAAAGGTATGGAGTGAGGAAAAAATAGAGAGCAACCTGTGAAAATGGTGAAAAGTCTGGGGGAGAAGCCATGCAAGGAGTGGCTGAGGTCTCTTGGTTTATTCAGCTGGAGAAGAGGAGACTGAGGGGAGACTCATCTGAGTTGCAGCACAGGGGGACAGCTCCAGTCTCTGCTCCCTGTGAGTGGGGACAGGACCCAGGGAATGGCTGGAGCTGTGTCAGGGCGGTTTAGGGTGGATATCAGGAAAAGGTCCTTCCCCCAGAGGGTGCTGGGGCACTGAACAGACTCACCAGGGAATGGTCACAGCCCCAAGCCTGCCAGAGCTCAAGCAATGTTTGGACAACACTCAGGGTGGGACTGTTGTCTATGCAGGGCCAGGAGTTGCAATCCTTATCAGTCCTTTCCAACTCAGGATATTCTGTGATTTAAAAATTACATGTTCCAACTCCATCTTCTGCAGAAAAGGAGTGTAGTGTGAAGAGAAAAAGTGTGTCATTAATGCTAAACCAACTGCAGCTGAGCAAAGCCATGTATGAGAGTAAATCATCAATATTTCAGATCACCACTTTGATAAACAAATTTCAGAAAGTGAGAATGAAAACCTGAGGAAACAATGCAGAAGAGTGAGTCTGTGTGTGTTAATGTCCCTTGAGCCCCTAGCAGGCAGGAGAAAAGGTTGTTAGAATTCTAATTTGAATTCAGATTCCTTTTGATTTTGTAGTCCATGCCAATTCTGTGTATATTGTTGCTGGAAAGTGAGCAGAGGATGCTTAAGACTCCCTTACCTTTATGCTTGGCTAATTTTATGGCCCTCCCATATTTTGTAGCTGTAAATGTTACAGACCTTATTACATTTAAACTGGTTTTAATATAGTAGGTCATAAAAATTAAGAAACGAGTGGTAGTGTCCACTGTAGTGATGCATTTAGTTCAGGGAGGATGCTTGCAAGTCACTGAAAGGCTTAAACTGCAACTCCAGGATCATCTGCTTAGTGAAGCCAGTGCAGAAATAAAAAACCCAACCTGTCACAGCTGAGAATGAATTCCATTGTTAAAAATTTCCTCCTTTTTCTTTCATCTGAGGAGCTGGTTTATGCTTTGAGGCATCGATCCAAATGTGAGGAGAAGAGAGAGGCTGTTTCTTTTCTTTTCATAAAAAGGTTCAGCGAATTCTGTACACTGTATAGCTGTACATATATATATGTATTTAATATATATGTACAATATGGTGTGGCTGGGAAATTTCCTAGCTGACTGTTGAGGAGCAGCTCTAGTTTATCTGTTAATTGGAGTTATTCTACCTGCAACCCATAAGTCTCTATGATTTCATACATCTGCTTCCAGGAGATTAATTACTCCTGCTGCATTAAAAGCTAAAATAGTGTGGGAAGGTAGGCAGTTACTGAGGGATGGTTCCATGGATGTGTTTGACATTTCTTAACTGTTGAGCATTTGGCTTTGAAACTTCCTTCAGAGCGTGGCAGGGCTGGTGTCTGATCTCCACATGGGTCACAGCTTCATTTAATACCTTTTGACATTAAAACTGTTTGAGAACTGATGCCTGTGGTTTTGTCTGTTCTGATTTCATCATGTCTTAACAGTTGGTAAATGTTCCTGTAAAATGTTTGTGATGGTTTCTCCAAGTGACAGCTTCAGTTCCCACATCCTGAACTTGTATCTCAGCAGCTGCTTTACCCCAACCTTCATGTTCAGCACAGACTGGGAGCCACACAGGAGCCACAGGCTGAGCACACTCGCTTGGATCCTTTATACCATGTAACAACAGGGACAATTTGTTATGCTGCTTCCATTTAAAAGAACCAAAAAGCCCCTTAATCCATCAGAATTGTTAGACCTCTTTGTCTAAGAAGTCACAAAAGCAGAATGGGTTGGAGCACGGTGTCCATCTGAGGCACAGTTGGCACATTGGAGTCCTCTGTCCACTAACCTGAAACCTCAATGCAAACTTGAACCACTTTACAGTCTGGCAGTAATGGCTGTGATAAATCAGTCTGCTTTTTGTTTGTGCAAATGACCTAATGGTCAGAGAACTTGGACACAGAACCGCATTTAAATAAATTTATTTTAATAATTCCTTTATAGAATCCATTTAATCATTCTGGGAGCCAGCCAGATTGATTTTTAGAGTGTTTAAAACAGGTATCCTATCACTCATTCAGCTTTGTCTGCATCCAAACAAATATCTGGATAGCTAACTTTTTTTTTTTTTTTTTAAATCTGCGTTACTTTCCCACTGCTTCTTGATTTCTACAGCAGGAAAAGAAGAAATCAAAAATAAAATTATAAAGCTATACCTCTGGCCTGTCTCTGTGCAAGGTAGGATGTGCTCAGCACAGAACAGCATGAATTGGAGAGGAGGCCCAAGGCTCTTCATATGTGAATCAATCCAGCATTTGGAATCTTACGTTTTTCTCTTCCTGGCACCCCCAACATTGTCCACTGGAAAGGAGAAATGAGGTTTGGAAATTGAGGAACCTCAATTGAGTGCAGTCCAGGAGTGTGTAAAAGGCACTAAAATAATATCTTTTGCAGCAAGCATTTTGGCAAGATGAGTTAATGTGTTTTACTGGTCCACAGTGGAAGTCACAGATTTCAGTCTTTAAATTGTGTTCACAATTTCATTTTTTCTATTTTTCATTTCTTTCTTTTTGTCTCTTAGTTCCTTCAGCCCTTCATGAGTCCCATGTAACTTAAAGGTCTGCAATACCTTACCCAGCCTCTTTGAAATAAACTCTCTCACGTAGAAGTTGCCAGCAGGGAGACCATTGGACGTGATGTAGCATTCATTTCTCTGCTGCATTGGGTAATGATTTCCTGGTTCCAGGAGCAAGAGATTAAAATTCTGGTGAGAGGATTTGCCCCCTTCCTCACTCAGCAAGGCCCCTGTGCCAGAGCTCAATCACTTCCTCTGCAGCAGCAGGAGCAGAGGGAATGTGATACTGTGGTCATTCAATCAGAGGGAGAAATGCTTTAATCTCTGCTATTCTGTCTGATAAATGCTTTCTTCTTTGTTCTGAATTCAGATCTCTAGTGTTCCTATTGTTGCAGGGATTGACGGAGAAAAGAGATCATCCTGTCCAGTTAAGTGTTCAGTGATGATGCCTTTCTTTATTCCCAGAGGCGCTTTGTGATTTAGCACGAGAAATGCAATTGCAAGAAGGATAGAAAAGGCATAGGGAAGAAGTGGGGACTATCTGGCAAATCCCACCACGGCTTGTAATTTCCCTAAAAAGGACAGCATGTCTTGTGAGAGATTTTTATTTGCAAAAGCACAGTGGAGATAGAGCAGCTTCTGCTTCAGCATGTGATCTATTCAGCTCTGAATATTTGGGGTGCTCCATATTAATTGGGAAGATTAATTTCTGACCTGTGCAGCCACTTCCTTTGTCGTGTGTTCCTTTTCACTGCAGCAGCTGCAGAAAAATGTGATAGATGGGTATTGACTTTGCTGCTTTCTTTTGCTTCCTTTGCTGTATTGACACGAGTTAATAGGGCAGAAGTGGAAGACAGACTCAGTACAAAGTGGAGAGAGATTTTATGTCAATAGGGTTTGTAAGATAAGAAATACAGCATTAAGGGTGAGCACACAGGAGAGTTAATAGCTAACAAACCACTCGATGTGTTGACAGGAGAAAGACACTGACCAGGAGCCATAAACTCTTTTTTGATGAAAATCTGTTTTCTTGTTTGGTGTGATGTGTTATTAGTAATTAGTTTTTCTCAGTGCTGTCAAATGCTGAAAGATGGGTTGTTGTCTTTTATAATGCCGTTATAATGTTTCATTATGTTGGCTTTACGAGTTTTGGTTTGATTAGTTGAGCACACCATTAGAGGAGAGTGCCTCCATTTTTATTAATACTACTACATCCATATGCTCCCTTGATTTGACCATATTAAAAGTGGAAATGAGTGTGTTGAGTGAAATTTAAGCTTGAAGGTGATTGGAAATGGAAGGCAGAACAAGTTCTGACTGAGCAATAATAGTTCACCCAGCCTCAAAAGGCTGTATATCATTTAAGCTACTTAATAAACTGAGTGTGAATTCTAGAATTTTAAACCAGTTGTTAGTCAGGAGCCCACTGGAAGGATACTCTGACTGTACATCCAAATGAAGAAAAAACATTTTAGATGTTCTTATGTTAAGTGGTTCAAAAAAAAACTGCTGGTATGTAGCAGTAGTTTGAAAGGCTGAAGAAACACTTTCATTGGTACCAGGAAACAAGTTGAATGTCTTAAAATAAGTTCTCTGCTACCACTGAACAGGACTTTGTTGGATCCTCAGAATGTCAGAATTACAGAAAGGAGACTGCCAGGGGCAAGAAGCAGCCCTGGATAATAAATTGCAGCAGGTATTTGGAAACCAGCTAAATACATGTTCACTGGAAGATGAAAGGAAACTCTTCATATCTCCTATAATTATGAAAGAGATGAGCTGTGCTGCTGGCAAAGTTATTTAGATGGGTTGACAATTGAAGAATGAGTAGTTTAGTTAAATATTAGAAAGCTAGAAATGAATGAGAGTGCTTAGACCAAGTTAATTAGGCATGGATATGTGCTGTAGGTGTGGGGGGGAAATGGCAAGGGGTATTTACTTGGCAAGGGCCAAGTTTTCAGTTTGTCTTTTGTTTGGGAGCTCTTTTTAATGAGAAAGATGTTCAGTAGTTTTCATCTGATTAATGTTTCTGGCATTTTAATCTTCATTTAAAATGGGCCTCTGCATGTATTTCTGAAGGGGCCCTGCCTGGTTTGGCTCATGAGGTTCTGCTTTTGTGCTGGACTTGGGTAGAACTAGAAGGAAAAAAAGCATAATTTAGTGCACTGCAGGCCAAGATATTAAACCCATACTAGACACAAATAATGGCATAAGATGAAGACTTCTCTAGAAATAACCTTTCCTTTTTTGACTTTCTTAGGAGAAAGGAAACAAAGGCAACTTCTTTCTCTACCTGCTTCAAGTGTCATTTTTCTTCGGCTTAAAATCCTTATACCTAAACATGCAATAAATGTATTTCTGTCTAGTTTTCTAGAAATATGAAATTCATTGATGAGGGACATAGAGAGGCAGTAGAAAACTGCAGCCTGTTGTTCTAGTGAGGTACATCACACCTAATGTGGCAGCAGGAAGTCTTTGTAGGCAGATGGAGGCTGTACTGGCTGGGTCAGGTCACTTTGGGACCAGCAGAAATGGTGAATTCAGAACTGAGGATTTGCAGCTTGGGCTGAAGTTTGCATAGACAGACACATTTCAGATGTGTATTATGAATACTTAGTTCTGGTTTCTTATCTTTACCAGATGTTACATGACAAGGTGCAGATTGGTTGATAATCACAGTTTGGTCAGGAGGGCTGGAAGAAGCTACTTTAGAAAAAAAATCTACCTATTGAAAACTTTGATTGTGGCCAAACAGCTGCTATTCCTCTAAAATACCTTACTGAGGAAGAGTGTTGTGATCAGGTTTATTTTTAGGGCTGTTACCAGTTTTTGGGGTGTGATCAAATTCAGACACAGGGGGGACTTGTGTGAGCTTCTCATATAATCATAACTCAATCCATTGACTAGGACCACACAGATATTTGGTTTTTAAGTCTCTGCCAAAGAGATGCTGGAAGTGAGGTTCTGCTGTTAGATACCCTGACAGTTGAGCTGTTAATCATGATGGAATTTGAATGGGGCATTTAACTGTGCAAAGCTTTTTTGTCCTTTTGTTAATTAACTGGATTATCCATCTACCAGTGTCTTCCAAGAGAAGACATGGTGCATGGACAGTCTCCATCTGGTTTTGGAATGTCATGCTGAGATCAGAACCTTTGTTTCCAGATAACAGGAGATCAAAGTTTTGATGAAGCATAAAATCCTAGAAAGGTTTGGGTTGGAAGGGACCTCAAAGATCATTTTGTTCCAACCCCCTGCCATGGGCAGGAACACCTTCCACTAGCGCAGGTTGCTTCTTAGATGACAGGTATTTTAACCTTTCTGTTTAGAATAGATGATTGAACTTTTTTATCCCAGACTTTAGTTTTAATACCATTTTTGCAAACAGATGCAGAGATGTTGAGGTATTTTTACTGAATGTATTGAATTGTTGCAGATTTTTCCTATCAGAAAAATATCTCTGTATCAGACCAGCTTCTTTATCTAAGAACAGAAAAAAAATTATTTTTGGAGTAGTTTCATTATGCTTTGAGTGTGGATGTTCATTGTCCTCTGGCCCTTCCTGCTCAGCCTCTGGCTGCCTTGGACACACCAGAGAGGGGGCAGATCTTTTAAAGCCAGGGAGTTTTATGCAAAGGAATGAGCAAGGATATGGTTTTCACTCCAGCCAAAAGCAGAGACAGCTGGTTTGCTCTGTTTAGTTTGACAGTGGCAAGGAGAAGGAGGGTGTGTTCTGTGGCCCACACGTTCATAAGGAACAGAATTTGGAGAGAAAGTGAGGGGAGGGGAGAGGAAGTGTGGGCAATGTAGGGCTAATGAGGGTGATGTGGGAGGACATTTGATTTATTACTGTATGAGAGGAATTAGATGTACAACCACAGTCCAAAGGAAATTGAGCTTTGCTAGTTAGGTGGTTTTGTGGATTACAGAAGTATCTGATGTTGTGTGTGTGCATAAGGTAATTTAACATGGTCAGAGAAGGCTGCCTGCAAGGGGACTTGCTCAATAACAGCTGTTTGAAAAGACTTGTATTTTTCTCCTGACATGCGTTCTGTGACTGAGCAGGTTAAGACCATAATTGATTTTCTTAAACCCTCTTTTTCTTAATGACTATGGAGCTAAAGAGAGACATTTCAGTATGGAGAATTTCACTTTGTGTCTTCCAAAGTTGAATCCATTGATTTTTCTGAGGATTAACATGCTTGGTGTTGTGCTAATTATAAAGAACTTTGCAGCAGAAAATTGCAAAATACTATTGCAGTGGGTGGACTCAATTTTCTCTGTATTTTTGAACTGAATTCCTTTGGCTTTAGCTCATATCTTTAATGTTCCTTTTTCTTTGGCTCTAAATGGCCATTTCATCCATGTCTGCATGGCCTGCTTCACCACATCAAGGTTGTGGCTGCAGCAGGGATGTCTGACATCTGCTTTCTATTCCGAGTAAGAACATTAGAAATGTCACCAAGGGACTGACACATGGACAGAAGCAAGAGAGGAAAAGTTCAGGCATTGGAGAAAATAAGGTTTGATCCTTCAGAGAGCCCTATGATTGGGATTGACTGAGTTTGATTTCAAATTAATAACTAAAATCTTGCAGCGCCTCTTGCTCATTTATAATTTCTGGTAAATCTTCACTCTTCTGTAGCCTCCTTCCCTTTTGCATTCCTTGTGCTTGTCTCACTTCTCTGGGGCAATCCCAGAGTTTCTGGTTTCTTCCCTGGTGGCCTCAGTGCTGCCTCTGCCACTGGGATCCACCTGCTTTGTGTGGCAGAATGGGGAGCTAAAGTGACAAGAAGCTAGAGCTGAGCTAAGTGCCAGCAACCAAAAATAACCTCCAGTTTTCACTGCTGACTTAAAAAAATCAGTCTGTTCCCTTAAAAATGTGCTGAATACTGCCAAGTATTCAAGCCATAACATATATGGCTTTGTTAATGTCAGATACAATTCTGTTGTTTAAAAAAGAAAAGGGCTATAGAGCTCTTGCAGTAGCTCCTGAATGTATGCTCACCTGTTGGAGATTGAAATGTTACCTTTGAAGTGAACTTTACTGTTTTGTGGGGGGAAGAAACACTGCTTTGCAAAGTCATAAAAGTGCTGTTCTGTTTATTCTAGATGTTCTGTTGGAAAACTGGAGGAGGATACTTACAAGTGTATCTATTAATCACTTCTACCCAGAAAAGCAATTTGTGAAATGTAATAAGCAATTAAATTAGATGAATCTCCAAAACAATAAGATGTATTTCTTGAAGTGGTGCCTAGAGCAAACAGAGAATCCTTGGGAGCCAGCAAGTAAAACGTGATCTGTACAGATGTGCTCTTTATTTACTTGAGGATGCTCAGGTCCAAGTGTGCAGACCTTTCTCACTTGGATCTAAGAAGAGAGGTTTTTTAATTAAATAGACTTTTTGTTGGAAAGCAGACCTATGAAAGCATTTTTTGTGTGAAGATGTTCCCCTGTTGAGTCACTGCAGTGGGAGTGCTGTACAAGGGACATTCAAACAGCACTCTCACTACTGAGCTGGATTTTCTTTACCCTCATCTAATTATTCACATCTAATTTGTTTCAGAAAAGTGGGAGTAGAATGAGTGTGTTTTGCTCAAGCTGTTTAACCAAAGGAGTCAAGTACTTGTCTGTTCCTCCTCAAAGCTGCTGGTGCCTCAATATTGTGGCTGTACTTTGTGCTGAAGACCTATGGAAGGCAGTGAAAATAAGACATTTCTGGTTTTCTGCTTGAGAGCTTCCTGAGGTATTGATGGGTGCATCACATGTCTTGGAAGACTTGTGTCTGCCTTGATCCCCCTTCAATTTCACTGGAAAAAGAATTGGTCCCACAAAAATGAGGGAAGGTCCTGTACATCACACAGCTGCATGCTGGCTCTCTTCTGTACTAGTTTACCTTAATATTGTGTTATAGATCCAAAGACATTAAATTTAATCTCTGGGGTAGTTTTGTTACTGTTTGGCTCCTTATTACCCTGAGTCCATCAGAGACAAGAGCTATTGTGTTGTTTCAGTTGCAAAACAAATCCACAAAGGAATTATTATCTTAATTAGTTTGAAATGTAATTTCATTCAAGCTGTAACAAACAAGTAGGTACAAAAAAAGCAGGTAGTAGAGGAAATCAGGAAGGAATAATAAGCCTTGCTGAGTGGACTCTGGTTAGTACAGCTTGATGGTTGTTAGTTGTTTAACTGTTTTGAGTGTTGAAATCCCATATCTGGCAGAAGTTCTCTTATAAATGAGACAGATGAGGCAGAGTTTAAATATTTTAAATAAGCTGACCAAGCAGTACAGATTAATTTTGCATCACAAGATCATACAGTTCTTAAGTGCTCAGTAAACATTGACATATTTATTGTATTGCTCTCTGTTTCCCACAGGTTGAGAGGGTGATGGATAGTAATAGTAGCACTGGCTAAATTCAGATTCAGTTGTTCTTCTCTGGAGAGCTGTTGCTTTGTATCTTCTGCTTTGTAAGAGACTTTTTCTTATGCTGGTGTTTGGGGCTGAGTTTGTTTGCACCTCTCGTGAGCTCGAAGCTCAACTCTCAAGAGATTGTTGAATTTCAGTAATCCTGTATAGTTAATTCAGGTTATTTTTATTCCTTTGTAATCTCTCTCACAGGATTGAAGAAGTCCAGAACTGACTCCTTGCCAAATAATTCCAAAGTTTTTTATGATAAAAAGAGCAATTTGGTATTTCTCCTTTCTTTTCCCTTCAAAGGTTGTACCTTTCCTTGCCAGATGTGAAGGCCTTGTGTAAAGTTAAGCCTCTGTTTATGGGTAAAAATAACAATACAGGAGGTACTTAATGGCTTTGTGTATTCCCTGGATGATTGCAGTAGCTCAGCTGCATCTAAAGCTGGCATTTAGCAGACCAAGTCCAGAGTGGGTTGGTTCAATGCAGTGCAGACTTGAAGTCAGTGGAGTTGGATTTAAATATATTTCTCCCTCCATAACAATTAAATGAAGTTTTTTCTGAAGATCCAGATTGTAACTATCTTTAAATATACAATGTTTCACACAGACACATCAGGTCTCCAATTCATCTGTTGTTCAGTGCCTGGAACAGCTAGGTGGTAGTTAGCTTTTTTACAGAGATTAACTAATTTCATTCAAACCTTTCTCATGTCAGATGCACATTCTTGCTATGCCTGTGTCCCTCTTGCCTTTGAGAAATGCCTGTTTATATCAGATGTTTCCTTGTTTGCTCATTGCTGGCACATTGCTGCTGCACACAGACCTCAGACTCGCCCTCACTTTCTTTTACTGGAGTGCAACTGCTGCAATTGGCATTTCATTCCTCTGCTCTTTATTCTGTGCACTGAGGAAAACTTTGGGTGTTAACTAGTGTTGAGTTTCATTTATTTATTTGTTCCAGGAGTGTAAACAGATTTGCTTCCTGTGTGGGAGTGGAGCCAGGCACTTGGTTGATTTGTTCGGTGCAGTGACACAGGAGCAGGAGGGTCTGGGGACTCCCTGCAGGCAGCTGAACCCAGCCTGGAATATACTTAATTGCTCTTTCACAGACTCCTCTTTGCCCAGGATAACTTCAAAAGGAGTGCTCCAAGTTTGCAGCAGTACTTAAGATGTGGGTGTTGTGGCAAACTTACTGCTATTTTTAGCTATTTCATAGAGGAAATGAGTGCTAATGATGTGCTGGGTCTTCATGTCACTCATTTGTCCATCTGATATTCCTGTCTTTAGATCCCAGACTGGCCTTTCCTCCTGAACTGCACCATTTCTCCTGCTCTGACACCTTCTGACCCCGCTGCTGTTTGTTCTCAATATTCGATAAATTTTTTGTGTGTCTGTATGTCTGCCACAGATTTCACTATTTTTATCTAGTTGCTTTTGCCAAAGTGCCAGATTTGCAGTCTCCATTTTCTCCAGTGTTGTTGGTGATATTTGGGATTCTCCTTTCCTGGCTTTATGGAGATTTAAGGTACCTCCTATGGAAACTCATTAAGTCTAATTTGTGTAAGCACTTAGTGTATGTAGGCTTTGATCTTCGTTTTTCCAGTCCTAGGATTTTGCTTAATGATGAGTTGGAAAGACTGTAAATAAATATGTGTGTATATTGTGCATTACCTTGTAAAAGGTGTGTCAATAATGTCTAAAGAATGGTAACTTTTTAGCTGCTTCACTGACAGCCCTCACCCCCCAGTTTACCCTAAATTTAAACATAATATTTCTGGGTTTTGTGAAGAAGAACTTCAATGATAAATGATTATAAAGCTGAAGGAATATTGAACATTTTCCAAAACTAAGAGCATTGTTTTGCATGTTTGCTTTGTGCCAGAGTGAAATAATTAGCACAGGAACTGTATGATAAACTTGTTGTGACTCAACACAGTCATCTGATAATTTAAAAATGTTATTAAGAGATGACTGTTGAGAGGAATTGCTTAAAGCCTTGTGGAGTCTAATGACTTGTTCAGTGCCTTGTGGAGTCAGCTGAGTTGCTGCCTTTGCCTTGGTGCCTCACCTCTGGCATGCTTCCATGCTATGGGATGGCCATGGTGATCCTGTTCCTGTGGGGCTGGCACTGACTTCAGGCTTGTGGCCTCAATTTCTATGATGCCATGTCATAATTTCACTCCTTGCTAGTTTTCAAGCCTTCCCTGGTAGCAAAGATCTGCTTCTAAAGTATATTTTAAAAACTAAACCCATCCAAATTCACAATTTTTTTAAAACAATCTCAAAAACTGCTATTGTCAGCTGTGAGTTTTATCTTTTTTTTTTTTTTTTTCAGTATTCTCCTGGTATTATTTCCCATTTTCAAGGCACCTTTAGACAAGTACAGAAGGGATTGTTATGATTGATTGGGACTATGTGCTGCTGCTGCTCCTTTCTCCTACCCCCAGGTCCAGTGTGATCCAGGGCTGTATTATCACAATTCTTGATTGTCTGCATCCTTTGTGCTAGGGCTAGCTGATGGAAAGAATAAAATAGTTTGTTAGAGAAAATTCCAACTTTTTACCTGCCAAACTCAATCCAGCCTTGGGCATTTTGGATAAAATAGTTTGAAAACCAGGAAGATGTGTGCTGGGTTTTTTCTTCCTCTCTCTGAGAGGTTTCTGCTGAGGTTTGTAGAAGGGCATTCTAACAATAGTCAGTTCTGTAGGAGGTGAATTTGTGTTATGCCATCTATATTTTAGTAGGGAAGGACAGGATTGAATAGTCATATGACTAAAATGCATCTTAGAAAGATCCATTAGTTAGAAATGGCCTCTGGAGCACACAGCATCTGCCATGGAGGCTCTGGTCGGAGCCAGAAGAGCTGCAACTTCTCACCCATTTATTTTCATGTGGAAACACAGCAATTTGGAAACATCTGATTCCTTTTACCTGGAAAATTGACAATTTCCACAGCATCCCGACCCCCTGGATGTGCTGCAATCCCTTCCTGATGCTTCCCACTTGAAATGCAGTCCTGCAGGACAAGAATTTCTTAGCAGTAAATGAATTTTCTAATGAGCTTTCCTTCCAAAACAGCGAGGAGATGCCAAGTGACACGTTGGGAAGTGCCAGGCAGGACGGAAATGGCTCTTCTGTGCCGACTGTCATAAACAGGATGTGGTTTGTTTACAGTCCTCACTTGCTCTCTACAGTTCCCTGTCAGGGCTGTGCAGGAATGAGCCTCCCCACAATGGCCTGGAGAAATCCGAGGTTTCTGAGCCAATATCAAATATTGTGTCAGAGCAGGAAGTGGCTCCGGGCGAAGGAGCAAACAAAATTAAGCATTATATCTTGGATTCTTCTGTGCTTTTCTGGGGCATTTATCATTCTGACTGTGCAGCTGTGATGCAGTTGACTGCAGAGCAGAGGGAATTTAATAAAGTGGGAGGGTAATTGTTGGGTTACTGATTTTTAAGAGGAGATAAGTTGGAGCCTTTGTAGTTGAATAGTTTTGGAATGGGGACAAGGGTTTGTTAAGAGATACGTTACAAGAAAACAGTCTTGAAAGTTGTAAGAAGAATAAAATGGAGTGGTTCAGTTGGAAGTGACCTGCAATGATCAGCTAGTCTAACCTCCAAGAAAACAACTTCAGGTTTTTTTCCCTATCACCCCCAAACATCCACATAAAACCCTTGGCATTGGTTGGAGCTTTTCAGACAGAGCTGAGGGGGTTCTGCTGACACCATCTCACAGCTCAGGTGCAGCAGGGTTAGTTACAAACATTGTCAGAGCCCTGTGAGGAAAACCCAGGCACTTTGGGCTGTTGCCTTTGGTACTTTTGCCATTAGAGATTGCTGAGCTCATTGCTATAAAATGCTCTGTGTACAGGAATGTGGTGATGATCCACTGTGATGTAAGTGAAACTTCCCTTGGAGTGACAGCAAATCTACCAAGGTCCCATGGCTGTGGGATATGGCATGTGCTGCTCCTGGAGCAAAGGCATGAACAATCTAATTAGGCCAAGTTTCATTCTCTGAGATTTCACTGCCAATAAAAGCTCCTTGCTTAGGAAAATGAAATTGAGCTATAGCCCAGAGTAATGTGATTTGCATTAGAGCAGATTGTGAACATAAGGTAAATTTTTAAGTATCAAAGTAATTTAGAGATTGAAGTTTTACAGAAATTCCGTGATGCTTAAACAGTTTGTGATTCTCTCATAGTTTCCTAAGAAAAGGCTCTGATGCTTGGGAGTTGACATTCTCTGTTTTCCTACATACATGGATCTTTTCCTG
Organism: Toxostoma redivivum; assembly: GCA_013397375.1. Taxonomy (NCBI): domain Eukaryota; kingdom Metazoa; phylum Chordata; class Aves; order Passeriformes; family Mimidae; genus Toxostoma; species Toxostoma redivivum. The sequence goes on along the minus strand of VXBI01000501.1, from coordinate 1,014,389 downwards.
TATATACTCTTATACAACATGAATAATTCAGTGCTTGTAAATAGGCAGGGAGACGTGTTGAGCTGGAAAATCAGGGGTTTCTTTGTTGATAGTTGTGTATTTTAGTTGTTGTGTAAAAAAGGCAAATAAAACAAGTTCAAGTAACACTGTTTACATCATCCCATCCTGTTTATCTGCTCCTCTCAAGTATTTTGTTGCTCTTTAAAATTAGTTTCTTGATTCCTTGGCACTAATTTACCAGCTAAGTTGATCTGAAGGGACATGTAGGCTGCCTTGTCTTTTTTGGGGTTGCAGAGACTGCCAACATTCCCTACAAGCAGCTTGGGTTTTCAGCCAGCCTGCTGCTTCTCTGGCAGAGCATTTTGGTGATGCCTCAATGTTGTGAGTTTTCACTTTGCCACCCAGGACGCTGACAACTGAAAAGGCTAATTGGGATAAGGTGTAGGGAGGAAGAGAAAATCTCAGAATTCAGACAATAAACAGAATTAATTTGGTTGGTGCAGAGCTGTGTTGTAGAGTGAGGCCATTTGTGTGCCTTCTCTCATGTTGGAACAAGGAACAACTTGCTGTCAGAAGAGGAAGAAATAATTTGTACTGAGTTTAGATAAACTCCCAGTGGCTGCTGACTTGTCTTTAAAGGTTTGTGCAGGGATTTAGTGCTCTGTCTGACCAAGGAAATGAGAACTGATGACTGCAAGCTGCCATCCATTGGTGTGAATGGCTTTTTGTTTTTAAGTCACTGCTCATTATTGAGGAAAATAGCGTGAGAGTCACTGCTTGTATAATTTGCAGAATTAAAAATCAAATGTCATTTACAAACTGAGGCTACAATGCAGGATGGATGAATATTTCAGGAAGCAAAGTCATGACAGTATTAACAGACACTGAGCATTTCTAATATAAACTGAAAGGGCCACTGTAGCAATCCAGCACTTCCTAATCTTACAAGCACAAATAGGTGTTGTGTTTAACCCTTAAATCTTTTGAGTCTGAAATATTGTTATTACACTTTCCTCTCTTCATCTGGAGGAAAAAAAAGGTGGTTTGGTGAGAGAAGAGTTACTACAAAATAATACCCTACAGAAGTGAAACCATCAGCCCAGCATGGAGCAATCGTTCTTTACACAAATACCATTTAGCCGTAAGAAATACAGAGTTCATCTTTTTGTACAGAAGATACATGGGTTTGCAGTCTGAAGAGGGGAATATGAATCCAGCTGTTTGTATTATGATTATTATTTCTTTTTGATTATAGGCTGTTTGTGCCTAAGGAGAACAGCCAAGCTGAGGAATGGGTGTGCATTGTGCTGGCAAATCCAGTTTGGTACTTTGTCCCAGGCAAAAGGAGGGCGGCAGAAATGCTGATGGAAAAAAGGAAAAAAACCTTATAGGAATGAGAACTGTTTTCTTAACAGCATCCATAAAGCTGGGACTTGATGGTGTGTTCTTGAAATATCTTTTTCTAGCACACTAAAATTTTCAAGGGCTTCTTATTATTTAATTTTTAAGATGCTGTATTTATAACATGCAAGTATAAAAGCCCTTGCTGATCAGAGGGTGTTGGAAGATTTGGGAACTCTGGTGTCATCAATATATTCTGTAAATAAGTCCCACTGACTTATTAATAAACCAAATGTGGGAGAATGTTGGAGGTGTCTCTGAAATAAAAGCACTGTGTTCTGCAGCTCCTCAGAGCCAGCATTGCAGCCTGGTCCTGTCTCAGTTTTCCTGAAGGGCTGCTTTGGATGGAGGCAGTGAGCTGGAGGAATGATTGCACATGTGGCATCTTGCTTTCCAGCCTTCCTTCTCAGGGGCTTGTGGTTTCTTCCTGGAATGTGTTTTCCTGTTAGGTGAAGGTGGAGCAGCCTGTGTAGGAAATGGGCACACTCAGGGAGTATCTGCTGCTGTCAGGAGACCTCATCCAGCCCATATTCCATCACAGGAGACATGGGATGATGTAGGATTTGTCTAGGCAGATTTAGTATCTCCCAAGGGGCTGCTAGCACAGGGATGGGGAATGTGGAGGTACAAACTTCCATGACCTAGTTGCAATTCCTTGGAACATAAGCCCTGAAAATGTGCATTTCACACAAGTGTTGAAGTCCGTGACTTTAGTCACCACTGGCAGTAGAGACCAGTGGATGCAGCTCTCCTCCCCATTGGGTTACTTGTGATTTGTATCTTACAAGGATTAATCAGTCTCTGCCCTGTCTTAGTTGGAAATGAAATGATTTCTGCTCTGAGGTCATGGGAATTTTAGCATTGTCAGAGGTGAAGCATCATGACATCACACCCTGGGAGCATCAGAGATCCTGTGGCCCTGGGTGAAAAGTGAGTGTTCTGGAAGGCCTCACAGAGAGCACTGGAAAGGTTTTGGCACTGGTGAAGGCTTCAAAGCTTTTGAGAAAAATACCCCACAGCAGTGACAGCAGTGCTTACTCCATCATCTGTTTTAGGCACAGGACTTGGCTCAAGGTTGCTACAAGTGAGGAACAGCTTTCACAAGCACTGAGGTGGTCCCTGTGAGGAGATGTCACCTGAAAACTGAAACCTCCCCAGACACATCAACACTAGACAGCAAAAGTGACTTCTGGAAATTAATATTTTAACTCTAATATAGAAGTGAGGGCATTGCTTCATGGCACTCCAGCTGTTGAGTTGCCTGGAAAATGGCCAGGCAGAAATTCAGTGGATGATGTAACAGCTGGGCTAAGATGTGTGCCATTTTTTACATGAGAGAATGTATCTATTGAAGCTTGTCAGATTTTCTGTTTCTACAGCGTTTCCAGTTTGGGTTTTATTTGTTAATGTTCTGTTAGATTGTGTTTTTGCATGGTTTTACACTGATAGTTTGGGATTTTTTTTTAGTGTTGTATTTTCACTGTTGAAAAAGTAAATACTAGTTTTGTGGAACTGTCTTTGATACATTTTTCATGATGGCTTAATAATAGAACTACCATGAAAGCCTGCTTCCCAACAATGTACTGTGATTTCCATATGAGGAAGGGGGGGAATCCCAAACATTTTGATGTTCCATTAAAATTTAAAGAAATATTATATTCAATTCTCTGTGGCATTTCTAAAAAAGATTCCTTAAATTTTTTCTGGCATAGTACAGATGGCATTTAAAAAAAAAAAGGCTTTATAAATCACCAGCCTGCTGCTTGTCTCAGCAGGAACTGCACAAGACACCAGGGGAGGCCTGAGTGAGCATTCCCAAGGGATTATCACATGGATGCACTCTGTACATTGTATTCTCACCAGGGTTTTCCATTTCCTGGAATAATACTTTTCCTTTCAGCACCTGGGGTTTTGCAGTTTTCCATGACTGTCATGGAAATGAAGGCCTGGCAAGGACCTCTTGCATTCTAGATCAGATCTCAGGTCTGTAGGGATCGTTCCATATCCTTTTAATTGATTTACTGGGGTTTTTTTGAATGTGGTATTTCATACTCTGATCTATAGTTGAGGGAATGACCAATATGGCTGTGTCACAATCTATGACATATTTAACTTTTGATATATCCCTAAGTGACTCCAGGTGCATTTTTTCCAGAGCAGAACAGTTGGTCTATTGTTGATTTAATTTTGTTACTTACAATGAAAGCTTCGGTAAAATATTTAGAAGTTATAAACACAGAATTGTGGCCAAGAACTGACTTAGAGAACAGCTTCTGCCAGTTCCTTGAATTTTTATCCTAGGAAGTATTAACACAAATTCTGTTTAGTCATAGAATTTTCTCTCAGTTCTGCTACTTATGATTTACTTCAATGTCATCTCCTGCCAACTTCTGCTAAAAATATCTGATGCCAAAATATTTTGCTTTATAATTTAATGATGCCTTAGTTTCTTTTTTTTTTTTTCCCTGCCTCTCGTATTTTCTGCTGCTGTATCTGAAACTGAGCTGAATTTTGGAGCTTTTTGGAAATTTTAGGGAATACTTGTTCCAGCTCCTGTCCTGTATAAGGGGCTGCAGTGGGATTGCTTTTAATAGCAGTAGTTGGAAATTACTGAGGTGTGGTTTTCTGTTTGCTTTCAGCCCACCCAACTAGCCCAATATCTTTTCCTATTCAATACCCAGCTCCACCTCTGATGTTGTTGGAAAATTGATTGCTCACACAGGTGGTATTCTAGTTTATCTTCCTCAGAGACAAGGAGAGTACTCTGTGCCTTGATAAAGAAACATTTTTCTCATCTCTGGTAAAATTATCATTTTATGCACAACTGTTTGTTTTCCCCTGTCTCTGTGTGCTCTCAGTGTTTTTTGAAGATAACATGATCTTTTTTCCCCTCTTTGATGCACTCACTGGTGTTCCCAGAGCATTTCCATTTGCTCTGTGTTGAGCAAGCTTTCAGATACTGCTGTTCCTTACCTGCCTCCCTCTCTTCATTGATTTATAGTGCCAGTTTAGCATGTTTGATTTTATAGGGAAGCAGGCTGCTTTGGAGCCTTCCCAGCTGTACGTCAGAAACTTTTTGTGCATTTATATTTACATTACCCTGAATCCTAGACAAGCTGACTTTTAAGAGTTAGAGATTTAAAGAGCAAGCTCAGAATTCTTATTTGAAGCCCGTATTTGCATGACTTGTCTGTGTATTTTCTGTGCCTACCTGTGTATTCTCTTGCCTATATCTTACAGCAAGTTCATTAATTTTTCAGCAGCTGAACTGCATAAAAATTTTGATTTTCACAGGAATCAGCCTTCTTTAAAATGGATAGTTCACTTGGCACTTAGGACCTGAATGTGGCATTTAGGATGTTTAGCTGATGCTTTTTTCTTCTTGGTGAACTTCCAGACAAGGGCAGGAGTGAACTACGGACCATCTGAACTATTTTAATGGTTTTTGAACCATTGAAGCTTTTTCCCTGGGTTTCACAGAGGTTTGTGGTTGTCACATTGCCTCAGCTGATAGGAAGTGCTGCAGAGGGAGGTGTCTGTGCTCCTGTGACAAGATGTGCATCAGTCCCATCTCCTGAGCAGACACATTTCTGTTTCATTTGCTGCCTTCTGTGTCTGGCAGGGTTGTGAGGCTGTGCTCAGCAAGGGGCTGTGCAGCAGCACCGTGGCTAAGGCAGCTCAGGGAGCTCAGAACAGAACCTCTGGGGGAGGTGACATCCAGGGACACCGAGGGCACAGTCCCGTGTCCCAAGTGTGGTGGCCCTTCACTGGTGTGTGATGAGCTATGTGGGATTTTGCTAAGAGAATGTGATGTAGTTTAACAGGATAAATCACAGAATCACAGAATGGTTTGGGCTGGAAGGGAGCTTAAAGATGAGCCTGTTCCAACCCCCTGCACTGGGCAGGCACATCTTCCACCAGACCAGCTTGCTCCAGGCCCCTCCAGCCTGGCCTTGAACACTTCCAAGGATGTGATGCTAGACACTGGTAAAAAGCACAGTCACAGAAAATAAAATATGCAATTGGCATTGAGGATCATTTCAAGTTTATGGCAGCTGTTATTTGAATGAAGACAGTGATGTAAGATAAGGTCTTGCTTTTTCTGAGGTCTGAGATTTGCAATTATCATTTTCATGACATTATGCTGCCGGTTTTCTTAGAGCTGTGGTTTTATTTCATAGCATATGCTGACTTTGATTATGTGCATGAGAGAAAACCACATGTTTTTAGATGACCTGGACGACTTTGATATGAAGATATTTAATTATGGAAAATAACTTTTGGAACAGCAGGTGGCTTTAAAACTGCTCATATTCAAACTGTACTGTATGGTCATAAATGCAATATTGTAGTAAAAACACAGATCAGATTTTGGACTTGTTTCCAAGCCCAGAGGGTCATATGTTGTTTATAAGTTTTGAATACTAAACATAATGGTATTGCTGGAGATAATTTCTAGCTCCCAAGTTACAGTAGCATGAAATAAACAGACTTTTATTGCTGGAAATCAGTGAGTACGTTTTGGTTTATATTAAGTCTGGCTTCATTGAAGATAAACTTGAAATTTTTTCCTCGATCAGCTTCTCCTGCTTTTATGTTTTTTTCTGTGTACATCAGTAGAGAAAGGAAGAGAAGTGTCCAGAGAGGCTGGGACTCCTCATCCCTGGAAGTGTCTAAGGTCAGGTTTGGACAGGGCTTGGAGCAACCTGGGATAGTGGAAAGTGTCCCTGCCATGGCAGGGGTGGGAGGAGATGACCTTTGAGGTCTTTTCCAACCCAAACCATTCTGGGATTCCATGGTCGGTGATGGCAGTGTGGGCTCAGTCCAGAGAAGAGCTGGACCACGCCTGTGTTTAGGTCTACACTGCACGAGGTGATGGAGCCTGAATGTCCCACTCCTCTGGGGAAAGTACTTCAACATTTCAAATACTGAACAGACCTTTTAACAGCTCTTATCAGAATGACCAAACAAACATTTTCATGAACAATGAAACAGTTTTAATTTCCTGTGGGTTTCTCTGTCTTGGTTAATTAGCTTTCTCTAAACTGAATTGGGCCTAATTTTTCTGTTGATTCTTCATTAGTCTGAAAAACAACCATCCTTTTTTCCCTGTTGCTCTTTTCCTACAGAGTATTTTGGATAGCAGCATGTGTGCTGCTGTATTCAACACCACCAATTAGATCAGGGACTAGAGAAATTAAGGGTGAATTTGTGAATTCCAAATTTTCTCCTCACCAGCTGGTTATTTTCACAAAACTTGTAGGAAGAGTTATCCTTGAGATGTCTACTCTCTGTTCTATGGAGATTACTTTTGTAAATAGGTAGGGGAGGAAAAAAGATGCACAGAATGTCCAGCTTTGATTTTCAATAATAATGATTAAAAAATCCTAAAAGTATGGATTTTGCACCCAGAGGTGAGGATAGTTATTTTAATTTTTTAAAATGAGAGTAACTTAGAACTCTTGGCATACAAAGTGATACAATGGCATTTAATATTCTTTTCCTTTAAGATGATAAAGGCACAGTGTTATGTGTTAGTATCTGCTAGGAGGAATTTCCATTGAGATTTCCAAATCCATGTCATATTTTGATAAAGCAGCATTAACTGCTATTATTCTATTAAAAAGACTTCAGTATTTCTTATGAATGCTATCGGTGCTTTTCTTAAAGATTTTTCCATCACACTAATTTTGACCACAACATTTACATGATTTTTTAAAAATCAGTTTGTGAATTTATTACTCAGGGTGCATTTGGATATCTCACTCTGGTCACCTGTTTATGTGTGAATTAAGAGCCACCACTGAGGTGCTTCTGCTGCTGCTTTGATTGGATGCATCTTTGATTCAGTCATCATTATTATGCATTCTGAATAATAAATCTTAATTCCCTAATTACTCGTTTACCTACCATTCTAAATTGTCACATGTTTACCTGATGCCATGTAATTAGGTAATTAGCAAATTTATACAATAGATTATGTACTTTTCATGTTTCATGGTTGGAAAAATACAATAGGAAATGAATTGGGAGATATGTTTAAATATCCAAAGTACTTCCAGCTGTAATCACTTAAGAAAGCTTACTAATCTTAATAAAGAGATTTATACTTAGGCATTTGCTTCCACACAAGAACCATGAAATGGGGAGTACAGCACTAACCAACATTTTAACTGGAAGTTTGGGCAAATACTTGAGCTTTCCCACCGAGCCTTTTGCTTAATGTTCAATAATATTTGGTTAAGAATTCTTATTAAATGACTGACCTGACAACCTATATAGTAATTAAAATGGCATATCTTATGCAAATATTCCATTTGTCTGGGAACTATCAGTATTAAGAGGACCTGTCTGGCCACAAAACTCTACAGTGGTTGATTCTCTGAACAATTTAAATATGATGCCCATTAGTTGTGGTTTTAATTAAGGTGGATTTGTGTCTGCAAGTGGTGAAGGGGGGCAAAAAGGATGGAAAATGGCCACTTGGAAAATCCTCTTCTATCTTCCCTTATTTACCTTGACTACAGGAAGCCCATGCAATTAGTAAGACATTTGTTGCTTTTGTTGTTTGACATCTGAGAAGTGATGCAATTTTTTTTCCTTTAAAAGAGAACCTAGAGCAAAACCACACCAAGATTACTTTGGAAGCCAGGCCTTTCCTGGTAATCAAGTGTTTACAGAAAGATGCTTTGTTCAAACCTTTTCTGGGGCTCTGTATGCTTAAACAAAGGCCTTTTAGACTTAAACACAGCTGTTCATTTGAAAATGAAAAATCAAATTAAGCAGAACCAGCTTTTGAAAGTGAATGTTGTATAGCCACGGAAACAAAGGAGGAAAATACTGTGTTTTACGTTTCTCTTAAATAACTTTTTTAACATAAAGTTTTCAACCCAGAAGTGTGGTTTCAAAGCTGCTCATCTCTTGCTGTATCCCGCAATAGAACATCTGCGTTCATTCTGACGCGGATGAATGACATGAATTAAACTAAAACCGTTGAAGTGCTCTTTTTAACATAATTACACCTTGTTCATTTTGGAGACACAATGCAGGGATGAAATGCCAATTAAGCCTGGTATGTTAATGAGATTGAGACTGAATAGGGGATTAGAGCGGACACAAATCCCAGCGGAATTGATTTGATATAATCCCTCAAGTTTGTGCTGTTTTCAAATGTACAATAACATTTCTATTAAAATTTCCAGGCACAGAATAAAAACAACAACAACAAAAAAATCTCCAAACATGTTCAGTTTGGGGATAAGGTTAAAGAAGCTGTTGTGGGGTCTGAGCTTGGTCGTCTTGGTTGTATTGTCTTTGCTCCTGTCAGATTGAAAGAAAACTTTGGAAATGTTTGATGACTCTGTCAGCACAGAGTTCTCTTGCACATTCATTCCATGTGTGTGTCATGGAGTTCTACAGAGTATAAATATTACTTTACTACAGATCCCCCAGGCCTGTGAGATCAAGAACTGGGATTGATGATGTAAATATACACATATGTATACATATAAATGTATTTACATATAAAATACATAGTGTATTATTTTATTATATCATGTAGTGTTTTTAAAAAAAGAACCAGACCAACAAAGCATAAAACACAAACCAAAACAAGTGCCTGTTTTCATTTCATAAAGATTGATTCTACCATCTGATACCATCATTTTTAATTATGTTTTTGGCATGGTCATCCAAAGCAGAGTGTTGGCAGGAGAGTGGGTGGTTGCTGGATATTTTGTGCAGGACAGAGTGTGACTCCACAGCTAGTGAGCAGGAACAGGAGATAAGGTGTAGATGCCTCTTGCTTGTAGTTGCTAGGTTGGTAAGATGTACCTATGAGTGAGAAATACAACTATATTTAGAAATAGAAGGTGATCTTATTTTTATCAGCTGCATTAAAAAGAACCCAAAATGACAAAAGATGAATAATCCAAATTTTTCATGGTTGTGAAGACATACTTCCATTTCCTAGAAAACTCAGTAGTTTATCTACTAGAACATGTCAAGGCAAATGATTCTGTTTCAGATGGATCTTCGTGCAGATCAATCTGGCTTTAGGGGCACGATCAAGCCATCCTTTCAGGTTCAGATCAGATTTATGATGAAATGCCATGTCAATACCTGTGATTGATTCTTGACTTTCTATTAGATGAGAAGAACTCCTGTGCCACAGGTGTGTGGAGGACAGGCAGCTTCTTAGCCAGGCTCTGGATCAGAGACACTTTGAGTCAGAGCACTTGAAGTCAATTTAAATCCTAATTAGGACACGGGAGGAGCTCCCCTAAAAGACTGCATAGGGGTCCTTGGTGTGTGCTGAGGCTCAGAATGAAAAGCCATTGCCAGGTCTTTTCAGTTTGCCAGTGGTTTGTCCAACCCAATGTCTGATAGATTTTGTCTGTCACACAAGTGTAAATTTTCTGTCTGCATGACTGAGGACTTAGCACAATGTCAGTCACTCAGGGTAGTTTTATAAAGGGAAGGTTCAGAGACCTACTAGAAAAGAAAGGAGACAATTCCTTTCTATTTTCCTGTGCAATTTAATTTGTTCGTGTATTACTCATAGGTGGACACCCTTGGGGCTTTTTTATTTGTCCTATATTAAAAAATGTATTAAACTCTTGAGTCCTCTTTGTGGCAGGGAGTCCAGTTGTTTAAACAAGTATAATTCTTGTCTTTTTGAGAGTGTTCATAGTTATTTAAATAGAGTTTTTGAAATGTTAAACTATTACTCTGTCCTGTCACCTTTTGATGAGCTGGCCTCTCAATCAGAACAGCTATATGAAGAAAAAGAATTGGTTGAGTTAATCAAAAGACTGTCTTTTAGTAGTGGATTCATCCCCCCAGAGAATGGGTTATCTTCATTAAGTGTGTTTTTCTTTTGCTATATTTGTTGCTTTTTGGTAGCACCATTTGTCTTCAGCCTGTCTCCATATTTGCCTCAAAGCAACTCTCGGGTTAACAGCTAGTGTTAAAATGAATTATTAATATTGCTGGAGATACTGCTGGCTTGCAGATTAAAGTGTTTGAGAAGAGTCTGGAGCTACAGTACAGCTTCCTGTGAATGTCAGGGCTGTTTTACACCTACAGCAATTTTCCTGCTCTGTTTCTTAAGCCAAATCCTTGTGTCATCCTTGGTAGTTCTGTCCTCCTCTGTGTTGTGACCAGCTCGATGCAGCCTGTCCTCATTCATATGCACCTCTATAATTCCTTGCCTGGGCTGGAATGTACAGCAATGCTCTGAAGTGTGAGTCTGCTCTGGATTGCAAATCACAGCAGTTTCAGACTCCTCACCATGGTCTGTGGCACAGAAATCAAATCTACTGATAAAATTTGTACTCATCTCCCAGAGAACCCAAGGTCTCCATGGTTTTTCTTCACTGCTCTGATTATCAGTGTCTGGGATATTGAAAAGACTGCTTGTAATGACATGTCAGCTCTCCATGTAGAACAGAATTTTCTTAAATTTTCTTCTTTCTTCTTGTTTAAAAAAATCTCTCTCTGGATATAAACCCAACTCCCCCTTTCTCAGCTGAGCATCTATTTTGATATTACCCTCCATAGTAAAAATAACTTCACCAATCCTGTTTCTAATAGTTTAAGAAATAGGTGATGAATTAGAACTGGTTGCTGCTTTGGGGATGGGAAGAAGGGTAGACCCAGAAACTGTGCCATATATCAGAGGTGCTGTGGTGAGGGTGGGAGAACCCAAGTGGAATATGTTGTAGAAGGAGGAATCATCTCTGTAACTCAACACTCCATGCACTGCTGCAAAATTTGCTGTGCCCGTGTGTCATGCTGGATTTAATTCAAAGCAAGATTAATCTTTAAGTTAAAAGATGCTGGCATTTTGACTTCATTTCTTACAGATTGGGTTAAATCTTTTACCGTGTGGGTAGAAAAGCATCGAAGTGTTGCAGCCCGTGGCTTCTGTTGGTGCCTGGGAGTGGGATAAGGGAGGAGTCCCAGTTCTGGGATGCTGATTCTCTGTAATGCTCCAGGAGCTGGGACCTTCCAGCATCCCCATCATATTAAAAAGCAAAACAAAACCAAACCGACCAAAGAACAAATCCACAAACAAAACAAAACCCCAAACAACCAGGCCCCCCTGAAACCAAAAGAGGTGCTGCCAGTTCCTGTCAGGTTTTGCTGCTTAGAGGTACCCATCCAGATTTGGTTTCTGAGATCTGGAACTTGTTTTTTATGTTAAATGTACTGGGAATGCCAGAATTAGATGTATAAGAATAAAGTAATAACATTTTTAAGTTGAGAACTTACCCAATTATGAAATCAATTACTGAAATAGTTGGCTTAATAGAGCTGATTATAAAGTATACAACTGGAGCTTTATTCCTGACATGCATTTAATTATTTAATATAAAGCTTTTTCAAGAGATAAATTATGGCTGAAATGATTCTGAATGGAACTGTAACTGTTTGGATTGTCTGGAATAGCATCTCTCAGTAAGGACTACAGCTTGACTTTGTGTCTGTTTGGCTGCTCACACCTGGGCCATTCTCCTCAGCCTTGTGTTACTCCTCTTCTTTTTCTCTGCTCACTTTTCCCAGCAGTGCTTTGAGTTAAATCTTGCTGTTTTTTTTTTTTTTTAACAGATGAGGAAAACAAATGGTATTTTTTGGCATGTAGAATCTTTCCAGGATTTTCTTGTTTCTCTTGTCCATCAGATGTAGAATTCACATGCAGAGCTGGAGCCTGGCACCGCTGGGCTGGGTTAAATCCCTGAGCTCTGGAGTGCTCAGACACTGTTATTCTTTTTGGTGTTCTTCCCATGTTCCCTTCAAATGGGGGATGATCCATATGTGTTCGATACAGCTTTCCTGTAATAGGCCTCAGTGCCTGTAATAACAGATACAGCCTGTCATGCAGTTGGGCAGTGAAACTCTGATCATTACTTATCTGAGCACAATGTTTTGCCCCAGGCAGCTGATTAGATAAATTCCTATCTTTATCTTTTAGTTTTCTAGATATAAGCAGTGTACTCCTTTCCCTGTGATACTTCTCTTGGAAGGTTTTGCTCTGAAGATTGTCTGTAGTGGTTCCTTAATCTTGTGTGGTATCACTGGAGGGATCTAGAAGGGATCTGCAATTTCAGTTTAGATGAATCCTGCTGCAGCTCCTGCTGCACCTTCCTGATGTGTATGAGTGAGGTGCTATCAGTATTTTCAGTTTATGAGGGCAAACTGGAGTGAAATTAAAGCCAGCAGTGCCCTTTGCCTCTTGGCATCTTTTCTCCTGGGCACAGTGGCATTTCTCACTCTCAGAGGCACTAGAAGCCCATTTGGGTAGTGGGTTTCTTTTACTAACGATTTCCATCCAGAGAGCTGCTGAAGGAGCCCGTTGTAGGTATGAGCTTTGCTAGAATGTTTAATTACAGCTCTTCTTACCCATGACATGTCTCAATTTGTTCAGTCTGAGGAGGGTTAATTGCCTTCAACTTGGAAGAATAACTCCAGGAGGGAGGTGAGGTGCAAAACCAAGTGGATGCGCAGATTTATGAAAATCAGGTGTTCTGAAAGCACTAAATAACTGCAGCAGGGCAAATGATATTCCACAGTGACTGGAATATTTGGTGTTAACTGTTCTGGTTGGAGCAGTAGAAGGTTTGGGAGACATTCATCCCCCACTGGTGTTATCTTGCTGCATTCTGGTTGTGTAGCATCACAGCACCAACCTGCTCGTAAATGTATAATTTAACATTCTGAGACAGCAAGCTAACAACAAAATGCGGTTTTATAAGTTCCCTCATCTTACAAATAAAACTATACTTGGCAAAATAAAAAGGTAAAGTTTCTGCCTAGCTTAAGAAAATTAAACACTTTTTCTTATAATTTTATTCACATCGTCAGAACATAACAAAAATGTGGTTGTTTACTTGTTTGCTCTAATCATATTCTTTTGGTTTTGTCATTAATAATGTATTGTGAATATCAATTAAAAGCTAAGCAGAAATTCAGACTTTTCTCAAAGCCAATTGAAAATGAAACATTGTTTCAAAGGAATATTTTTCTAATTTGAGAGAAAAAAAAAGCCAGATAATTCAAAGTTGGTGTGTGAGAAATCTTGATAATTAGAAAATGATTCTTCCGGCTTGCAGCTGACAGGAGATGGTAAATCACATATATAAAAAGAAAGAAGAGAAAGGAGTGGAAAGCAAATTGTTAGCCCTGTTCCATAACTAATAGAAAAACCAGGTAATTAGGTGATTTCTTTCCTTTTCTGACATGTGTAAATGAGAATCCATTAATAAAAGATCTGTAATATAAATGATGTTTATGAAGACAACAACAACAACAACAATGAAAATCAACCTGTCAGGTAAGGTCTGAGTGTGAAGGCAGGTGTTTCTGTCCGTGCTGTGAGTTGGATGCTCTGAGGTAGCCTGGCTTGAAGGGCAGGGCTTGAGATGTTACTGAAGTCCCAGCACTGCAACAGCTCCTCTGGATCAGATTGGTCACTCTTTGGGCAGTGGGGCTGTGCCCAAATTCTGTTGTGTTTGAGTAGAAAAGGAGCCCTGTCACTGCTGGACACTGCTCAGCACTCCTTCCTTGGCTTTTCCTGGTGGGTTTGGCATTTGTTAGTGAGCAAAAAAAGATTCATGGCTCTGTCTCTTAAGCACGTGCTTTGTTTTCCTTAGCACAGGAAAGCAAGTTGATGTATTTTGGTGGCCACCACCTCACTCCTGAATGCAGATCCCTCCCTTGGCCCTTTTCCCCCAGTTCTGTTTGGGTTTTTCAGTGCTGATAGGGGCCGTGGGTCCCTGCAGAGCTCCTGCTCCTCCCAGCTCAGCCTTGTTTCCATAGTGGGGGGATTGTCAGCTCGGGGACGGGTGGGTTTTAATCAGGCCTTTCCTTTTCCTGTTTGCACTCTGCTCCATTTTCCTATTAAATGGTGATTGCACATTGTTGAAGAAGGCAATCAAGTGTAAATTTCATTTTTTGCTTCAGCTAATGTTGCTGTTAGAGGTGGCTTTGCACATCTGTGAATATTCCCTGAAGGAGGAGGAGGAAAATCAATAGATGTTCCAAAAAAACAAAACAAAAAGAAAGCAGTGGGAGAAATTTTGAGGTAGAGGAAACTGTTTTGGTACAGAAACTTGGTGGTTCTGTCTGCTTCCCATCACTTGCTCTGAGTTTTCTTAGATCAGACTGAGATGATTTGTTCTTTCTTTCCTGGATTCAGAGATGGAAGGCAGTGGAAGACACTTTCTTTTGAATTAAGTGGGGATGAAACTTTCCTTTATGTCTTTTATTTGGATTGTTATCTAGGCAAGTGAGAGGGTGCATTCAGTTTGGGGTGAGGGTTTCCTGTGCTGCTTCTCTCACATCTCCTGTTAATTCTCAGTGCACAAAGCTTTGTGCTGGGGCTTCAATGCAAAGTGTCAGCTCGTTCTGTCCATGCAAGGTCATTCCCTGTTGTAAATTCTCAAGTTTCCTTTCCTAATATTGCAGAGGAAACTCTGTTCCCCTTGTTTCAGTACTCCCTTACTCTGGGGCAATGTTTTTAGGAAGCAGGAAATACCAGGTAAACTTTTCCATCTCTTTAGGGTCACCCTGAGAGCACATCCCTCTAAATCTTGTGAGTTCAGAGTAACTTCATTATCCAGAGGGAGTGCAGCATTTCTTGTCTGGTGCTCAAATTTCAGTACCAACTGTGGTTTATTTTTTGCATACATTTCACTGATGGCTAGTCCCCTTTTATTATCACCTTTTCATTTGTCCTAAAGTCTGAGTTTCTCATAGTGCTGAGCTGCTTCTTTCCTTCTGTTTTTTCCATCCTTTTACACACAGACATTTTATTCAGGTAGTCCCTTCTGTTTGCTATTTGTCTTCCTTGCTTAAAATCCAAGTGCTGCTTAGTTTTTGGATGCATTATACCTGCAGCTCCCAACCTGCCTTTTAAGCTGTAAGCATGACTAAGGACAACAAGACAGTATTTATTTTCCCTGTTCCTTCCGTTGTGTTTATATTCATTTATTATCCTGTCTTTTAAATGAAAGGTATTCTGTGCAGCTGCTGACTCTCTCCTCTGTCTCATAAAACTTCTCAGATACTTGGGGCTATAAAACCCTAGTTGTAATCTGGTTTGGGATTTTCTTCAGAGATTTGTTATCTGTGTGCTACACGTAAAAAATGTGTTAAAATAATTTAATTTATTGTGTTCACTTCTCTGCAGTAGTTCCTGCAGCCAGGTAAGATGTCTGCTTACTGAAGAATTGCCTGTCTCTTCACTGTGTGGATGTGCATTTTTATCACCTCAACTTCCTTTGCGTGTTTTCTTATTGCTGTCTTTTTGTGTTCAGGAAAGCACAGTTTTTTCTGAAGTTCAGGGTCTGTTTGTGCTACAGGAATTGGATACCAGCAAATAAAATCTGCAGGTGTAAAACAGCACATCATGATGAGTAGGATTAAATTTTGGGATACCACACAGTAGGATGGCATCAAAGTTCAAAAAAAGAGTGAGAACAATAAAGGAAGAAAAATACATTTTGATTTATTATTACAAAGGTACTACACTTGATTCAAAAAGAGTCTGAGATAGAAATTGCTGGGAAGATGGAAAATATCCTGCAAAAGTTTTGATATGCCTTTGTTCTGCTCTTGTATTTTCCAAAGACATCTGCCTTGGCTGCTGTTGAAGATGGGGTGCTGGGCTAGATTAGATTTGGTCTGACCCAGAGTGACTGCTGAGAATAGTTTTTTTTGAGGAATAGCAACTATGTTTATAAAATGGAATATTTGTGTACTCGGTGCAAAGTGTGGTGATGTACAAATGTTAACAATGTAGAAGGGTGTTCAGGAAATCCATCTTCTGCATGGCAAGACAGTTAAGTTTCTGTATACCAGGAATATTCAAATAGGTTGCAAATTCACTGTGCTTCAGAACCTGCTGGGTAAGTCACCTTACCATGCACAACATAACGTGGGTTTAATTCACCAACTGTTTAAATATGACATTCTTCACAAGGCAGCCTCAGCACTCAGACCTTTGGCGCATGTTAAATTTTAATGGAACATCTTCGATTAAAATGAAGCTTTTGGAGCTCACACTGTTCATATGCAAAAAATGGTTATCGTCATAAAAATCCCAGGAGGGGAGCAGAAAAATGCAATAAAATTTCACACTGTTTAATGTTCATCACCCTCGGGTATCCAGTAGATTTCCACTAACTAAATGTGAATTCCATTTGCTTTAGTAGCTGAATCTGCTTTCTCAGCCAGCTTGCTTGTGCTGCTGCCCATGGAGTCTGTTAGGAGAATCTTCTTTTGCAATGCTTTTGTATTTCTTCAGATTTCTCTCTTTAAGAAATGCAGCTCAGTTAAGTGAAATGGTTTATTTCCAGTGGCATGTCTGAGCGTCTTCCAGGGGTTTGTTGGATCAGCTCTTGGCTGCCTTTCCTCCTTAGCTCTGCACAGAAGTTGCTTTGTGGCAGGGCTGTAAGGAAGCAGAAATGCAGTTCTTTGCTCTGCATTCCCTCCTCATCCCTACTAGACTGGTAAATCACAGCCATTTATTGGGAAATCTAATATATGACTCAGCCCCATAAGGTTAATCTGTTTTATCTGATAAAATACACTGTGTGTTATTACCTGCCAACCTTGACCACAGGTTACTGAAAGTTAAGGTTATCATAAAACTGCTGATTGTTATTTTTGGCTTTCTCATCTGAATTCAGAATTCCCCCCTCCTCTGTTCCTGGGCTCCTCTGCCAGAACTTGTGTCCAGATGTCCCTTTGCAAAGAAGTTGATGCACCAGGATGGGTGGAAAATACAGAAAGCTTCTCCTGAGGATACTTGGACTGACCAGCACCACTTGATTGCCACCTCGGCTTCCCTTTGGAAACCACAGGCACTGTGTGTTGTTTCCAGCAGTGCTCCTTCTCTCAAGGCAGGGAATAACTGATTTCCCCATCCATAATACAGGAGCAGAACCAATTGGTTTTGTCTTCTCTCATTTCTCTTTTGTTGTCTGAAATTAAGGTGATTTTTCCCTCTGAGCTGGCTTTTCTGCAGACCTTTATCTCTCATTTATTGTACTCTTGCACTGAGGCTACCGATACTGAGAAAAGTTTGCTCTGTCTTCTTTCTGACAGTTCTTTTATGACAATTCTTGGGCTTTTGGGAGATATGGTTCTTTTTACTCTCTTTTTGAGAGGAAATACTGTTTGTGCCTATAGGTTCTGTTGAGAAATGTCTGGGTTTTCAGTCTTGTATGTGTCGATAGGTATCCACATAGATCTTAGTGCCAGATTTTTTTGCATGTTTATCCTATAAACAAGTGTACCTAAGAAGGATTGTGCCATTCTTATTAAATATAATGTTGTACAGATGAGTAATAGAGGTACAGGGGAGGTTAAATGAATTGCCTGAGGTTAAGCTGGAAGCCTGAGGCTCAGTGTGGCTTTGAACTTAGATCTGCTGAATTCCAGATAAGAGCTCTAACCTGTTAATTTTTCTTCTTAGATCTGTTGCTGCTGCAATTAATTTATAACTGTATCATCAAATGCGAAATATTTGAATGGCTAAACACAAAAGAGTTGTTCTATCAATTTTAGATGGAATTTACTTTAAAGAACTGGACAACTACTAATAAATATTTTCAAAGTATTATGGAAAGTGGAAAATATATCGCTTTTGAGTCTTAAGTCTGTCTTCAGGCTAAAGATATCCCTGATTCTGACTGTGCACACCCAGTTTCCTGGGAGATTTTATATCCTGTTTTTATTCCTTGAGATTGAAGGTGACCATTGAAGACCCCTCTCCCATGGTGACTGTGGTGAAAGCCTTGTCAGGACAAGGACAGGCAGTGACAGAACAAGGCAGGATGGCTTTGAACTGAAGGATAGCAGGTTTAGATTGGATATTGAGAAGAAATTCTTCCCTGTGAGGGTGGGGAGGCCTTGGCACAGATTCCCAGAGAAGCTGTGGCTGCCCCTGGAAGTGTTCTAAGGCCAGATTGGAGGGGGCTTGGAACAACCTGGGAGAGTGGAAGGTGTCCCTGCCATGGCAGGGATGAATGGATGGGCTGGATGAGCTTTAAAGTTCCTTCCAACCCAAACTGTTCCATGATTCCATGATCCACTGGATTGTTTGATCAAAATAAGGATAGGTCTTCCTAGGATGGACTAAACTGCTAACACTGTTGTTCAGCACTTGTGTTTTCTGAAGAAATTTTCCCTTTGAAGTGAGTTTTTTCTTTGTTGTTTGTTTTTTTTATTTTTAAAGAATAAATCTCTTTGCTTCCACGGTGTAACTTTGGTGATAATTGTTTATCTCCTGAAGCTTCAACAGGTAATTGGCTGAGACTTGATTCTGGCAGCCCACAGCTCAGTGTGTTCTGAAGTGGCTTCTCATAGACTGCATTTTAAAAAATGATGTTTTTTAAAGCAAGTCACCTCTACTGGGATTTGGGACATTTGAATAGGAAACTGTGGATATATTTGTGGTATTTTTTAGGGAAACCAAGCTTTTGCCTATGCTTCAAGATGTCCACAGCCCGTTTAGTACTGCAGGGAGACTAATTCCTTAACACACTTTGTTTCTCAGAAGAAAATAACCCCCTGGATTCAGTATGGTAACAGTCACTGTGGAAATTTTCAGCTCAGGCTGCAGAGAAATGTCTGTTTGTCTTCCTTCAAAATACTCTAGAAGAATTCACCATATTTTGCAATATTGGGAGTTTTGGTACTGAGTTTTCACTGCTCAGAATTCAATTATGTAGTAGATGCTCGGGGCTTAAATTTCTTAATTGTCCCTATGCATCAACTTATTTTTATAATTACTGTCTGTGTGTCAAAAATGTATTACTGGAAATAGGATATCAAAGATCCTTTTCCCATTTGAATGAGCATTGCTAGCAGCTGTCATATATAGTATAAAACTATAGAGGTAATTTAGCTTGGCCCAGCATTTCTGTTGTCTTTCTCTCTATATCAAAGTCTGCCATTTCAGCCTCATTTTCCTTGCAATGAGATTATGTACTTTATTACTTCCTTCGGGTAGAGAGTGAAATTCTTCAGCCTTTGTTCAGTCCGTGGAGCTTCCAAGGTGTCATGGTCTAAAGCAAGAGATTTGCAGCTGGGTTTAGTTAGAAATGACTCCTGGTTGCTCAGTCACCATAATGACTCTGGATTTTAAGGCCCTTGCACCTCAGCTCCCTGCATGGAAATAATGTGCTGTTTCACAAAGATGAAAGGGGAAGAAAATGGTTTTGTAATGTTTCTGCAAGAGATTCTCCTTGAAAAATGAGATGAGGAATTTGTGACTATGAAGGGCTCTTAGCATTTCGGCATAGAATGGCTTTTTGTCTCATTTTAGGGGAGAGGGCTGCATTGCACTGTCTGACCATGGGAAATGTAAAAAAGAGAGTTCCTGAATCTGTATATCATAAAGTTTTAATTCAAACCTGGTTCTGTGTTTATTTGGAAAGTAGGAATATTGGAAAAGTTAAGTATGACATGGCAAGAACCTAACAAATTTGGAGCTTTTTAACCTTCAGTTTTAATCACTTCATAATTTTTTTCATGCAGAAAAGCAAATTGAGGGAAAAAATTAGGAAAAAAGGGGCAAAACCATCAAGTTCTGTGAGTAAGCCATTAGGATAGAACTAACTGAGGGTCACAGATCTTGGTCTTACTGTCCTGGTCATGCATGCAGAGTTATGTGCTCTGCAAGCTGCATCTTGTGGCATGTGGCTGCTGACACCTGAGAGCAGGTTGCTCATGGGAGAGCATCATTCACACTTTTTTTCCTCAAAAAGCTCCCTTTTCAGTTTCCTGGATTGGTAGAGAAGTACAGGGGATTAGCTCTGTTCTTGCCAGCTCAGGTAAAGTCCTTGGCCAGGAGCCACAGAGCTTTGAAATGGATCCCTAAAAATTGTGCTACAAACCACTGGATCTGAATCCTGCTAGGTTACCTGCCCAGGAAAGGCTCTGTCAGGGAGAAACTTCACAGAGCACAGCCAGAGAGAACCCAAAATGATGGGAACAGCCCAAGCACCAGCCAGGCCAGGAGAGGTCTGCTGGGCTGTAGATGTAACACAAAGTACATTTCCCCTTTCACACTAATTCTCCCCACATTTGAACAATGTCCCGGATTGGATTCAAAGGGTCACTGCCTAATTCCCTTAATTGCTGTGATTCAGAGGCATTTTGGAAATGTCTTCTCTAGTCAGCACACTGTGGTGCCTGCCTTTGCTTTTCAGGCTTAATGTGCCTTGGATGGAAGCAAAGCAAATATTATTTCTTTGTGTGTAAACACAAATAATGTCTTTGGTGTTTGCACAAATGGGTGAGGCTGAATGCTGTCATGGGGCTCTGTCTGTGGTTTTGTTTAACTGAGTGTTACTGCAAGCTTACAGCTGATTGAAAACTTCAGTTTCCTCTTTCCTAAGCTGCACTGTTACCCACAGATGTAATACTTTAAAATATGACTTTATGTGCATATGTGTATACATGCAGACTTCAGATTAGAGAGTAAAACGTATAATTAAACTAAAATTCAGTGTTTAAGCCAGTCAGTCAAGAGCCTTCTGTTATGGATGTATTTCTAACTTGGACAGGTCAGCAGATGGGACAGCTACAATTTTTGTAGTAGTTTTTGTCACCAGTCAAACTCTCCACTGCACAGGGGTTAGGGAATGAATACATTTGGGGAGTATTCAGAATGGAGGGAAAACGCCAGGTTTTAGTTTCAATTCCAGGCACAAACCAATTTCAGGACAGCTGGAAGTTTCCACTGAAATTATCCATTATGAAATAAATTTCCATCTCTCTGGTTAATTAGCACTACTATCCACAGCAAACACATGAAGCGAATGGGAAATTTTCACTCTTGTTTTTGAGCCGTGTCTGCAGGCAGTGTAAAACTGCACAGACCACATGTGTGTCAGGGGACCCTCCCAAGCATATGAGCTCTGAATTTAATGGATTTTAAAATACTTTAAGAAGAGATGTGGCTGGATGAGAAATGTCAGTGTCTCCTGCAAACCAGTTTGGGCTGAATCTTCATCTGAATTGTTCTGAGGAAAGGCAACCCACCCCGGCACATCTCCTGTACACAACACAAAAAGAGTGGAAAAAGCCTGCTTGGGATACAACCTTTGCTTGAGGATTAGAATAGAAACTAATCTGCTCAGCTGTTCTTCAAGAGCAGGCTAAGCTTTGTATTAATGCAGTCACAGTTGATGGGACACAGAGGAAAGGAAACAGGAGACTGAGAGCCTACCTTTAAAACAGTAAATTAGATGTTCCTAAAGGCAAGACATTTACAGCTATTATAGTCTCATATTTATTTGCAGTCTCATTTTCCTTGCACTTGCAGTTAGATCAACTACTATGCTATTAAATGTGATATGAGGAGTTTTGCTCTGATTTTGGAGGCATTGAGTTTTCAGATTGATTTTTAAAAAGGCAAGGCCACCAGCAGAACCTCGTATTTGATGATACTCAATATCTTTTTTTTTTTTTAATTAATGCACACTGAATCTTGTGCAAAAACACACTAATTTCTTCTAATGAAACTGTAAGGCTGACACCTGTAATCTCAGCAATCCAGATTTTACCTTTTGGAGGCAGAGCACTATTGCACACAGTGCTGATAACTTGTGCTGCCTAGGATTTCTGTCTGGCCCTAACTTGGAAAGGTGGTGAGAATAACCACAATTAGTTGATGTCAAATTGATCCAGGTTTTCAGTATTCAGCAGGGAATCTCATGAAGGCAAGCAAAGATTTAGGCATCTGTGTGGGTTAGTTTTTCCTCTCTTCAGAGCTGTCTCCTTGCTGCAAGATTTGTCTTGGGATGTCAGTGGAGACAGGCACTGCAATTTGCTTTATAGAAATAAATTTGATGTTATTTAACATGATTGTTTATGATGTTTCTATCGAAGCTTGAAGAAAAAGGGGAATAAGTACTAGAAGTTGTTTAAATATTCAAATATCGGTACTCTGCCTTTTGGTATTTTTCATGGAGTGAATCTGGTGCCTCTGCTCGTGTCACTGCCCTGCTCTGCACCAGCTCAAACCTGCCAAGTGCTAAATGCAGGATTTTCTACTTAGCAATATGGTGTAAGACCTCATAGGAAGCTTATATTTGCTTGTTGAAGCCGAATTGCCAGCAGTTTTCTTAGGGAATTAAAAAGAATTTTTAAAAAGCCCCACCAATATGAAAATTAAAATCCAGCAACATGCCAATCTAGGCCATGCAGGCTGCAACCCTGCCCCACTTTTCAAATAAATGCTGAGGGCCTGGTTAAATTTAGTCCTCAGTTGTGGGCAAAACTGAAGTTATTTCTCTTATGTGCCTTAGGTTAAAGCAGGTGTATCTTCTGTTACAGCTCTGGGGTAAATAAACACTGGGTACCAAAATAAGCCCATGTGCTCAGGGAGTGAGGTGCCTCATAACCAAAGGAAAATTCCATACTTTTGGTATTGTACAAATGTTTCCTGAATTGTTGGTATGTCACAAGACATTATTCTTGCATTGTATCTAAAAGCCAGGCATTCAGTCATGGTTGTTAATGCTTGTCTCTGCCAGGTTCACTGGAATTCTGCTTAGCTCAGGAAAGGATATGTTTTAGTTTCAGATGCAATCTTACATTTTAGTTTAATACTTTAATTCAACCTTAAAAAAGGATGGATTTTTTTCTCTGAGGACCTGACAGACAATGTTTTTTTGCTCAGCCTTTGTTCTGTGGATGGTGGTGTTAGAAATTCAAATGCAAGTTTCTCCTCTGATTTAGAAATATCCACTTGCCCACATAATCTTTGTAAGTGTTCTCTGTGCTGTAGGTAACCATGGTGGTTTGAAAGTTCAATGCAATGTAAATGTTGGATTGTGCCTGCATTCTCTTTAATTCCAATGCTTTTATCCCATGTACTGCACCACAAATGGATGAACTATTTCACAAATCCAATTAAAAAAAAAGAAACACGAACTCGTGAAACTGGTTTTATTCTGTAAACACTACTGGTAAAATACAAACATTAATTCTTCTTAAAAAGATTCTTTAATCGATAGAAATGTCTCTATACGTTTTTTATAAAACTATTAAAATAGTCATTTCCCTAGACTGTCCTGCCTTAATAGAAACACAAATATTGGAACATCAAGGTCCTGAAAATGAGAGCATGAACAGCCTTGGAATGAATTGGTTATTGTTGTCTAGAGCTAGGGAAGGATCAGAAAAATACTGATGGAAGCAGCTAGATTAGGGTTTTAAAATATTCCTGTATGAAGTTTGTCATAAGTAATTACAGGCTTATGGATTTTCAAATCATTCTCAGGTTGTTCAATGTATAAATGTTAACAGTATCTAATAGTTGGAGCTATGGAATCAATTTTTCTCTAAATAGATTAATGAATTCAACTAAAATTGATTGACTATTTGTTCAATTGATTTAAGTGATTCCATGTACACTTGTCAATATATACTAATTCTGAGATACTGAGACTGTAATAAAATTAGCTAAAGACCAGAAAATACTCACTCATTTGGGCATGCACGCCATTAAAGCATGATCCTCTACAGTACAGACTATTTGGATACTTTAACACGTTTCAGGGTTTGCTGTTTACTGTTTTTATTCAATTTGAGAATAACTTTGAACAGCCAGAACATCAAAGAAAAATCTCTAGCAATCTGTCAGTTCAGCCAGTGTACATGCACAAAATAACTTCTGTAAAATCCTGGTGATTTTGTGTGTGTCTTTACTATATTCTCCTGTTATTTTTTCTTGTCTGGCTTACTTGCTTGGGTGTTTTTAATTATTATTTCTATTTTATTGGTTTTTTTCATTGATTAAAATAAAGAATTAAGGCTATATAGGCTTGCTGTGCTAGTTATCTTTTATATATAACCTCATGTATCTGTGGCAATTTAGAAAGCCTGGGAAGCACTTGCTGGCTGTTCCTGGCTGACCTGCATACAAAGGAGGCCCTGCAAATATTCCTTGGTTTGGAACATCACCTGTAGCTGGTACAGCTGCTCTGTGCAAAGCATCACCAAATCACAGTCAACCCATGAGCCACTCTGCTGCCTTTCAAGGGTGACCCTGTTGCTGTTGATGGAAAGAGATATTTTCTATTTTTACAAGCTTCTTGTGAATTTGCAATAAAATTATCAGTTTTCTGCTTGAGTTCCATTTTAAAGTTTTTAAAAAAAGACTTGTTTTTCCCCCTCACTGTGTTGATGAATTCGATGAGAGGGTTTGCTTAAGGTATTTGTGCAAATTTGACAAGAATTTTAACAGTTGCAAATTAATTTTTGCACTGCTTCTGTTCATGAATCTGCCTAGACTAATACTCCAGTGGTGTGTCATTGCAGTATTTGAGCCAAAGTCCTTATGGTAACAATGGATTCCTTATTTTCAGTAAAAACCTTGCCTTGCTTTGCCATATGCTGCTAAAAGCTGGTTTACACAACCTACTAGTAAGATAATTTGTGTCTTGTCTATTGATGTTTCTTCATCCTTCAGTAAACTTTGTTTTCTGTACTGTTGAGTGAAATCTGGGGAAAAATTCCACCCTTTCTTCTGGGCCACTGGGTACATTTCTGCTGAAATACCTGGAGGAACTAAAGCAGCTGTGACTTGTAAATTCTCCTGCCTCAGAGAGAATTAAATGACAAAGGAAAGAGCTGCCAGACATGGATTCTTGATTGCTGCTTTCTTCTTTCAAAAGAGTGGCGAGGACAGAAAAATTCCCTGACTGAAGATGATCCCTGCTGGAAGTTAGATCTGGGAACACACGTGTTGGGAGTGTTTCAGCAGCAGTGACAGAACTCAGGAGTCTCAGATTTTACTCAGACCAACGCCTTCTTCCCCCTTTGTTGTCATTCCAGAGATCTAACAGACTCTTGAATAAAGGGTACAAAATTGTTTCTTCTTTCACATTTAGTTCTTCATCCTTCTTGCTTCATTTAAAGCTGTTTTTCTGATCTGCATTCGTGTTACCGTTTGTTCCCATGGGAGTGATTAGATGGTGCCAAAGCACAGAGAGCAGAGTTCTTGAAGCAGCTGAATGGGGAAGACACTTTACTATGAGAAAAGTGCCCTGGGACATGAATTGCTTTAATTAAAACCTTCAGGCAAAAGTTACAAGTCTCAAAGTACATCTCATGTAAATCAGATGGCAGTTCCTTACTGTTTTAAAATGTTGTTTGATGTGTATTACAGTTGAGCAAATCTGTTTTTGCAGCAGTTATATACCTACAGTATAAATCTATATTTTCATATTGCCCTAAAGATGTTAAGAAGCCTTTTTATGCACAAGAGTCAGAGCCCCAAAAGCAGCATTCCGTGTGTGAAAGCAACAGTTGGAGGCTAAACACTGTTAAATTGACTGTTAAAAGAAGTGATTGTGCAGTAACTTTTGAAGTGGGAGTCTCTAATGGATTGCAGAAATAAACAGGTTTCTTTAAGACCTCCTGTGATTATACACACAGGAAAAGCTCCATCAGAGAAATCAGCATTTAAAAATATGAAAAAATTAATACTTGCAACTCTTGCAATGCTACAGAGGATAAAACAGTACAGATACTATTTAATATGCATTGGTAAGTACTGTGTTCTTGTCTCTGTGTGTGTATATATATATGTATGTGTGTATATATATATATGCATACACTGCACATATAACTGTATATATATTTCAGGTGCAGGAGTTTTTAAAGTTCTGATAGCAGGGAGATGCCAAGCTCTAGTCTTAGAGTTTCCACTCAGTATCCCACTGTGGTTCCTTGTCATGCCTCCAGTTGCACTGGACAGCAAAACACCCCTTTCCCTCTCTTCTCCCCCTGCCAAAGTGCCTGATACTAAACCTGAGGAATAATGACAAAAGTTATTCATTATTAATAAGTTAACCTAGACTATATAAGGCTTGACTTCTTCTGTCTGCCTTGCTAAGTTTGATATGTATTTCCCTTCCAGAGAGATTGCACAGAATAGCCATGTGGTTCTCTTTATAAGATGTCTGCTTCTGCTTAAGTGAGCTGATGGTAGATTGGAAGCATTTCATTGCTGCTGATGGCAAAGTGATACTTCATACTTCACTAGAGATTTCTGAAATCCATCAGACCTTTACTGCTTGCAGTCAGCATGGCTTAGCAGTTGAAGATCAAGGTTAGAAATAAAATAAATTTTAAAAAAAGGAGGCAGAATTTCAGCCCTGCTCTGAGGAGTTTCTCTGCTGGGCAGTGGAAAGTTTGCTCACCTTCTGCACTAATATTTTGCTGTTACCAAAATGGCTACATCTGCCTTCCTTACAGAGTGAGAAACAGGTGAATACTCTTACACTATCTGGATAAATGAAGTATCATTTGGAGATCTTAGTTTAATGTGCAGGTGTCATGCCTGTCAGCAGGGCACTTTGTATTTTCAGATACTGTATCAGTAATTGTCATTATTTGCACACAGGCAAATGAAACTTATTTGTCCCCAGTGTATTCCCTGTTAACATCCCAGATAGTTGCTTTGTCAATTTCCTTTATGTAGTATCGTTACAGAACAGCCTGGAGAATTATTCCAGGCCCGAGCCTTTCAGCTCTATTCTCTAAACCATTTCTCAGGCAAATAAGCTGTTTCAGCTGAAGGCCAAGAAGCCTTTCCCAGGAAAAATAAATTGGTCAAAACACAGAGGAATTAATAATAAAGACACCTGTTTGCTGTTAACAGACCCTGGGAATGGGGTGTCTTCTCTCTGGACCAATCATCTTTACTCTGTTCTCGTTGTTGCAAGTTGTGTTATTTAAACAGTGAGTTTTTAAATAAACTTCGTCTTCTCTTCCATCCCGAGAATGACCGTGTGACTGTGTCTCTTTACTCCGCCGCAACTAAAGGGTTAACACCCCAACACTGCAGTCACACCTTTATCAAAACTAGATTGTCCTTTGCTGCCACAAAATCCTTCAGTTGCCTTTCTGTGGACATCTGGTGGTATTAATTGTGTGGTGGACCTCAGACAAGAATATTCTGCCCAGTTACACGTCTGGCTACTGGTGTAGCAGCAAGTATTATTAGCAGTCATTGTTGGGCATTGATTTGCATTCTCCAGCTGCCTCTCATCGAAGACCATTAATGAGCCATGTAGTGATTGGTTTCTTTTCCAGCAGCTTCAGTAGAGATTGATATAAGCAAACTCAACCACCAGGGAGATGTCCCAAAATAGCAGTCCTGGTTCTTGCTGTGTCCCATTGGCAGCAGGACTCTCTGGCTGGTCTGTGGCTGGGGCTGGTGGCTCAGTTTAATTTTGGTTGTGCCTGCTCTGCCTCCTTGTGATGGAAGATCAGGTGTCTCCAGGGTGTGAATACTGGTGTAGTCTGTCCTGGGCTGGTATAAGGTCACTGATTTGTGGTTGTATGAGCATCTTCCCCTCTTGTTGCAGACAAGCTGGGTCACCAGGTCCCACATCCTCCAGTTCTATGGATCCTGTGGCTGATGGAACTCAGTGTTGTTCTTGTCTCTGGTGAGAGAGGCGAGTTTGTATAGAAGATTTGCTTAGTACCTTGCTGTGCTGTGTAAGCAAAGAATCCTTCTATCAATTCATACAAGAACTCACCCTGCCTTTTTAAAGGTCATTTCTGTCTCAGTCAGCTCTTAAAGTTCAAGAGGAAATAAACTGCTTAGAGTTGGCATTTTTCGAGTCAAGTGTCAACTTTTCAAGCCCCCGAGCCAGTGAATGCGGAGGAAGGAGAGATTAATAAGTGAGCTGCTTGCTTGATACAGTGATTTTGCAGAAACGTTCCCTTTTTTCTTTCCTCTTTTTGGGGCTTTGGAATGAACATCATTGAAATATCTTACTTTCTCCTTTTCACTTTGCAATGCAAAAGTACCCAGAGCTCTTTAGAAGTGCTTCTTTTCTCATTAGTCTGGTGACAGCAAGTGGAGAGTTTGTCAGCTCCACTGAAGTAGGACACAAGGAACATTTTATGACATTACCAATACCTAAAAGCTCCTTTAACCAAAAATTCTTATTATCCAGTGGGAACAAAACTCTCTCTCCGAAAGCAGCTGAAGGCTGAAGTCTCCAAGTAGGTGCCTGCCCTTAACTGCATTGATGCCTTTTCCCATGCAGGGGATGGTGGATCGATAAGGAAATAACCAGGAGGAATGGGCTGCATTAATCAGGTACAATGGAGGCAGCAGGGGAGATGATGAGGGAAGACAGGTGGCAATCGAAGGATGTGCTGAGCACAGCCCATCAATTGGCTGCCAAAGTGCCTCTATTGAGCGTGGGGGACTGGGCTGGGGGGGACCAGCTCTAATTGTGCTGATGGGCAGCTCCAGAGACAGCGAGCTGCATCTCCCTGTTACTGCCTTGGGATTTTAGTTTTGGTCTTGGCAACTTTGTCTTGTCAATGTGTTTTGCTGGCCCACCTGAACTCCCATTGAAGGTTTTCTTCTTTCCTGCCTAAAGGAGTTTGCAGAAATAAACACATTAGTGGTATTGTCTTGTCATTCTTTGCTTTAAATCATCATAGTAAGAGCAATTTTTAAAAGTGACAGATAAATCAGCCTTCCCAAGTATCTCTTCCTATCCCTGGAAGTGTTTAAGCCAGGCTGGATGAGGTTCTGACAGCCTGGTCTAGTGGAAAGTGTCCCTGCTGATGGCAGGAAGGTTGGAATGACATGATCTTTAAGGTCCCTTTCAACCTAAACCATCCCATGCTTCTCTGGTATTCCAGACCATAATGATATCATGCTCTGCTGGGGTTAAACCAAGAAAATGATGAATTGAGGTGCTGAGGACAGAAACTTCTCCCTACACCTGTTGAATTCGTGCTGGACTATCATCCTGCCCCTCCAACATGGAGCTGGTTGATGCAGGATTTGTGGTGCCAACTGTCTGATATCAAATTACATTGAACAGAGCATTTCTTTTATGAGTGATGCAGAGAAAAAATTACTTGGTTGCCATGTCTTTAAATTCATTTCCTTGTCACAGCTTCACCACAAAATAAGGGATCTGATTTGCCTGTGAATGTAGTGCTTTTGAAACCTGAAACTGCTGTATAAAGACTATTTACGTGTCCACCTAACTGGTTTCTCTATAAGTATTCATGACAAAAAGATTGCATTGCATGTAGTATTGTTTTATTAAACACTTAAAAATATCGATGCAGAAGAATTGATGTAATAGGGCTATAAATGCAGTTGTTCTGGCAGTTCTCCTTCCATGGTGACAGCTTTATTCCCCTTGCCTTGTATTGGTTTATGGGTTCTTTGACCTAATTTGGGGGATTAAAATTAGAGGAAGATAGGTCTGTGTGCCCTGCATGTAAATCCTAATAATGTCAACAGTCCAGTGGAAGATTGAAATAGTGCTCTGGATTTCCAGGTGAAACAGGGAAAACAAGCATCCACAGGATGTTTTAGGAATGGGGTTAGCAGGACTTCATTGTAAATCTGATTTAAGCATATTCTTTTAATGGGGAAATAGTTACAGCTTGAAAATGGGGTCTGAGAAAGCCTTTTGCCTCTGCTCAGCTGCCCAGACACAGCAGCTCTACATTTTGCCTGGGCTTGCAAAGAGAGGGGCTGCACAGCCACTGCAGGAGGAATGGCACATATTCCTGGTGTGACAGTCGAGCTTGGGAAGATCCCAGTTCCCTTAGTCTCGTTATGTGACACCAGATGGCTGGAGACCAGCTCTTCTCTGCTTTGTGTGTCTGCCTGTGCTTATGTACATGCCCAAAATGGATGTGTATGAGAATGTAAAATGATGTAATTGGGATGTAAAGCTTACCCCACAGTGAATGTTTCTGGGGCAGCTTCAGCTAACTCTACTGTGTTGCCTCCTTCTTGTTCTTAGATATATGGTTTTGCTTTTATGTTTCGGTTTGCGTTTTCCTTTTTTAAAAATATTATTTATTTATTTATTATTTTATTTTATTTTTAAAATACTTTTAATACTATTTTCCCCATGAGGAAAATAGGTACTTGAAAGGCAAGATCAAGGTTGCAAGGTGAAGCTCTCAGGGAGTTAGAAATCCCAAATTCAAGTCATTTGACACCTCCTTAAGTCTTGTTTCCTATAGCGTGCAGCATTCTTGTTTCACTTGGCAGAGATGGTGGATTATGTTGACTTAATGAGCAGCTATTAATGCTTTTCTACAGAGAAATTTAATAATTTATTAGTTAATTCTTATGATAGTTCTGTTATACCAGATGTAAACCGAGGAGAAAGTGTAGCATTATTTTTGGAGATGCCAATATGGAATATTTAGAACATGTTCTTTCAAAACACTCACCCAAGGCTTCATAAGGCCTGAGTAGCTGCTGCTGATTTCAGCAGCTGTGTCAGTGCCAAGCACTGGAGCTCAGCACCAAGGACTGCTTTGAAAAGGTCATGATATCACCAGGAACTCTGGCACAGGCCAGAATTGGAACCAGATTTTTTGGGAGACTTTCAGTTGCCTTAATGTGAGACCATTCTCTTCAGGCAATTTCTGTGCTTCATTAGTCTTCCAAATTCTGCAGCAAATGAGGCAGAGATCCTGCAGAAAACAGATGCAGTTAGCAGTGAATCCTGATTTGTTGTTAGATCATGGTAGTAAAGATCCTGCACTACCACAACATATTGTTTGTGCCCAAAGACTTGGTGGCGCTGGGAAAATCCATGGTCGGGTTATTTGGTCATGGAAGTTTTAAGATCTTTGCTGACTTAAAATGAATCCATATTGAGGATTTAAGGATTGCAGGTCTGTTACAATGCTTTGCTTAACATGGTTTGGATCCTGGCAGACTGCTTTGACATGAGCTGAGTCAAAGCAGGTGGGAGGCAGATATGAGATGGAGTTAAATTGGTGCTTGAGAGAAGGAAAAGCCAAGAGCAGCAGTCTGGCAGAGTGCTTTTCACAGATAGCTGAGTGACTTTGCAGTCATTCCTTTGCTTTTATTTGTGCCAGTTCCCCATGGGTAAACGCTGGGGGGTAGCACTTAATTGTTTGGGTTTATTTGTTGTCAACAAGTAACACTCCGAATTCTCTTCTGAGTCCCTAGAGAAAACTGAGACAAGTTTTCATCACATAACCCGGAGGGGTTTTCACTGACAAAAGCCCGATGCTGAAATGCTGAGCCATAGCTTTGGATTTTAATCAGAGTTATGGTGAGGGTCCATCACTGAATTGTTCTGCAAAAAATACTTTAGACAATTGCGTTTCTGTAAATTTGTTCAGGTAGTCTTAGGTTCAGATATTAAAAGAAAAATAAAATGACTGAGCAGTAATATACAATCCTCATTTCAATCCTCATTTCACTGTGGAGTACTGTAATGCACATTGGAAATGAGGTCTCATTGGAAAAGGTAATTTGAAACAGATCCGCAGAACCTTCACAAAGCTGTAATGAGTCACCAGTCTGTGAGGACTCACTATATTGCAGTGGAGGGTTTAATGTTTTGTTTTTCTCATCTAAACACTTTGACCCTTCTTATTTTATTAAGATAAGCCATTATCTAACTGTCAAGAGCCTAGAATTTCAGCAGATTTGTTTGCTGACAAGTTGGTTCAGCACAACCATTCTCCTACTCATTTCTTTCACCACTTCAAGCAAATTTTCCTTTTTTTCACTCCTCCTTATCAGTTCTCTATTCTTTAGAGCTTCTCAGCTCTCATGCTATTCCCAGATGACTTTCCCACACTCTTGATAAGTGTTGGTTGGAATATAGAATAGAAATTGGAAATATTCTTAGTCACTCGTGGTGTTCATGTTACCAGTTGTCTGTGTGGTGTGGCTGTGCTGAAGAGTTGTCCCAGTGACTTGACAGCTTACTGGGAGAGAGAAGAGTTATTATGTGCACTTTATAAAACAAACAGTACTGGATTGGGTTGAGAAAACTGTGCTGTGGCTGTGCTACAAACTGAAAGCCTTGGGATGTGAATTTGGGGCTGAGGAGTGGGGAAGGACAGGGGTAGGGACTTAATCCCTATAGTGAGGGAGCAGCAGAAAATACTAGTAAAGAGAAGAGTGAAAAGTTTTGACTTTCTTCATCATATTTAGACACAGCCATGAGTTCCTCCAGCTCACAAGTGTGATTATAGATTGGTAACTGGTCGGGCCAATTGCATTATTCATTCTGGTTTAGACTGAAGTGAAATCATTGAGGGCAATTTTCTGTGTCATACTTCAAGGTCAGATGAGAGTATTTATTATTCCTTCTCTGTTTATCTGTGAATGCAAATTGAATTTAGTGATTCAAATTGATGAAATGTTAGAAATATAAAACTCATCAGAGCCGACACGAAGAGAAATTACTGGGTAGAGCTGGCCAGTGACTTCACCAGCCCGTGTACAGGCCTCTGTTTTGATTAGTAATTATTTCAGTCTTTGGGTTTTCTCATTCAGAGTTTTGTTTCAGTTGTTGTCATATTTGTTTTCAAAGAAAAAATTGTAATAACACTTTGAAGCATTTAGAATTTGAATTAGAGGATGTAAATTAAGCCAGCTGCAGAGAGGGTGCTTGGATCCTGGCTGGAGAAAAGGTTTCCTTTCAAGATTCTTCCTTGGGGTTGTTCTTTGGGTCTTGTTTGTTTGTTTTCCTCTCTCCTATGACAGTTCTTCAGTATATATATATGTATGTGACTATATATATGTGTATATGACTATACTTTCTTCAGTATTTTACTCCCTTGTGCTGGATGCTCAAATCTGGGTGAGGGGTGATAGGGAAGGGAGCAGACATTTGGCATCTTCTGGTGCTGAAGCTCCACATGTTCCTTTGCTGACAGCATCATCCACAGGCTGACCTTCCTCACTAGCCAGGGTTGTTTAGAGAGCCAAAATCAGGAGCTGCAAAGGGGCCAAATGAGCACAACTCCTGATGAAATGATGAGAGTGGAGATGCTCCCGTCCCAGCTCCCTGTAATGCATTTTGAACAGTTCAGTGAACATCCTGGCTTGGTGTGGTGGGTCAGTCTGTGGGCATTCTGTTCACTGCAGTGTAGGAAAGACACCTTAAACTTGTTCTTATCTCAAAATGGGAGTGGAAAATCCTTTTCAGTGAATGCCCTTTTAAAAATAGTTCGTCCTCCATAATTGCCAAATGCCACATGCAATGATGATGCAGGCAGAGATGACACATGCTGTACTGGCTATATGCTGTGTTAATCATCATAGAGGACTCTTGGTTTTAACTCCTGCTTTTTAATTACTTGCATTTTATTAAGAACATTTAGTATTTGCTTCTCTCCAAGCACTGCAAAGGGAATGCATTTGCTCAGGGTGTAACTGATATCTGACTTGATTCAGAACAAGAGCCATGAGCATCTGCCCATACCAAAGGCCCTTAAAGAGTTGTCTCTATAAGCTAATATTAATCACTTTGTTTATTCAGCTGTCAGAATAATTTCTCCTGCAGCCAGTTGCAGTGAAGGCAGCAGCATTTTCAAGTGCAGTAAGTGCACAGCCAGCAGTGTGGGCTCAGTGGTTTTTAAATACCAGTAGAAGTTTTATTTGCCAAATGCCTTTAGTAGAAGCTTTGGCCTTATGAACACTTCAGGTTTAGAAGCTTAGAAAAAGGACATTTATGCCTGTAGTTATCTCCCCTTTGAAATATTTTTCGTTCCAGATTTCAGTGATGGATATTGAAATGACTGATGTTTCCCCATAAAACCAAAACAAACCACAGACATTCCTCATTTGTTAAGTCAGTGCTTTCATTCTTATCATGATGGTGATGTGGAAGGCATGTTTAGAACTGTGACAGTGATTCTCACCTGGAGTGGCTGATTCAGGTGGAGCCATCCTGGCCTGTGTATTTTGGAAAGTTCCTGGGCTGGGCTCCTTTGGGTCACTGCTGTCAGCACAGCCCTGTGTGCTGACCCTGTGATGGAAGGAAGCTCAGGGTGCCTGATCTGAATTTATTTTAGTGAATCTTAACTCCTGCCAGGCAATTATGGCCATTGTACTGGTACTGGGGCAGAAAATGTGTATTATTTCTTTTCTCTAACTGTTCACTTTGGTGGAACTGTGTTTCTGAGCCTGGTAGTTACACTGCTGGTTAGGGAGTAAAATTAAATACTGTCTCACAGATGAAACATTGTCAGTTTCATTGTCAGTACCAATAAAGCTCCAAATGTCTGTCTGCTTCTTACCCATTTCATCTGGCCACAGCAGCAAAATAATTCTCTTTATGTTGTTCCTTCATTATAAATTCAATATGATTTGAATCTTCCTTGTATGTCTAGCAGCAAGATGATATATGATCTGTTTAGTTTTGAATGATTTGTGATTTATGGAAGCCTGATGCTGGTCAGTTATACAAAAGATCTTCTAGAAAATACCAGGTGTGAACCAAGAGAAAGTTTGCAGATGTTTGCTGAAGACTTGGGAGAAATAAATAGCAAGAAGAAAACATGTTTTCCCACCAACTCCCTGCAGAGGGTTTCATGTAGTATTTTGTGTAGCAGTATTTCATATGGCTCTCTGTGAGGCACACTTAAAGCTTTAAATAAAATATAGCCCCTGTGATAAATTCTAGTAAAGATGTTCATATTTTGTATCATTTCTCTTTCTGAATGTAGTGAGCAAATAGATAACACAGACCTGTTGGCCTCACAGTTCCAGCAGCAGGGCAGGATTTGAGGGCAGGGGAGGGTGCTGCTGCTTCCCTATAGCCACAGTTCTGTCTGTGAAGAAGGGAAGCAGAAAGTGATGCTAATCTAACTGTAGTAAAAGTTAGCACGCAGACCTCTGCATTTTGAGCTGAAATACTTGTAGCACTAAAGTCTTCTCCTCCTTCCTGGTGGTGGTTTTTCTAGTTTACCTGCCTTAAATATTAAACTAGTTTAGGCAGCTCCATTTGCAGCTGTGTTCTCAGAGATCCAATCAGTCTTTTCCAGCAGCATTTTGTAATGGATCAGTTTTTTCCCTTTTTAACATATGAAGGATATTTTTCTGATTTGCCAAGCCTCACCTTTTCTTTTCTGTGTCCTGTCCCTATTTAAGTCAGACTGTTTTCATCTTCTCTCTTCTGTTTTTCGTTTTTAATTCCTGTCCTGGATGGTGCTGAGGCTGAAGGGGGAAGTTGTCTGGTCAGAAATTGGAAGTTGGAAGAATCCTTGAGGGACAGCACAGGCAGGGATGTCCTGCTGCTATCCACTGAAAAATAAAAGACATACTGGAGTTACCCTGGTTTTGCTTATGCCTTTGTTCAGAAAACCTGTGGGGGAGGAACCGGGATGAAAAATAACATTTTTGTTCAGCCCTCTGTTATCAGTTTCCCATGTGGTTTATGTGTGTACGTGTGGATTCATTGAGATGCCTGCGAGTTGTCAAGTTTCAGGAATGGGTGTTCCTTCATCTAAATGTCTTGCTACAGAACAATTTCCCCTGCTCCTTTTTGCCTCATTAGCTTCTGCATTAACCCTTTTTTTGGGCTCTGACACGAGGCTGTTGATCTCTGCAGCGCATTTCTCTCTTCAGTGCCGTGTGTGCAGTGGCACTGTCACTGTTTTCCCTCTGTGCTCCCTCACTGTTCTTCCCATCACACTCTGCTTTTCTCTTTGATGTGTTTTCCCTCCTGACAGCTGGCCCTGGTAGGTACACGTGTCTCATCTTCTCCTGAGCTACAACATGACCCAGACAGTCTTGTTCTTCTAATTGTCACTGTGGACCCCTTGTTTTCCTCCCAGGTTCATACACACACTGGTTCTGGCATCCTATTTGCTTTCTCTGTTTTTATTTTTTTTATTTTTAGTAACTCTGAGGTGGTAACTTGGCTACTGAAAGGTTGGAATTATTAAAATAATGTTTTATGGATCACTGGGGGGGCAGGAGGAAGCTGTCGGCTGCTTTTGTCATTTTTGAAGGAGATTATTAAAATGTATCTTATAGCTTCAGTATTCACTGTGTGCCCTCATTGTTCTCAGTCTTTCAAAGAATATTCTGGAAAATGAAGTTTTATCATTAAGATTGCATTAAAGTGGATTACAGAAGGGAAGAGCAAAATATGAAGTCTCAAACAGCTCAGAACAGAAAGATGCTGGCATCTCATTCACTGGGATGTGGAACAAGGAACATTAATAGGCTGATAAACAGAAATTACTTTTTCTCTTTTAGGCTTAAAAGGTTTACTTTGAACTTGCAAAGATTTTTTTAAAATGCCACTTCCCCAAGCTTATGTTAAATGGAGAACTCTGTGCCTCTTTTATTTTATTTTACTTTTTAATGCTCATATTGAGTGAGCAATTACTTCTGAAAAGCCATAGGTGTCATCAGGGTGGAAGAAGAGTGCACAAGTCTGGCTTTAAAGGCTTTTGCTTCTGAGCACCTACTTGCAAATCCTGTTTTGTGTCAATAAGAAATAGCACTTTGCTTTTGGATTTTTCATTATAGAAGCAGCTCATGTTGTATTTGGTGCAGTTTCTGGAAGAATTATCAATCTGTCCAAAGAGAGGAAGAAAGCATCTCAATAATGTACTTTGTCATGGTGGGGAGAGTTGTGAGGAAGTTGAATTTCAACCTCCAATACCAAGGAAACCTATGGTAACAGTCAGTTCAGAGAGTTTGAGGATTGTCCTCGCTTTCAGAGACATCTCTGGCATTTGAATTTTAGGTACATTAACATCACATTTGTGCTGAGGCTGAAATATAAACAGATGAAGGTGTTATTTCCATGCAGTGGCTGAGGAAATTGCCTATTTGTCTCTCTTTGCTCAACTTCTCTTGTGTTTTAAAACAGTTGTTTTCCAACCTAGCTTCAGAGTTTTGTGTGTGGCTGAATGTCTGTGCTCTCCATACCTTTTGAATCTCAAATATTTTTCATTATTTTGGGAAGGAAACCTTGCACATATCTCAATTTTCTTGGTGAATGTCAAATCAATCATCATTTGTCGGTCCACTTAACATTTATAGAAATAAGTCACAATGTTGGGAGATTAAGAAAAAAGATTTCTCCATTGCCTTATCAAAATGTTTTGCAATAATCATATGTGAGATTTTTGCTGTTTCAGGTTAATTAATCTTATGTTTGCATTTTTTTCTTTTGTTCTGACTCTAATCAGGACAAAGGTTCTTTGATAATGAAAAAGGTATTTGCAGTAAGGTTTCTGTGGTGTGATTTTAATTGTTATAACACATGTATCACAGTTAATGAGGGTTTTGTACTTATATTTACCCTCTGCTTAAAAAGGAATATTGTTGAACAAACTGTAATAAATCTTAAGGCAAAAATTGAGGTTACCAGGAATTACCCATCTTTTCTGCCCTGTTTTGAGGACTGACCTGCTGCTTTGATAGGCTGACCCACAGGGATGTTCCATCAGCAGAGAAGTTACCCTTGGCACTGGTGCCCTCTTAACTGATTAATTAAAACAGGTCCAAGGAAGTACTGGTGCCCTGGTAATGCAATTATCCAGTTTCAAATGCAGATGTGAAGCCCTCTTGATGAGCCTTCCTACCTGAATACAGCAATGAAGAGACTATTTCACTGTTCCCAATTATTAAATTGTTCTGTAAATGGTTCCAAATTGAACTGGAGCTTTAAACTGGCTTCTAATTTACCCAGTGCTTTAAAACAAATACTCTTTTCAAAGAGAAGGATTTTGAGGTAGGGAGAGAGCTGCTTTGGAATTCTTGTGAATTCCTACATACATTTCCAAAGAAATACAATTTGGTGACCTGGCAGCACAGGTTGTACTTGATTTATGCTAAAAGTGTTCTTTAGGTATTCCCTTTTGGATCTATCTAAACACTACCTTAACAATAGTGCTATTTTATTTAAAAGCATTTTTATTTATTTTCTTTCAAATATAATGATGAATGAGACTCCTTGGAAGCCCTCATAAATTTTCCAGTGTTGTTTCTAGCTTTAGAGAAACAAAGTTCTTCTGTTCCTGACTAAGCTGCAGATGTTGAGCTTGATCTTTCTTGCTTGCTTGAGGGTTTTTGACTTGTGTGCAATACTTTTATTTCATGTCCTGCTCACTCATTAAATGCTTAGTGCAGTCTTGGATAAACTCATCATATTTAAATCATGAACTGACTCTTAATCACAGGAGTGATTCCACTTTTATTTTGTTATTGATCAAGTGCTTTGCCAGCAGTTGGTGTGTGATGAGCTGCTTGATGTGAGCCTTGGAGCAGCTGTCCCTGGGTGTCCCAGCAGAGTGTGGGGCTGAAGGGCACACGTGGAGAGCTTCCAGGAGCACTCAGATAATTGTGCATCACCACAGTGTGCTGCACGGAGATCTGAGAAGAAGAGAGGGCTCAGGCTGTTCTGGTTTAATTGAGAATCATGTCCACATCTCAAAAGAAGTGCTCATCACCTGCCCTCAGAAGACATTTCTCTTCCAGCACAGGTTGCTGGTAAGAGCAGTGTGCAGGTAGTGGCTGTAATTACTTGCTGAGTACTATCTGTCAGTCAAAGCAGATAATATGAAACCTACTTTTTCTTCTACTTTGTTAGAAAAAAAAGAAAAGATCCAGTAGAACCAAAGATCATGCAGTGTTTGTTGAAAACAAGGCACGTTCTCAAAGGCAAACTGATTGATTTTGAAACAGGTGTGCAATATTTAAATGCTTGGTACATGTGAGGTTCCAGTAATTGTCTTGTGCTGCACAAGAAGGCTGTCCCTGGGGTGGTTCTTCTCTCATATCTTTTTCTGACAACAGCTGCTAATGAGACTGCAGCTGCCCAGTTTGCAGTGGTGCAGCTGTAAGAGGAGAGCGACACAGTCCTGGTCACGCTTCTCCTCTGAGGCTTTCCTGCTCTCTGTAATGATGGAGGCAGCACTCAGGAGCTCACAGGTCTGTCTGTTCTTTCTCAGTGCCAGGATGCTGGAGAAGGCCCGGCAGCAGCTGCAGGAGGAAATCCTGTGTGTTCAGAGCCAGCTCTTGGACGAGAAGAAGAAGCGAGAGCACCAGGAAGCGCTGGTCAGGCGGCTGCAGAAACGTGTGGTGCTCCTCACCAAGGTGAGTGCTTTGGAAAAGCCCATGTCCTTATTTCTTTCTGCCAGGTGCAGTCCTTCCTATTCCTTCTTTGTTCATTTCTATAACTGGTGCTACAAAGCTGTTCTGGGGTCTTTGCATAAAGGGAGACATGAAACCTGTCTTTAGGGCTTCACTGGAATGGAAGTACCAGTACCTCCTAAAACTGTGCTCGTGTTCCCCCAGCTGGGCTCATGCTGTGCTGAGGAAACGTGACTTTGTCTGAGCCTTGGCATCGGTGTGAGGGCAGAGAATTGAATCATGTTGTTGCTGGAGTGTTTTGAGCCACTGAAGGGAATTTATAATGGCTTTGGCTGCATTGCCTCCTTTCCTAAAGAGAACGAAGTGGCAGCACCTTGTCAACTGTTCCTGTGGAAAAACAATTTACAGAGAGTAAGAGATTTGCCTTCCTCTTACACTGGAAGTCTGTTCAAATGTAATGGCAAGCACTAGACCAGTAAATTGAAAACAGGTTTAAAGA
This sequence comes from Toxostoma redivivum, assembly GCA_013397375.1. Taxonomy (NCBI): domain Eukaryota; kingdom Metazoa; phylum Chordata; class Aves; order Passeriformes; family Mimidae; genus Toxostoma; species Toxostoma redivivum. The sequence continues at coordinate 974,568 of VXBI01000501.1, read as the reverse complement.
TTCTTTCTATAGAATATATCAAAGGGGTCTGCATCATCCTATATCAGGTGAGCTCTCATGATGAAATTCTATACAATAATTCCAAAGTCTGCAGAGCATTGAGAATTTTATATTAAATTCTGAGAGCTCTCTTTCCACAAAGGGAATAGTAATTTGCTGTAGCCAGAATGAGAGTTACTTCACTTTCCAAGAATACTCCTTGCAAAACTTCCCTCATCTGAGCAATCTCCCTGGTGTTACGAAGCTGCTCACGTAAATGAGCTCATGTGTGTGCAGAAGGTCAGACTCCAGTAGTCAGAGCTCATGAGAGGGAGCCAGGCACATCACCACGTGGGGAGGCAGGAGGGGAAGGAGCTGCTGTGGTGCCTGAGCTTTAGGCTTTGATTTTCAGTGTCAACTAAAGCGTGTTGATCGATTTTAATTGCGCTGCACCCGATTTTGTGTAATTCCCATGTCATTGTTGAGCCAAAGAAGCTGTGATGTATGGTGCAGCAAGCAGGGCTCTTGAAGCATGAAGCAGCCACTTTACAAGAGGATATTCCATCAGATCTTCTGGCTGCAGAGTTTGATGCCATGGAGAGTCACAGAAGTGCAAAGAGGAAAATGACAGCAGTTCTTTCAGCCTCACACAGAGGCAGGCACTGCACTCAGGGTGGATGGACCAAACTCTCTCCATGGAAACAGGAAAGGCATCTCCTCCTCAGCCTTCTCCTGCCCCCAGCAGCAGGCAACTCTATGTAGTGTTCCAGTTTGGGACTGCCATGGCTGGATAAGACACAGGTGCATTCTGAGCCCAATAAAAACCTGTCTTTATAACCTTTTCAGCTGTCTAACATTGTGCTGGGCTGCTCAGCCCTGAAGAAAGTTTCTCAGATGGTTTCTAAAATGTTCCCTTTGTTAACGTGTTTCCAGTTCTCAGCAGAAACACTTTTTGTCATAGAACACAAAAATATCATTACTTTTCTTTAAGTACAAAACCACAACAGTACTTTGTCATGTGATGGATTGTACCCTGATTTATATGGAAAGACAGACCTTTGCTTTGTGTGCTGTGCTCCCCCTGAAGAGGAGTATAGGAAAAGTTGGAAGTGTTCTTCATCAGACCATGGCAAATAAACTTGTATTTTGACAGGGGAGGTTTTCAGTGTGCCCAGTGATTCCTCAACTGACCTGTTTTGAAGGAATAAAGACTTTGCTGTTCTCTGAAAATTTATATTCTATCCAGAGAATGCTGGGGTCCTTTGTGGAGAAGTACATGCATTATGATACTTGGACAATCTATCCTCGGCACTGTTTCTCCTGCTGGTTGCTCTTCTCATGCAAAATCAGGAGAAAGACTTTCATTTAATTAAAAAAAGTATGATATTGTGATTTAAAATGAGATTGAGCAAATACATTTCCTGTCAAAAATAATTATTTTACATTGAAAGCATATCACCTAGAATGGTATTTAATCATCTAATTAGTGGCATCAGTACTGTAGCGTGCTTTTATGTAATTTGAGAATGGAAAAGATGAGTTCTCTCTATTCAATCTTTGTCTTGTTAAATAGGACTGTGAAAATCTAATTTGGGGGAGAGTATTATATATATGATTGAAATGCTATTGCTTTTGATAGTGTGACTCCTGCATTTGTGTATGTTTGACCCTCTGCTAGGGCAGTGAATCAGTTCCTGTGTGCTGAGCAAACAAGGCCTGAATGGTGTCAGAGCTATTCAACAGTGCAAGTTTAATGCTGTAACAGTTTTCCTTTCTTTGGGCTCAGACTGGAACCTGGAAGTCTCAGTTTTAGAATATGTTTTAAAATATGAACAGAAAACAGTAAGTTGTTTTTTGTTTGGTAGCAGCAGTACCAAATATTTCAGTAGTAAATGTACTCTCTTCAGGGGGCACTTGCTTTGCCAGTCTGACTCCTCACTTCTGTGGCTGCTGATATTTTTCCCCCAAGACTGAAGCAATATTTTGTGGCTTTTACAGACTGCCTGTCTCACTTGTCAGTCGTGCTCAGTTGCTACCTTCCAGTCTGTGTCTCTCTTGGTTGCTCTCATATTTCCATTTCAGTGCATTTAACCTCTCTGTCCATTGCTTCCTTCCTCACCTCATTTGCTTCTTTTGGGCTTTCTTGATCTTACTTTGGCCTTTCCTGTTGGTCTACTGCTTGGAAGTGACACAGTTGTCAGTCAGGGATACTTCAGTGCATCCCTACAAATCTCTCTTCCCTGGCAGACAGGAACAGTGCCAGGGAATTCTCCAGTCTCTGAATGTTACTGCAGTGGTCCTGCCCCACTGATTCCACTGCTTAGTGTGGCTGGTGTAGGAGCTGCATCCTGATTATTCCTGCTCACAGACTGCTCTTTGGAACTTCTTGGTTGATCATTTTGTCCCATATGTCCTCGTAAATCAAGGCAGGATGGAAGTTTTCTGATTTACATGTTACAATGAAACATTAGACTAGATTAGGACAGCACTGAGGCTCTCAGACATTGATGGCTGGAAGGTTTCTCCTGGAGTGTCACTCCCTTCACTTAAGGTGATGAAAGAGAAATTGATGTTTGAAGGGATGGATTCACTCTCTCTCTCAGAGATCTGCCTGGCTGGGTTTGCTGTCTGTCATGCTTTTTGCTTTCCCTTAGCTCAGAGCTTTGGGAAAATCTTTCATCTTTGCTTTAGCACCTGAAGTAGTTGTGATACAGCAGTACTGGGAGATACCCGAAATGCTGAGAAAACACCTGATCCACCTCTGCCCTTTTGCCTGTTTGATTTACTGCTGTATTTGCCTTGAATGCCATGTTTACTCACACACTGTTGTATTTGACTTTTGTATTGTCCTTAAGCTTTTGAGTGTTTCTCTTATTCTGAGAGCTTTGCACACGACTCCTGGTCTTTGTTTAAGAAGTGGGCATGTTAAAAACAGTCAATTCTGCTACTGAACAGCTAAAATTGGAATTTCTTAGGAAATTTTATATGAACTAGAAGCCTCCCAAAATGAAAAACCCTTTCTGAAAATCCTTATCTGAGTGTAAGCAGCTGATTGAGTAATTATTTTGTGGAATGCCAGCTCTGGTTATTTATTTCAGGAGGGCAGCTTCCAGAGAATACAACTGGGCCTTGTGCAGCAGAAGTGCTGCTGGAGAATAACAATAAATTCACTCAAAAGCTCCCAAAGCCCTCTGATGTGAAGGGCCAAAGGCTGGCTATCATCTCCTCCTCTCCTTGGGGGATTTTAGCTGGTTGTGACCAGCCCTTCCTGTGTTTCTTACTTAGCTGCTGCCAGGGTTCAGTTCAGTGACTCCCGAGAGCAGGGATCCCTCCTGTGCCCAGAAGGGAATTCTGGGTGTAGAGTGCATGGGATCAGCCCATACCACTGCAGGTTTGACCAGAGACAAAACCCCTGCTTTTTGCAGCCGGGGTGTGATCCTTTGCAGAAAGCTCAAAACTCAAAATGGGAAGCCCAGTATCAGTTACTTTTTGTAACTTACTCCAAATGAGGCCAGTTTGTTCCTGAAATTGTAGGCTTTATGGATGTACACTGCCATAATTGTAGCCCTTGCTCTCATATAAGGCATAACACAAGGACTGAACTGATCTGCCTGTGTTGGATGTTGTTGTTTCACTGTGTTTAGTTCCTATCTGTGCACTTGTCTGCCTTTGGGTACTCTGCTGACCAGAGAAGAGACTGAAAAATTCCCTTTTGTTTCCTGGGCTCTCAACCAGATCATGTGATATGATAGAAAATCTGTTTCTATTGAGACATAATTTAGGCCATCACCATAAAAGTTAGAGATTAAACAAGTATTGATTAACCCACTGCAGCTGACTGCTGATACCACATGTTCCTGGAGATATCAGTCAGCGTGAAGTATATTAGTGACTCCCAGAGCTGAGAATGGCAAAAATGCATCAGAAATGGGACTAGGTAATTAAACTGTTCATTAAGCATGGCAGATGCAGAGTTCATGACTTGATTTGCCATCTGCTTTGTTTTGTAATCAGTAAAGATTTAAAATAATGCTGATGGCTTCTCTGTCATATTGGGTCCTGCATGATGTTTTTTCTGAGGAAGACAGATTATTTTAAAGCACAAGAAAAGATCTTAAAGTTCTGGGTGTGCAGCAAAGAAGGTGAATTAACCCTTTTCCTGGGATATGTGAAAAATTAGCTGTAAATCCAGCACTCAGCAACACTAAGAGGCACTTTGGCAAGCAGATCCTTTTGGGCATCACACCCTGAGCTGTGCTCTGCACCCAGGCAGCACAGTCAGCCCTGGGGCAGGTCTGAGCTGCTCCTCAGGGCTGTGAGCAGTATGCAGTGTTTACCTGGCTGTTAGAATTCTCCTTTCCTTCCTTCAGTCCATGTCCTCATTCTATGGATGCCATTTAAGCAGTGCAGTGCTGGTGCATGCCCAGCTGTGCTGCTGCTCCACACCTGGCTGTTAACTGCTGTCAGCCTGACCCTGGCCAAAACCTCCCCTCTCCTTACTGTATCTCCCCTTTGCAGGTTTTTATAAACTCAGGGAAGTTGCCTTCCTTTTTATGACTAGCAAATAAATACATTTTAAGGTGATTCCACCTCTCCCTCTTCAGCAATTAAGCAAGGCAGGTTTTGTGAGTGTTTCCCTAGACTATCCTTGAGAAGAGGGAGACAAGACACTCTGTGTTTGAAGGAGACTCAGCAGCCTTTTAGATTGAGCACAGGTCTCTCTAATTTCAACTTGATTATATTAATCAGTTAAATAATTTCAGAGAAAAGGTGGTTGTAGTTAGGGGTGGAGGAGGATAATACCAGAAGGAGACAGAAGATTATTAACAGGTGTAGGAAAAAGGCAAGAACAAGATTGCTGCCTCAGGAGTGCAGGGGTTTGGAACAGGTCATTGCTGAATTTTAATTTTTAGCAACCAGTAGCATCATCAATTTTAATTCCCAGACCCCTCTTGTAGGGTGCCTTTTTTTAAAGAATGAAGACCAGTAGGTCAGAGATGAGGTAGGTGCTTTTATGAATAATTCTCTGCACTGTAAGCTGGTGTTAAAATGCTCCTGAGTTCAGTGTGATGCAGGGTGGCTGCTGGGTTTGTGATTTCGACAGGACTGTCTGGATTACTGGATAAAGGGTGCTGAGTTTTATGAGGAGAAAGCAGGGTTTGGGAGTTTGATGACTCCTTCCATAGACATTTTGTGTTGGAGTTAAGGAAATATCACACTTTGATTTTGTTGGCCTTTGGCTGCCTTCTGTCTGTAAGGTGGAAAGTGCTCCATGGAAATGGAGTTCTGTGAGGAGTTATTTGAACACAGTTTTTTGTTTGGTTTGTTTATATAACCTGAATTTACTGTGTTTTTTCAGGGATTAATTTTTATTTTTCGGGGGGTTTATTGTTTTTTGTTGCTTTTTTGTTGGTGTTGGGTTTTGTTTGTTTGTTTTTTGTTTTGTTTGTTTTTTAGTAACTTCTTCCAGTTACTTGCTGTGTCATGTTTTAGTCCTGATCCACTTAACCACCTCGTGGAGCTCAGGCAGATTCCTCCACGTGTTGGAGGTAACTTGCTGTACCACACTTTGCCTGCAATAGATGCTCTATAAGATAACTCCACAAATTGTATTCTGACAACATGTTTCCTGTTTAATTTTTATTTTTTCCATGTGTATCACTGGTCTGTTTTACCTTTCTTAATCATCTTGCATTCTGCACTGTGAGGACCTTTAAACCATGCTCTCACCTTCCATACCTAACAGCCTGCTGGCGTCTTTGACCTGATTTCAAGTATCTCTAGATCTCAAGAGTGTTCTTTATTTTTTTCCCCTCTGTCTGTACCCTCTAATTTGTCTGCTTCTGACTTTTATTTAGCTTTTAATGGAATGGTCTAACTCCAGTTTTCAACGAAGTTGCTACAGGGGATACAAAAGAACAAATACAAATTTTTTCAGCCTCAGCTGTTCCCCAAGTCACTCAGCCCTGCCCCTAGAGAAGCACAGCAGTGTTGATGGCTTCTCCCTGGCCTTGTCATGAACCAGCCATAGTATTTATTGAAATGGTTTCATCTGCAGCACTGCCCTTTCTGTAGCTTTCTGAGCACAATACTCCAGCAGCAATTTTTGCAGACACTTGTATAGTGACAAACTAACTCTGTGCTGATTTATACTTGATGCTTCGTTATATTCATTACAAGATGCTATTTGCATGCTTGACATTTTAAAATACTGTGTTTGGAATGTGTTATTTATTTTGAGACCTTTATTAAGCAACCTCAATCTAAGGGTTTAATTGTTACTGATAGCTAAGAGTATAATTACCTCAGTAAAATATCATGGCTATATTAAGCAAATGGCAATTGTCTTCCAGAATAAAATGAGTACAAGCCGTTTTCCTTTGAAACAGGTTGTTTCACGAGGCCTGCTAATATCATTTACTGCTACAATTGCAGAATCTTTCAATGAAGAATGAATAATGAAAGCTGAGATTGATGTGTTTGTAGAAGGGACTGGCTGCAGCAGTGTTGAAGCAGTGCACTAAGACCATTTGGGAGCACGAGGTATCTTTAAATTAAACCAGAAATGTTACTGTTTCTCAGGTGAGATCTGCAGATTTTGAAAGTCAGAAGAATGTGTTTTTGCTGGTGTGGGCCCCCAGAGCAGTGCCTGCTTTTCTTTCACTTGTTTTTTTTTTTTTTTGCCATTGTTCCTTACTTTACCCAACTTGGTCATAAATTTACTACTCACTTTTGACTCTGTGAAGAAAGTAGCAGAGCTGTTGAGTTCCCACTTCCTTATCCTGCTCCAAAATGACTTTTCAAAGCCTAAGAGTTGTCTTAGTTTGACGTGTCAGTCTGCATTTGCCAAAGGTGTCTCTGGGGTGGGAGCTGTTCCCAGGCTGTGGGCACTGCACATGTTTGGGGACAAGGCTGCCCTTCTCCTTCCCACTGTCTCCTCTCCAGTGGCCCCTTCTGCTCTTGAGCTGGCATCCTCATTCCTCATAGCTAGGGGATAAATTTGCCTTTTCCCTGACTTTGGGTATTGCACTCCGTGTAGGAATTTGTCACACCAGGCAGGAAGGTGATGTGCTTCATTAGAGTTGAGCTTTATCACCTGAGGGTTCCCAGCATGGAAATGCTGAGGGTGAGTTCAAATGACCAGCCTGGAGGCAGAAGATGAATTGGCCCCTGAGCCTTGCTTCCCTTTCCCTTTTAGAAGTATAAAAGAGCTCATAAAAATTATCTTAGCAATTTTATGGGAATCAGTTTTGTGTAATTCTTTCTCTTGCCTTATTATGTGTCTGGTAAACCTTGCAATGATAAAAATACTGAGTTCATTATTATCTTTATATCTGATGTTTTTGAGGTGGAGGCACAAGGACAGCCTCTGTATTCTTATTGATGTTATCTCTGACATAACTTCTATTTAAACAGCGAGTTTAGAGGGTTTTTTAAAATTTTATAACAATTCAGAGTATGCAGCAAAGTTAAAAGTTATGTGCTATTTTATGAGGTATTTGTGAAGAACAATAGAAATGTGATCTTTTTTTCCCCAGAATACTGACTGGATTCTGCTTTGTTCTGCCCCCACTAGATATTAATGCTTACTGCAAAGAGGTTAGATTATGAAAATTAGAAATATACCCATAAAAGAATTTATATGACCTTCAGTTCTCATATTTCTCTGAGAGAAAGGGCTGTAGGACTTCTAAAGGTAAAATATTCAATAAAAAGAAATTAGGTTAATCCAATGTTATGGCTGAGAATTTAAACTCACCCAGGTCAGGTAATTCAAAGTTATAGTTCCCTTGATGTGTATGCTGTAACATTTATTCCTTAGCTCCTCAGCTCTGAATTATGAAGGATGGTTGAGCAGGCCTGGCAGGGAAGATGGATGGGTGGAATGAGGCAGTGATTGTTGGGGGAAGTCAGGCAGAGCAAACTTGGCTGCTGGGCAGGGGCTTGGGCAGCATCCAGGGACAGGGAAGGGGCTTAGGATTTCTGAACAGCAGGCTCTGAAATACCAGCAAGGCTCAGCTGCACAGAAAGGGTGGTGGTTGGTTGGTTTTTTTTTTTTTTAATTTTCAATTCTTTGTTCCTCAGATACTTATGGTTTGAAGGCATTAATCTCACTGCCTCTTAGAGTGGTGGTATTGCCACAGGAACTGCAGCTTTGGATCTCTGACTTCTCTCTGTTTTAATTCTCAGCCATAAAACTGGATTAACTGGGTTTGCTTCAAGTTGAATTGCAGTGGATTTTTTTTTTAAAGGCTAGGAGAGAGAGAGATAATTAAGTAATTGCACAGTAGCTTATTTCAACATGTGATGGGAGCCTCTGGTAAGAACATCTGCACTACTCAGACACCAGTCAGAGCACCCTTTCAAATGAAGACCCAAAATCTTTATAAAACCGAAGGACTGTCTGGAGAATTGAGGAGTTTTGGATTGCTCCTGGCACAATATCCTGCAGTACTGACTGTTTTGTTCAATGTGTGTTCACAACATCTCAGGTCAAGCATTGCTTAAATTGATGAATATATTAGAAGTCAAATGAGGTTTTACAAAGCATCTTGCAAATGGTCTCTGACCCATGATTTGTTGCATTGTATACTGCTCCCTCTTTTATGAGCATATTTGTTTAGGTGATATTTCAGATAGAGTCAACAACTGTTTAATAGAAGCTACAGAAAATGTGAAGAATTGGTGCAGTTTCAGTTAATTAATTTTGATTGATGTAATGAGATTATTATATTACAAGAATAATGTACAGAACAGCTGCTGGGTTTTTTTGTGTTATGTGGGGCAGGACCTGTGGAGAATCATTAACTGTAAACTTGCCTGTTCAGGTGGAACCAGTTTGGGACAGTGAGGGAGCTGAGGCTTAGTTTTCTGTCTGTATGAATCCAGAGCTTCAGGATTTCCCTAGAAAGATCACTGCCTTTTTGAAGTCAAGAGTTCAAAAAAGGGATCAACAGGTGAAATGTGAGCATGAGACAGGAAAAGAGGATATGCTTTTTACACATCAAGATGATGTTGGACTTGCTTTCTGTCAGGAGGAGGAGATCTCACAAGAGTCTTCTGATTTATAGAGGTCATATTTGGAAGGTCCTATAACCCTGTGGGGCATCCAAGCTTCTTTTTAAGCATAGGGAGGCATGGCCAGAGTCATGTTTAAATGTGTCTGTGTCTGCATCTCCTTACTTTCCTTGGGCACTGAAGTCCAAGGATTCCAGAAGACATATTCCTTTGCTTGCCATGGTGTTGGGTGTGTACAAAGTGCCATGGGCTTATTCCAATGTTGTATCATCCCAGGTACTTGCTCCTGGAGCAACACTGGGGAAAATGGAAACCCACCCTATTTGGTCTTTTAGCCAATATTATTTTGGGTGCCACAAGTCTGGGTGCAAGGAATTGAGACTGGGTGGTTAAAGTGGAGTTGCTGAAAGGGTGGAGCATTTTAAACCCGTCACCTTTCTGCAAGTGTTTGAGAAGGTTTGTGCTGGTCTCATGCCTGGGAGCTGCAGGAACCTGAGGGGCTGGCTTTGACATCAGTAGCAAATATTTTTCACAGCAAAATGTGCATTCTGCTGGTTCTTTGTGGCAGCCCATGCTGGAACTGCAGGATGTGTAGTTTTGCTGCAGCTGGATGCTCTCCCCCTGAGATGTGAGCACACTTCCCCTGCTGGGCTATTGCACCATGCCCATGGCACACTGGAACTCAGGTCTGCTTGTCCTGAGTGCCTGGAAGGAGCTGTAAAATCTAAATATAGAAAGAAATGGATGACAGGACTTGAGGGCTCCCTGTCCTTGTGAGCTGTTGAAGGAGAGATTCAGACCATGACATGCAGCAGGTCCTAGGGAGAGCTTCGACCTACTCGACTGCAGAGTTGGTAGGTTTGGAGTGGGGTGTGCCTCAAGCCCTGTGGGCTCAGTGTCCATGGGACAGAGCCAAGAACTCATTCCCTCTTCAGGGAGAGGAGATGCTTTCCCTTCCTTTGAGCAGCAGAACCTTCTCTCCAGTGGAAGAAGCAGCTGGAAGAGTCCCTGCTCCCACACCCATTTTTCCCTGCCTTATGTGGTAGGTGGGTTACAGGCAGGTCCAAGACCATCAGCTTGTTATTGCTACATGGATGGCAGAGGAGCTGGGAAGGCTCATTCTGTGCATTGAACTCGTGGTTAAATTAAAGATAAACATGGATGTGCACACAGCATAGAGCTGTGTGCTTCTACAGGGTGTTTGCAAAAGGAATGTGCAGCTCCCAAAGTGATCTAGTGTCTGAATTAGAAATTTAAGCACTTTAACTCCTCTCCTCAGTTGTTGCTTTTTCAGGCACATATATAAGCTGCAGAAGTTTTATGTTTTATGCTTGTAGCAGGAATTCTGCTCTGTAAATAGTATTTTCAGCTTTGCAGATAAGGAAACACTTTCTGGCTTTAATAAATTAATTTTCTGTTGATAACATACTACCTTTGGAGACCAACTTTTCAGGTTGACATTTCTATTATATTAATTACAAAGAGAGGAGAAGCTGTGCTTGTTTTGTCATTGGGAAATGCCATCTGCAAAGTTATTGGTAAGCTGACCTTGTCAGAAGTGTTATTGCATTATCCCTCAGTGAGGGCCACCACAACTGAATGACAAGAAAAAAATGCAGAAAGAAAAAAGCAATTTCAGGAGATATAATGAAATCAAAACAAAATGCCTTTTATCCCTCTCCAACATGAAGATATTTATTAAGATAGCGTATGTAAGAGTTTGGTGCTGGGAGAAAAAAGTGCTTGTGAACCATTTGGGGTTGTTTTTTGAAAATGAAAATCCATACAAGAGAATTCTTGACCTTTTGCATGCAGTGAACATGAACAAGAGGCACTGCTTACTCTGGTGATATCTCTCCCACTCCCTGTTTCTCCCTGTTTTCACTACATATCCCTGTCCATTATCCTTTTTCCTTCTTGTTCATCGTGCACATGAGCCTAAAGGAACCAAAGCCCCCCACCCAAGGGTTGGGGGTTATCCTTTGCCACCTCTGTGCTTGGAGAGCTCACCCTGGAACAATTTTCTTTCCCACTCTGGTTCACTCTGCCAGTCCTTTTAAGTAAATCTCAGCTCTTCTGTTTGCTTTTAGCAAAATGCCAAGCAAATGATATGTTTGTTTTCTGCTTTTCCTCCCAGTTTAAAACCACAGAGCTGTTAGTTTTCTCAGAGCCATTCCTTGTTCTCCCTGAACACTGGGGAACAGCAGGAGCTGCCCATTTCCACTCTCCCTCAGTGTCCCACCCAGGCACAGCTCTGCTGAAAGCCCAGGTGATTGCCTTCTCCAAGGAGCTGCCTGCTTTCATGTGCCTCTAAACAATCCTGTACAGGGAAGTTCCACTCAGCTTAGTGGCCATTTCATCTTTAATCGTGTGGGGTACAGCAGGACGTGCTGAGTGTCTCATTCTCCTCATCCCTCTGCTTTCTCTCTGTGCTGGAGTTGTGATACAAGTGCAGGTCATGGGTAGCTCAGTGGGTGGTTCATAATGGAGCATGGTCATCGCACTTTAAAAGCTTTAAATGAGATCTTTTCCACCAAAGAAGTTAATAAAAAAGCCCCAAGAAAGCTATTTAACCCACCCCCTCCTTCTGTGTGAGGCAATGTATTCCTTATGTAATATCTATGCACATGAATTTGTCATATGTGGTGTTAACCTGAGGCTATGTTTGTAGCCCTTGCATTCCAATATTGACTTTTTACTTGCATAAAGGAGAAGAAAAAGCCCTGCTGAATGCCTTGAAAACATCCTAAATGGGCTGCTGAGGAGCTGTAAATAATAGCCAGGTTTATACTTTAACTCTCTAGGGGCATGTGCAAGCTGAAGGGTGTGAAACACGTGTTCTGGATCTGATGTTTTCCTTCAGATAACACAAGGAAACCAGAAATACAGAGGTAATTAAATGTGCACACCTTCCCTGCTTTGCTTTCCTCTCTGCCTGCACATGGATTTGTGATTTCTGAGGTTCTGAAGCTCCTTCTGCTGTAGCCTTTGGTGTATTTTCTGCATTGAGCTGTGCCCTCTGTTGGGGTTCACTCCCTAACATTAGGAATTTTTTGATCCCTCCAAGTAACCAGCTCAAGCTGACTCATCTAAATCTGTTTCCTACCAAAATGCTGTGATTTTGTGAGTTCTTGTTAAATTTCACCTAGCTAGGCTGAGGTTGGGGTGCTCTTTTGTCAGTATTTATGTTCTCACTACTTCTCCCTCTGCAGAGGTAGGTTTTTTCCTGCTTAGTTTTCCTTTAACAAGAGGGAGCAGGGATGTGGAATTGTTGCCCCTCATCAGCCAGCAGTTACACAGGTTTAGTTTTAGTGCCAGACTGCTCCACTGAAGGAACTGGATCTCTGAACTGCAGCCAGAGCATCCAAGCAGGTGTATCCAGCTGAATTAGTAATAAGAACTGATAAAGAACTTCCTTCCAAGCCTGACTGTGGGCAGGGGGTCACACTTTGTCTTCATGGGGAGTTCCCTGTGTTTTGGGTGTTCTTCAGCTGACAGAACCTGCGAGCTGCTCCTCAGCTGTGGATCATGGCTCTGCCTCCAGCAGATGAATGGGTGCCTAACGATCTGCATCAAAAGTTTCGATTTGTAATTAGCTTTCAATGTGCTAAAAGTGTAGCTAATAACATTAAATGCAAATTACAGAGTTCACATTCTTCATGCAAATACAAGTTAAGAAAAATGGTGTCTTCTCATTTTGCTGCATTGTTCAGCTGTAGCAAGCACGATTGCTGCTCTCCCCAGGGACAGCTTTGGGACTTAAAAGGTTTATTCATCCAGACCAATGAGTTCTTTTTCCTGGCAGTTTTTTCCCCCAAGAAGAAGTGATAAGAAACTCGGGGTGGGGAGGAATCTTCTTGATATATTGCCTGTCCTTTCTCTTTTTTGTCCTGGGACTTGGTCAGGAGTTAAATGTGTTATAAATATCTGAGTATAAATGCTTGGTAGACTTAGGAGAGCTCTTAGCAACTAATGAAGGTTAAATGATGTCTATTTTGGGAACCTGAATGACACTGTCACTTACATTTTAGCAGTACTCAATGTCTAGAGCTGCTTTTTTCCTTCTGTTATTCCTGTGAGGTGGGGAAGCACTGCCATCTCAGTTATAAAAGAACATGGGGAACAGAGATGCTTGGGTGAAATAACTGAAGACTTGAGCCCAAGTCAAACAGGAGTGCTGTGGAAAAGCTGTGAAATCTTTATTGTATCTCCTTCTGAGAAGGTTTGGTTTTTTATGAAGTCCCCCAGTGCAGACTGCAGTTTTCTGTGCCTTACCTCTGTGACAATGACCTTCCTTCAGGTGCAAATCCTTTGCTGCAGCACGTGTATATGTATGCCCTGGCACTGCCTGCTCTGCCCTGTTAGTATCAGCGTTTCACTGATTTTTTTCTACATCTTTTGAGTCTTGTCATATCCTGGAAGCAGCTGGTATTGTTGTGGTGAGCCTGTGTTAGTACAAGGATCTGATTTTTTCCTGGAGCTGTGTACTGAAGTGGTTTTGTTTGTGGAGGTTAAGGCTGAAGTCCCTTCCCTCCTCTCTGCAGGCTCTGGCTGGCATGTCCCTAGGGATGTCATAGCTTCCAAGGGTGTCAAAATCACATCCCTAGGAGGTTGTGGTGTAAAAGCTGCTTGTGTGCACACTGTGTGAAATCTAAACTTTTTGCTTCCCCTCTGCATTAACTTACATTTGTGTGTGATTTTGCTCAGTCTGTTTATCAGCCTTTGCTTGTCCATCATTATTGATATTTTAGGTGCTCTGGAATGCCTCCCTTGTCTCTAGACTCTGCTGACATTAATATTTTATGTTGTCAGCTCACATCTTGCTGCTTGCCCCTGTTCCACTACACTAATAATGATCCTGAAGGAAACTTCTGGCTCTAATCCTCAGTGCAGCCTCCTGCTAATTGCTTTCCATGGCAGGGAGGGGTGTGCTCCTCCATCACCAGCTCCTACCAGCAGGTATTTGACTCTCACATAATGATTAAAACCCAGGGATGCTCGGTCATTTAAAGATGCTTTCAAACACTTCGTTCACTGGTTTGCTCTCCTGTGAGTTCTCTCAAAGAATTGTTAACTGGTTCAGTTTAAATTACTTTCACAAAAGCTCGTGCTTATCTATCTCTATTTTATCTTGTTACACTCAACTCAAAGAGATGCTTTGAATTCTGAACCTTCTTAACTAATTTTCCTAATGTTCAGGTGAAACTTCCTTGCCAATGACTCTAATTTCCCAGAACAACCTTATCTCTGCTTCCAAAACAGAGGAGGATGTCTGCAGTCTGGTATCTCCAATAGGATAGCCATTTTTAATGATAAATCATTTTATTCCTTTTGTCTGTTAACACCTTTGTTATTTTTTGGTCTTGGGTGAATATCCAGCTTTGAGATTATTATTATATCTTCTTAGTGCAGTTTAATTTCTTGAAGCACTTAGCTGCCTTTATCACAGTTCTCTGGATAAAGTAGAGCAGAAGAGCTGTGATGATTCTTTTTGGAACCTGGATCTTTGCTGGATCAGAGTGTGCAGCCACAGCCACTTTTGCCTCTGATAGACTCAAAGGATTGCCCTGGACATGGAGCTGACCATTTCAGCTTTGTTTTCATGGTGTTGAAATTTGTCTGCCTTTAAAATACAAATTAATATTATTGCTGTGACTTGTTTTTACTTGATATTCTCCATTATGTTTTACATTTACATGACCTTTTCTTGCTTCATGCAAGCATTGTGCCTTTCAGTGTTTTGATATTTGTGTTTGTTTGCATCTTTATGAAACTGGTATTGTTAAAAAAATCTACTTTATTTCAAATTTTGTTAAAGATATGAGATACTTTTGCAAGTTCACGTATTGCAAGAAGCAATTTCTGAGCTGCTCATTCTCTTCTCCCTGTACAAGTGTCTGAATATCCCATGAGATTTAACAGTGTTGCAGTGAGTAAACAAATCACTGTATTCCCAGAAAAGTGTGACTGGATCACAGCTGCTGTCACTCCTGTCTGTCTGGAAGATGAATCAGCCTCTGAAATGTGCAGCTGTGGGCAGTATATGGAGCTGGGTGGTCCTGTTCTCTAAGATCAGATGGAGATTTCAATGCTTTACCTCATTTGGGGCATTACTTCATGGAATTTTCCTCCCTTTTCTTGCCCATTTAAAATTTATATTTAAATTTTATTTGAGTTATTTAATTTTATTATTTCATTTCATGAAACAGCCTGGTTGGTGGCTGCATATTTATTTGAAGGGAGACAATGACCTGCCAGATAAGCTGAGAGGCCAAAGCTCAGGCATTGTGTGTGCCAGGTACTGTTGCCAGATGGCCAAAGAGCAATCTTCTAACTAGTCCTGGATGTGATTATGATGTTTTTATGAACTTATTCCAATTTCACCTTTTATTGGGTCTTCACAGCTGTTAAGGGCACTTTTAATGGTGTTTCTCTAGTCTGGAAAATTTAGATCAGATTTAGAATTTAGATAACTTCTCAGAGCTGCAGGAAGTAGGGCATAGTTTAAATAGGATTAGTGATCAGTGTGTATAAGGACTAGTCTGTGTAAGGTAAATCTTAGAAGGAGCACCTTCCTCTGAAGTAATTTATATGTCAGTAGAGACTTCCTCCTTTCTTCAGCTGGAACCTGTCATGTTAAAGGTCATTTTATTGAAATTCATGCTCACATATTCATAAAAGGATGCATTCTTCTGAGCATTATCAGTCACCAAGATTTTGAAGGTGCCATGCTGGATCTTTTCTGTATGTTTTAGCCCTGGAATCTGACGTGATGAATTAAGTGAGATGTGTGCTGATGATACTACAGCATTAATAATATTGAGGGGGGAATTGTGATGACATGCAGTCTTTGTACTTAGTGTGGTCCAACTGGCAGGAAAATATGAATTTATAGGAATGGGACTGTTAGACCATTTCAGAGCTAAATCTAACCTGCAGCTAGGAGTTCTTTGACAATCTTGTGCTGCCAAAAGCTGTGCCACTGCATCACCTTCCA
>VXBI01000501.1:812383-958511 GCA_013397375.1 Toxostoma redivivum | reverse complement strand
CCACCCCCCCCCCCCACAAAACTGGTTTTAAATTTCCTTGTAATAGAGGATTAGGAATAACACTTGGAAGCTGTGAGCCATTGAGGAGTGATTTCAGCTCACTCCTTTACAGTCTGGCAGCCTTTTTGCCATTCAAGATCTTAGGGCTGGGTTCTGCTGTAGAGCTGATTCAAATCTTCTAACAAGGGAGCTTCTTTGCCCTTCAGCCTGGAGGATGTTGTGTTAAGAGTGGGCTGAGAAAAGGGTACAGAGGGCAGGGCTGTGCAGCCTGAGTGGTGTGAGGAGCTGCAGGAGGCTGCTCCATGCCTGTCAGGCTGCTGGGAAGTGTGCTGAGCCTTGCTCATGGCATCCCTTCGTTTCCCTCCAGAGTCAGGCTAATGACAGCTCTGATAATGCCAGATGGCAGTCACCAGTCATCATTTAATAGCAGAAAAATGCCTAAATATTGTCTCCAAAAATGGTTTGTTCATTCTTCCTCCTCATTCTAGCCTGGCAGTGATCCTCAGGCAGCACTTAGGGACCTCCTAAGAAGATCTCGTGTAGAAAACTGTCAGAACAGATTGCTGTATGGATTTTCAGAGGATTAAAGTTAATTAAAGAGCTATTCCTTGCTTTCACTTCCTCGTATCTGCCAGCTATTTACATGCTAATGTAGGGTCTTCCAGGGAGAATAGGACAAGTGTCAGCATTGGGCATGTTATCACACATGGAGACAGTAGAAAATAATGAGATGAGCAAAATATATATATATAATATGTATGTACGTGTGTGTAGCTTGACAACTGAAAGCCAGCAGCAGAGCTTTTTGCATATTTTCAGTAATGTGTGATCTTACTGAATATAATTCACTCCATTACATCTCACACTGCATAATTTAATACTTCATTCACTATAGTATCTTTACATAAGGAGTTTTATAAACAGGCAGATTTAAAATTGTTTTTTTCTATCTTGTTTTAAAGAGGAAAGTTCTCTCCTGCAGAAGTAATGAGTAGTTTTACTAGGAGTACAAACCTGGGAGCAGAGAATTTGATGGGGACTGGCATCTACTGTTGCCTCCTCTTAGAAAAATTAAGCAAAGGAGATGCTCAGCATGGAAGCAAACTGAGAGTGGATGTGATAGTTTTCTGCTCCAGTTGCATTATTATTTGCCCATTACATTTTCACATTATTTCAGAGGATTATTTTCTTTGTAATTTTTCAATATCTTTCATTTTAACACTTTATTAAAACTGCTACATAACAGATGAAATAAAATTGATCTCAGGTTACACTTCAAGAGGGAGTTTAATGCTTTAGGAAAATTAGACACCTCGCTGTCTGCATTTTTAAACAAAACTATCAAACCCATCTGTACTGTTGAGCACAGGTAAAGAGTTTTGTCAGCTGCTGAGGTTAGTCCAGATAGTTTGAGGGTGCTGATGGTAATTAAGCTTCTAAGAACCAAGGGCAGTTAAAGACAGGTTTGTTTTCTGTAGTGTTTTGTTCCCCAGTGTGCAGGTGGCATACAAAGTGAGTGGCTTAGCAAACCCAAGTGCCCTCACCACAGGCTGGAGTCCCTGTGTTCCATGTGACCTTTGTGAAACAGGTCTTTGGCATTAGCCTTTCTCTTCATTTTATCCTTTTGTGGTTTTCCTAGTGGAAAACATGATGCTCTTACTCTCAGATGTCAGGTGGCTGTTCTTCAGCCTTGAAAATCAATGTGACATTTTGGGAAAGAGTTAAAAGATGAGGGAAAGAGGAAAAACCTTTTTTGGAGACTCATTTGGGGGCAGGTGAGGGGAGAAGGTCACCCACACTAAAAAGTCATGACTGATCTCCTGCTTGCTCCTGCCTTGGTAGCACAGCTTTCTTAAAAGATGCTCTGAAAGGGATATCAGGCCAGAGATACTCTGGGATTTGGGTTTTTGAGGTTTTCTCTTGTATTTGATATCCCAAATCTTCTCTTTAGCCAGGCTGGTGGGCTGACCAAGATGAAATGCTGCTGTGCAATAAAGCCTCAGGCTGAATTTCTCCCTGCTGTGGTTCTGTGAATGTCACCTGAGCTACACCAGGGAAAAGCTGTCCCTGGTGTCCGGGGGGGATGCTGCCAAAGGATTGGTACCCAGGCCTGTGCAGGTCAGAATAATTCAGAGAATAACTGTTCTTGATTCCCCATAGCACAGGAAACCAGTGTTGTTTCTTCTGTTGTCAGAAAAGACAGTGAGCACCCAGAGTTTACTGAAGGTGGGGCACACATGGAGCAGATGCCTTGTCCCTTACTGGGCTCCTGTCCCTGGCAGGGCCAACACAACATTGTTTGCAGGAGCTCTGACAAGTGGAAATGACAACCAATGCATAAAACAGAAAATATTTTAATTTGTGATATTCATCTCTGTTACACAAATGGTAAGACTCCTGATTGTTATGTGTTCAGTATTGGTTTTGGGCAAAAAAGAGAGAACTACTGTCAAGCTTTCCCTATCAGTGATATGTGTATGCACTTTTTTTGCCATTCATCTATGTTGTACTGTGTGAGGGAGGTTTCTATTTTGTGTATCAAATGGAATCTTCAATTTTATATTGCCACATGCTCAAAGGAAATTTTTATTTCTGTTATGTTGCTTTAGAAATAGATTCATACTTCTTTTGCTGTCTAAGGAATGGTCTCTTTATTCAGTCAGAACAGTTGGTCTGTTTTGAGTTTATAGTGGAGCCACATCATGCAGCAGCACCTCAGCCATAAAGGGCATTTGTTTAACAGGTTCCATGTGCTGAGAATATGAATATTTTCAGTGGTGACAATTAAGGCTGAACATTTTTTTCACATTTTTTGCATTTTATTAGAAAAGAATTGAGGAAAAGAAAAAGTCTTTTTCAGGCACTACATGGATTTTGCTACTTTATGCCATACCCCTTTTCTAGGACCTGTGAATATATGGATTTCTAAGATACTTAGCTCAATGCTATTTTTCCTTGCTGCTGGGAAGAGAGCATGAATCTTTTTTGGGAACTAAAATTCCAGTGCCCATGTGTGTCTGATTTGTGGGTCACAAGCCCTTCATTCTTCATCCTCACCTTCAGAGTTCATGATTCTTGGTGATGGATGTGGGTATTGGGAGCAGAAGGTAATTTTAAAGGTATAGATGAAAAGAGTTTCAAATAGTGAGGTAAGAATTTGATGTAAGTGCAGTGGCTTTTTTTTAAAATAAAAGTTTTATGTTATTTTGATTTCTGAAGCTTAAATAGAACACAGCAAGGATCCTAAAACCAAAATTAGATTTTGGCTTTAATTTTTGGGTGTCATCCCTCAAGATACAAAGTAAAGTAGCAACTTAGAGCAGCAAACAACATGAATATTTCAGAAGCCGCATCTTTTCTATATGCTGCCATCTGTTGATGTCCTATGCATGGAAAAGGATTAATTTCCCAAAGTCAAAGGTTGAATTTCTCAATGAGATGTCCCAAGAAAGCTGTGAAATACAAGGTAAATTCTGATGGTTGAGAGAGTTCTCCAGCATTATTTTTCTTCCCTCTTGGAAACTTCTGTGGACTGGTTGACTGCAGGTGCTGACGAGTAGTGTTGTGGGGGAAGAAGTGATGCACAGTACTTACAGTGTTATATGCATATAAATAAAAATTTAGCAAATGAAAGAACTGAAGAAGTCTGGTTTGTTAACACTGTTTATTGAGCTTTAGCTTTTTGAATGATTCTGATGATAGAAAAGAGAGACCATAAGTTGTGTCCTTGAATATGTGAACTCGGATACTCACAGCACCATTTCCATTAATGCATTTTCCTGTCTTCAGCCCAAATGACCCCCAGATATGTGATAGCTCTTAAAACATTTTGAAACTCTCTCCCATAATTAATTTCTTATGGACAGAAACAAGGCTGTGGGGGTTAGAGATTTGAAGAGAGAATGCTCAACAGGTTTTGAAAACAGTGTGTAAAAGTCCTTCTGCCATTCTCATGATTAGGATTAATTATTTTGAGTTGATTATAGGGTCTTGAGCACGGATATGTAACGAGCTGTTTGTTGTCCCTCGGCAACAGCACCTTTTTAAAGCCCTCTTCAGTCAGATCCCAGCCAAGCACAGTGTTCCTCTTTCCTACTGATTTGCCAGCCTGGCTTGTGCTCAGCAGCCTCTGCAGGGTTTCCAGCAGAGCAGCTCCATCCCTCACCAGAGGGAGCCTGATGACACTCAAGCCTTTTGCTCACTCCACATGCTGCTGTTAGCATCAGCTCAACCTTTCCAGCCCTGGGGAGTTTAAACAAAATCTGCCTGCTCTTCCCACCCTCTCCATTACCACCAGCTTTCCCTCATTGTAGAACCACAAAACTGGGTTGGAAGAAACCTTAGAACTCCATAAAACTCTTTCCAACCCCCTTCCATGGGCAGGGATGCCTTCCACTAGACCAGGCTGTTCAATGCCCCATCCAGCCTGGCCTTGAGCACTTCCAGGGATGTCACTGTGGGTGTCTTTGTCACTGATGTGCAGCACAGAGCTCATGATGATGATGATGATGGTGTTTGTCTGTAGCACGTGAGAGGCACAGGTTTGGGCTGTTAATTAATAACTCTAGTCCTGCACAATGACTAGTCTGATGACAAGTCTCTGCAAAAAAACTCTTGGTAGCCTTTGAAGCAAGCATGCAGAAATATCCTATTTTCAGCTGTACATATTTTTTTCCCAGAATTACTTCACCATGGCACTGCTCTAAATATGTCTTGTGAGATAAGCTTTAAATCCTACTTGGGCAAAGTTTATTAAAAATTAACATTTGCATGGGGAGTTATAAAAAAGAATAGGACCTTCATTAGCTTAAAATCATCCGAAATACAAAATCATATTGAATGGCTCTCCACTGGCCCAGACCAGGCAGACTCTTACTGCCTGCCGCATCTTGAAGCTCAGAGAAGTCAGCATCAATAATATCCAAAAAGACACACTGGAAAGCGCACCTCTATTCCCTGAGGTTCAAGAAATGAGCTGCTACCACTGGCTGAGCAGCCTGAACTTATTGGAATGGGATGCTAGCTGCAGTTCCTCTCAGTGGGGAGAACTGCAATGGCATCCACTCCAGATGTACTGTTCTGGCAGCTCACAATGCTTGGGAGTGAACAGTCAATGCAGGGGATGTAATTTCAAGCAGTCCTGCTTTATGGAAGTTCACACCTGAACCAACACAACCCCTGGGCCAGGTAGTGCTGGTTTATCCTGACTGAGGATCGATCCCAGTGACAGGCAGGGATTTGCTCTCCAGCCTTTACAGGAGTTCCAGGGAAATGGAATAAGAGTAAAGATACTGAAAGACAAATGGGATGAGAAAGAGTCTGCACAATGGATGTTTGTAGAACATCAGTTTTCATTTTCATTTTGTTTTCCAGGACAGATGAGGAACATATTCTTTGCCCTATCCCTTTTCTCTTGGGACTGCATGTCGCTTGCCTCTACCTTGCAGCATTTAATCTGTTGTGATTGCCTTAAATGTCTGAGTCTCCACAATATTCACCTTCCCTTGGGCTGCAAGTCAGCAGCATGTGTGTCTTTGTGTTAATTTGTCCCAGTTCAGAGGCACAGCATCATTAGTGAGCTGCCGCCACCACGGTAATTACTGTGGGATTTGGGCGCAGCGGTTTGCTCGTGCATTGCTCTGTACCTTCTCTTTAATCTACACAGGCCATCTGCTTCGTTTCTTAACTAAAAGTTGTTTTGGTTCTGCTTTGGAAGAGTGACTCTGTTGCTCCTAATCTTCTCTGTGTAGAAAAACCATTGGAGCTGGGATAAATTACATCTGTTTGATAGCTCGTGCTCGCTTTTGAAAGATTTCTTGCAGGTCGTGCCCTGTAGTTTTGCTGTGCACAGATTTTTGCTTTCCTCTGTGCCTGCAGGGACAGTCAGGGCAGAATTTTGGTAGGACCACTCTGTGATCTTGGGAACTCTTGTAAGTCTGACCACAGTCCTGTGGCTGTTGGCTTTAGCAAANTTTTTTTTCCCTTTCCCTGGAGGGACCCCATTCAAAAGTTTCCTCCCAAATTTGCTCTAAACCAGGACAGATCTTGGGAACTCTTGTAAGTCTGACCACAGTCCTGTGGCTGTTGGCTTTAGCAAAGATTTCCCAATACAAATATAAATATTCAATAACAAAATGTTACTGGGTGCTTATCCCATGACAACCCTGTGAGTAGTAACCTTTTAAACCCTCATCCAAATAAGAATTGTGTCTTGGGTGACAGAGCGCTTTGGCCTCTGTCTAAGAGGTCTGTTGTGTCTTTTGCCACTGCTTATCTGAACAAAAATAGTGAATTGTTGGACTGATCAGGTCAAAGACCTGAGTTACTCCAAATGAGTCTTCCCAGGACTTCTCCAGGATGAAATGGATCAGCTTTTTGTTAAGAGCTGGTTTTCTAAGCTTGGGCAGTCCTCAGGCATAACAGTAGATTGCTTAAGTGGATGGAACATTGATACTGCTGTTAGGGAAAGCTTGCTTTTATTTCCTAGAAAAACCTGTTCATTAGATGGTAATTTTGTGGGATACTCTGTGGTGTGGTCAAAAGGGACAACTTTTGATGTTTTATAGGCATTAAAATAAGAGCCGTGGGGATCTAGCAGCATATGTCACTATTTTTTTGTCTCTTGGAAGAATTTATAGCCTGGTTTTACCCATAAAGTGGGTTTTGTTTGTTGCCTTTTAAAGATGTTCCTGTTGTCAATAAATAAGGTGAGGGCTAAAGTGATCCATGCCTCAAAAAAAGATAAAATGAGAAAAATAACTTCCTTAGGTCTATTGACAATTTCTTTTCCTTGTAATGGGAACATTATTTCTGCATGAGCCTCTCTCTCCTTGTCGCTAGAAGATGGTGCATGCAGTTCTGACACAATGAAATAGCAGCATCAAATCAGGCAGTTTGCATCTTGGTTTTGTGAAAAGAATAAAAAAAAAACAACATTATTTCTCTGAAGACGTTTTGGAGTAGAGCAATCATTTAGAAAATGAAAAGATTCTTTGTCTAGGAGGCTCTTCTGTTTCAGTCTTTAATCTAAGCAGCTGTCTTTCTCCTTCCCCATGGGAAGTTGTGGTGGGTAAATAACATGGAAATTCATTTGATGATGGAGACATTAGAGGTTGGCATGGACAATTAATTTGTTATTAAACAGAATTAATTTTATTTGATCCTTACATGGTTCTGTTGCTGCATATAAATTCAGCAGCTCAGTGAGTTATCCTGTGAATGCAGCCCTGGTTTTGCTGAAGGATGGGGCTTTTGGTGGCTCTGATATCAGGAGTGGCCTCTATCCTCATCTCTGTGTGAAATGGAGATACAGGGGAGCTTTTGGCTTTGTGCTGCTGGAAGTCATTGTGGGCTTTGTGACCCCACTTGAGCCTTCCCCCTTCCTGATCTAAATCCTCTGGTCCTTTGCTCAGAACTGGTTTGAAAATGTTTCTGAAGCTCCATCAGCAGAAAGCTGACTTGAGGAAAAAAAATGAGAAACTTTTCTTCTGAGATCCTTTGCTCACATTAGGAGTAGGATGAAGTGTCAGGGGCTACAGGTAGAACTGTTAATTTTCATCTCCAGAGGGATGGAGATGATGAGATGATCTTCTCATAGTGGGACAAAGCAGCACCTTTGGATTTCCCCTTTTACTCCTACAATTCAAAGCCACATTTTGGTTGATTCTAGTAGGTATTGATCATTTCTTCTGCAAAATCAGAAAATAATTGCGTCTCCTGATGTCTTTCATGACTTTTGAATGTCAAGAATTTGGGGCATGTGCAACAGGAATGCTTTGGGAGCGTTCATACTTGTCACTATCTCTTCCTCTCTTTACTGCTTCCTTCTGGTTTTGCTCTTGTCTGTGTGACCTCAGGAGTGGCTGCACAGTGCCAGTGATCCTTTCCTACACAGAGCTGGTGCATATTTTGGTGTTCTGTTTTGATAGGAATGACCTAATCTCTGAGAAGATCCTCAGAGACCTCAGGGGTCTGTGTTTTAGTTCAGTTCTAAACTGGTCAGTGCCCACAACCACTTCATCTTAGGGCACCAGTTTCTCCTAGATGGTGATGCTGGACTCCCCTAAGAGGCTGCTTTAAGATTAGGTTTTTATGCTATGTTTTAGCAGTTAAAGGTAGCCCTGCACTTGTGCACTGCTAAGTGGAAGAGTTTCATGAACAAGTTACTTATAACAGTGTCCTCATAAGACATCTGCATTTGCATACATTATACTGCATTTTTCCTCTTGCTTCTCTCCTGCCTTAATTGTCTGTGCTCCAGTTTTCCCCAGACTGGAGAGTCTCTTGCTTGTGCTGGATTGGTGAACTAAAGATAAAAGTTTTTGAAAATGAGACCAAGGACAAAAGCAGGGAGAATGTTCAACTCAGAACTGTAAAAGAATATGTGAGTGTATTAAAATGGATACCAAATTCCATTATTCTTGTTAACTGGTGAGATCAGAAGAGGAATCAATTATATCATGCAGGTATCTCTCTTTGTGAGCTGCATGGTGATAACTTCAATTGCATCTGCTTTTTAAAGTTGACGTGCCAAGAGACAGCATTGTTTCAGTAGGAATGAGCAAGGAAGAAGCTAATGTCATCTGTAAATGGCAGAGAAATATGGAACTCACATCTTGACAATAATCTCTTCTGTTCAAAAACCAAGTAAGTGAAAAACCAGGAGAAACTAAGGGATAAAATCACACCTCTTGAAGAAATACAGGGCCAGGCTTGGCATACATTGTTGGAGATGATTTAGCAGTAATTAAATTGGTTCCAACATAGCGGGAAAGACTGAAGATGAGAAGAGGGAGGAAAAAAAACAAATTCCTTACTATCCATTAGCATTCCAGACTGTTAGCAAGCTTGGTGGGGAGTGGTGTGTAAGTAAGCATTAGTGATGAGTAACTGCCCTCCCCTTTCAGTCCACACTGAGCAAGTGCTCCACGCTGACATTAACCACCCCCAGCACAGACAGGCTGTCATTTCTGGGGCTGTTCAGAAGGCTCTGCTATCAGACACAGCAGACACCACAGAAATTCCCTGAATGTTGAATGCAGAGTTCAGCCCAGCTCCTGCTTGTTTCCCATCTCTTTTAGTGCCCCTGTGAGAGTCTCGCTGTTTTTAGGATGCCCTCCCAGGCACCTGAGGTTCCTGCCAGGCTCCGGAGCCCCTGGCAGGGATCACCCACATGCCCCAGCCTGTGCAAAGTTTCCATCAAACCTTTCCTCACAGCCAGCTTGCCGTGGGATGCTGTGCCTCTGGGGCTGCTCTGGTGTGCAGAACAACGTGCTGCTTATAAATAACACTGGCTTATTTATAACACACTCCTATGGTGTTGCAAATAACAGCCATATCCATCACACACTGCTCATTGAAACATAAGGGTTTAAAACCACTTCAGAGACCCCCTGTTTCTTCACGTGGCGAGTGAAAAAGCAATTGCTGCTTGGAGCATGGGAGGAGTTGCCTTTGTGTGTCTCTTTTTGCTATTGGTATCAGTGGGGTAAATTGTCTAATAACTTCAATTCTAAGCTTTTGAAGTATTTTTATTGTAAAAAGTGTTCTTTAAGAATGAAATGTATATGTTTGAAGTGCATGAATGTTGAATTTAGAGAAGAATGATTGTGTTCAACTCAATTCAGTGGGTGATATTAAAGAGGCAATTACACATGATTTGTGAAATAGAGAGCAACCTCGGCAGAGTGTGGTACCTGCAGGGTTTAACAGCACCCTCTGATCTGAGCTAATAAGAGCAGTGTCTAATATTAGAGTTTGCCTTGTCAGAAAACCCATTAGTGTGGCAGTGTGAGGACAGGGTGTGCGAGGCAGAGCGAGCAGCTGTTTGCCTTTTGGTGCCACGGGAGGAGGCAGGGAGAAGCTCTCTCCAAAAGAAACTTCATTTGTCATGCTGCTGGTTTGCTGTTTATAATATTAAACTGTTGATTAAGGAAAAGATGATTGAATAGGTACCTTCTTTTAGAAGCACGCAGACTTCAGCTGGAGATTAATTCCTTCATTTGCTTGTGTTCCTCAGAAGTTTTTAAAATTTTGCGTAAAGTTTTTTTTTTTCCTTTTGAGATGAAAACTTCACAGCTCTCTAGTTTTCAACCTATTTATTCTTTTCATGTCATCGTCCTTCATACACATTGAACTGACAGTATTTTTTTCCTTCCTTTCTCACACATCCAAAACCTAAATACAATTACAGTTTCCATTCTGTGCTCTCTGGAGGAACAGGTCTTTGTACAAGCTATGCCACAGGCTTGGTGAGGAAGGATTTTCGATTAGTACTACATTCGTTTTTCAATTCAAAGATTTTAGAGATTGTGTTAAAATTAGGCATGTGGGGTAACCTGTTGGATGTGCAAATACAGAATATTAATCAAAGACCATAGATGTTTCTTCTCTGCTTTGATTTTTAGCATGGCTCTGTAAGTATTCTTCATTTTGCTTGGTGGCTTGCCCTGAGTTTTCGATTACAAAGTGATTTCTTGTCCTTATTCCCCATCTCATTTATCCCTGGCTCTCCTTCCAGTCAGCTCTGGATAACTGAGAGATATGCTAGAATGGTTCTTCTCAGTTGTTGGAGAGAAATTGATATTTATTAACCATCTACTGAAACGGTAAAAAGGAAAAGGAAAAAGAAAAAGTGAATACTGCAGAGAAGCATATCTTCAAATATGTACAAGAGTGCTCTGGAGGAAGAGGTGATAAATTTTTGCCAAGAATTGTGCTTACAGGCATAGAGACCATTTCTGGCAGGTATTCTGTGCTCTGTTCATGCTTCCAAGGCACTGCCCCAGCAGCTCTGAGCACAGACAGGATGGATGGACTGTGCTTTGTCCTCTCCTTCCTCCCTGTCCTCGGTGTCCTACTCCCTGGGAATGAGGGGGAATCCAAGGGACAGAGCCTGTGAGCCAGCCTGGTCTTGTCAAGCAGCCTGAGGTGGATGGGATCAGAATTTCCTGGGTGGAGCTCTCTGGAGGTGGTCAGTGAGATACAAACCTTTGGGAGGCTTCAGGTGCTGAGACCATCATCAGATCCATCATCAGAAGGTACATCTGTACTTCACAGGTACATCAACTGCTGTACCTTCTTCCTGGTGTCACAGAAATGCCACTAGAAGATCTTACATAGTGATCACACTGTTTTAACAGCCTGTTCAGAAACTGAAGACTTCTAAAGATACAGCAGTAGTATTTTCTTTGCATATACTCCTTTCATTATGTATATCTGGAGCCAGTGTGATTTGATCTGATAGCTTTTCTCCTAATTTTCTTCTTGACTTAAGTAAGTATTAATCATAAACTGTTTCATTAGTAACTAATTTGATTCAGAAAAAAGGTTGAAAAGATTTGACATCTGCTGTAAAGTTTGTACTACTTCTCCCATGGACTTGAGGCAAGTATTTGGCACAGAGATTGTTTTGCATAACCTTGCTTGTTGATTTTGTTTGTGTGTGCATTTAGCATCCTTGATGGGCACAAGGAGACAGGCAGAAATATCACTTGCTGCTTTTTGGGTGCTTCTTTACCCTCAACAAACTGAAGAGAATTAATAAATAATCATGGGCAGCATCTCTGGCATTGCACTGACAAAAACAATGCAGTTGTCCTGCTAGCTTTGAACATGGTAAGGCTCACAAGTGTTGTTATTGGAGGAGAAATAATAAGGACAAGTCTAACAAGTAATAGTTCCAAGTGAAATAGAAACAGCTTTTTGGAATAAGTTGAGAGAGAGGGATTGTCAGGTGGTCAGAAATTCCAGCTGTGTGATTTGTTCCTGTTACCTTTTGCCTTCCCTTCATCACCAAACCAACCCTTTTTTTGTGCTTGTGGATTCAAGTGATTTTATGTTGATTGTGGAGGGTTTTTTAAACAGCCTAAGATGGATGTCAAGGATGCTGTTAAATAATTGAAAATGACTCCTGAGAGAGGGGAACGAGGCCAATGGCAGGATCACAGCCGTGGTCTTCTGGAGAGGGGAGTCTGATCTGTTCATGAACCTGCCTGGAAGAATTCCATGGAATATGCTCCTGGAGAGAAGGGGGAACCAGGAGAGGTGGGGAGGACAATGTCTTGAGCAGCTTTCAAACCTCAGCTGTTGTGCAAGTCTGAGTCTGCCTAGTGCTGATAATAGACTCCATTGCAAATGGCATCATCTCCTGGCTGGTAAGATAAAGGTGTATTTGAGGAAGATTGTACTAAGTCAGGAGTGTGCCAGGTTTATTGAAAGGCACTTTATTAAATAATATAATGGTGTTTTCCAAATGGAAGCAGAAGAACCAAATATAGCAACAGATATGTGACTTTATTTTAAACTTTTACTTTAGAATAAGAAAAATTGTTCTGATAGTATTTCCTGACACATCACAGTGGACTTCTTCCCAGAGATGGGACAAATTTAGCAGTGAGTGTTGTGGGTTTAAATATGGCAGTGCAAAAGGGTCTGTTCTCACCTGCTTTTTGGGTTTTTTTGGTTTTTTGGTTTTTTTTGAAGACTTGATTGCAAAGTCAAAATTCTGTAATTCTAGCTGTGGTGGGTTGGGCATGCTTTGGATTGTATTTCTGGTAGGTGGAACACAGGGAAGGTGAGAATTCAACTACAGTTCCTTAAAATTGTTCAGAAAGTTCTGTGTGGATGTGTTGCAGGATGGAAGCAGGATAATCATCATTAACTGTTTGCTATTGACCAGCTTTTTCTGTGATGTTACGTGGCAGGGACTTTTTCCCTCTATCTTTTGTTTGCCAGTTATTTCTGTAATTGTACCATATTCTGTACCCTTTGAAGTTGTGCCCAGAAGTAGAAAAGCTGATGGTCTGTTTCATTCTCCAAAATGTGGCAGTTGGTTACTATGAAAACAAACCAAAGGGTTTAGTTTGCAACAAAGGAGTTTTTTTGATACTGTGTTTCTGTTCTTTACTTAAATATAGTTTCGTTGAAAATGAAAATATTGTGGTCAAATATTAAAAGGATGATGAATGTTTGTCTCATCAGATGTGAATAATGAATATCTTTCCTAAATAATGTTTTCTTTTTTTTTAAACTGATTTTTCCACACCTTTTAAATGAAGCACGACTTCACATTTTGTCTAATGGTGTTAGCATAACATTCTTGATGTCAATGCAGTTTTGAAGAAAGATTTTGTTGACTTAATATTTGCAGAGACATTGGAGAGAGAGAAAAGAAAGCAATGTCATTTTGTCTGTGAATTAATTTGCAGTGTCTAGTGGTATTAAAGGGAAGGTGTTCACTGAGTGGCAGCTAGTGTTAAAATTAGCTTTACTAACTAGTAGACTATTATAATGTAAAAATTTCAGTTCTGAAATGTTTAAATTTGAGGAAATTTTTACATGTGGGCTGTTACTACAAGAGCTGGAGATTCAGGTGTAGAAATCCATCCTCTTCTCTGGTATTCTCTGTTGCTGTGGTCGAGGGGGGGTTACTGGAGTGGTTTCTTGCTGGTTTTTGTCATCCCCTGGCTCAGCAGCTTTTGGGAGAACATCTTGTCCTGTTGCTGTGAGCATGCCAGGAGTGGGTGAAGATGTACCTGTTACTCACAGAGACATGGGGAAGGGAGCCAGGACTTTGTGTCTTCACTGCTTCACTTATTCCTCATCAACCCAGCTCAGGCAAAGCTGCTGCAGAGTGAGAGCAGCAGTCAGACATGGGTGATGAGAGTATGAAAGATTGGGAAAGCAGTTATGCTGGAAAACTGATGACTGGGGCTTGTTGACCTTAAAAAGCAGTTGAAGAAGAGGTGACAGTTTGAAAGCACAAAATCTAATGAATGAATGGTTTAGAGAAGTTGTTTGGGAGTTGTTTTCCCTGTCTGTGCAAGGCAACAACAAAGATGTTCAATGGAGCAGACAGGCAGCAAATTAAAACCTGATAAAAGAAGATACATTTTCAAGCAGTGAAAAAAAGTAATGGGATTAATTTCCACCAGAAAACTGGTGAATTCAGGAGTTTCTCAGTGTTGAGAAAGACTGGCTGTTTATATGATCAATAAAAGCATCCACAGGAGTTGTCAATGAGAAGTTGTTTTTCAAATGTTTTTATTAGATGTCATTTTTCTGGAGTTGGGAAGCCCAAGGCAAAGGTGAAACTGGAATTTCAGTAAAGCACCTGCCTGAAGTGGTCTTTGTAGCTGTTTCTTAAACACCCAGGTTTGTTCTTCACCATGTCAGGGTCTCAAGAGGAGCAGGATCCAGGCACAGAGGGGTTATGGCTCCTCTGCCAGCCTGCCCTGAGGTTTATATGGGATTCAGGAGCCAGCAAATGGCAAACCTCTGTTCACAAGCTGCAGTCCCAAGCACTGAGGGGGCACATTTTCCTTTTCAAATGCAGAAAACTCTTTCAGAGGTGCAGGTCACAAGGTTAAATATCAGCCCAGCTTCATGGTGCTCACTCTGCCAGAGAGCAAACTCTGAAGGTGACTCCTGATTAGGCTAATGAGGCACATTCTGTGGGTGTTGGCTGAGCTGTGCTCTGGGTGACAGAATAAACTGATCCTAAAAACAGCCAAGGAGGTGCAGTTTCCATATTTTATAAAACAGAAGTGTTAAAATGATCTTTCATATTTTCAAAGGGTACAAATTCAAGCATTGAACCCTTATCATGTAGGTAATGTGAAACATATATGATGTAAAATTAGTATTTTGACCTCGTGCAAGGAAAGCATAGATTTTTAGTTCAATGTAAAGGTTTATCATTGCTGTGCCCTGGGTAAATCACTGAGTGTGATTAAAT
Organism: Toxostoma redivivum; assembly: GCA_013397375.1. Lineage (NCBI taxonomy): Eukaryota > Metazoa > Chordata > Aves > Passeriformes > Mimidae > Toxostoma > Toxostoma redivivum. The sequence continues at coordinate 943,774 of VXBI01000501.1, read as the reverse complement.
AATCTAGCCCAGTCTTATAGTTGGGAGCGTGAAATGACCCTTTATGCTTCTTATTATTTCAAGAAGAATATACTTAGGTATTCTTCTGCTTTATAAGTGGTTTATGTAGTATGGAAGGTGCACCCTGGGTCAGATTTCAGTCTCAGTCCAGACTTGTCTCCCTGGTGTCCTGTCTGAAGGAAGAACTGCTGGGCTGCAAGGGCCAAGAACTGTGTCCCCTCTGCCTTGAGAATCCTTCATAAAGAAAATGCAGATACGCTATGGGTGACCTGGGAGATAACTTGATGTATAGTTTGTGAAACTCTTATTGGGATTACTGCTCTCTTATACCCTGGAGGGAGGAGAGGGAACATTTTATGAATTAAGTATGGGAAATTATTAATATCTTCTAATAAAGCAGTCAGGTGATGTATATTCTGAAGCATCACCTAAAATTCCTTTTTGTTTGCCTTCTTCAAAAAGCCACAGCTGGCATATTTCTGGACTTGTTGACACATCATGAGGGGATCAAGGAATTACTTTGAGTTCAGTGGAATGTGCTGTGTTAGATTGGATGAACTCTATCTATTTTTTTTTTGTCCTCTCAAAATGTGATGTGAGAGCTTTGCCCTTCTGCTTCAGTTCTGTCTTAGCCCGAATAGCCCAGGAGCAGAGCCTGGGTGGTGGGGCCATTCCTCCTCCTTCGTTCTTGCAGGGATAACTGCACTGGCTTTGAGCACAGCTCAGTTTACTTTTCTCCCAAGTTAATGATAGTTAAGTGATTAAAACTGCAGGAAACTGGCTGTTAAGAGCTTTAGAGGCCAATGTCTGGGTTACTTAGTAGACAGACAGGAGGAAAAAAAATCGGAGTGTAAGGAATATGAACATAAGGGTGAATTTTTATACACTGCAGACACTGGCAGCATAAAAACCTCATGTACTATCACAAAACCTTTTTATTTTTTTTCTTATTTTTACTTTTTTTTTTAATAGGTGAGTAACATTAGTTTTGTATTGCCAGTAAGGATGAATCCATTCCCTTGTCAGCTATATGCTTTCCCTCTGGCAGTGATGGTAATCTAGTGGCTAGATTGAAAAAGGTATGTTGAGGGTTTTTTGGATTTCTTTTTAAAAAAGAAATGACTGTTTTTCACATGTGAACAGCGCACATGGTGTCAGACACCAGTGTCAGATGGGGAGTGACCCTGTGCTGAGGCAGGTGAATAAGGCAGCTCCACACACAGGATTGCCACTGCCTGAGCAGCAGGACTGTGAGAAATGATAGGAAGAAGAGGTTTTTTTGGAATGAAGGGATGCCAAACACTGAGACAGAAAAGCAGGCTCACTCTGGAGATAGCAGGGGTGAGCGTTCCAGTACAGGGGAGCTGAACGAAGAAAAAATCATACAATTATTTCACAGCAGCAGGAGGCTAAGAAACATAACTAAACATGTTAAACTCACTGTGAAGCGAGAGGACCCCGGGGTATTTTAGTCAGATAATATTTAATTTGTTGCAGTGTCAGTTGTATGATTGCTTGTCAGCTGGCATATGGATGTGCTATAAGCAAAACGGGGCTTTCAGAAACCATATACAATTTTCCAGAAGATAGTAGAGCAGGAGATTTATCAGAGACGGATTAAAAGAGTTACAGTGGATTTATTTGCTCTGGTCCATTGCCAGGATATAAGGCAAGCTGAGCTCTCTGCAGAGAAGTGTTGGAGGAGAGGGACAAGAGGAGGGACAAGGGAGGACTATAAATCAGGAGGAAAACCTCAGGAATACGTGAGCATGTAAGATGTTATACACAGGTATTTGTAGGAATACGTTCAAAGCTGCCAGCTGAACGTTGGCCAGAAGAGCAATGGGATTGTAGAGTTTCTCCAAAATTTAAGAATGGGTGGTTGAGAAGCTAGGAGTGTCTCTGAATGCCTTGTTCAGGCACCTAAAATGAGTCTTTGATAATTTCTCTCGTGCTCTCTGCCTCATTGTGTCCTCTTCCCACCAGTTTCCCTGGATGGTTGCTTTCTCCAGAATTCCAGCCTTGGGAGGAAAGTTGCTTTTCAGCCTGAATGATAACCTGACTTTCCTAGCAAGAAAATGGCTCTGTTTTAAGAGTGTTAGAAAGCAGATGAAAACCATCACTTGCAGAGAGATGATGGGACAGACAGGGATTCCTGGTTTGCTGTGTGCCTGTGGTTATGTACATCAGCCTTTCCTGACCCCTCCCCACCTCTTCCTGTTAGGCATGGATGGAGGTACTTGGACTTCAAAAGAAGGAATATTCTATTTTTCTTGGAGAAGCCTTAGTTGTAGGGCACAGCACATCTGAAAGGCTTCTTTATAGGTTAAATCCATCTTTAGATTCCTGCAGTAGCTTTATACTGGCTTGAGGGGCAAAAACACAAGCAGAGAGTTGATATACAGACAGTCACATTTGAGAATTAAAGATATTTTAAAAAATGTTTCCTAATGGTCTTGTCAGTGCAAGGATAGTGAAATCTGCTGGATGTTTTTATTTTTATGAAGTTAATGGGCTTTTTTTTGTAGATGGTGTTTTAATTGAGGTCTTGAGTAGAAAGGCAATGGTGTGTGTATACATATGTGTCTGCAGTCAGTTCTGATTTGCAAAGTAATGTGAAAATAGGTCAACCACGGAGAGAAGTGTTGGGAAATGGCTGCAGCTGAGAAGGAAGCTATTTGTATGCTTGGGAGTAGAAAATTTTGGCTTAAAGATGATTTGTACAGAAGATGAGAATGGTAAGAGGAAGGGGAACCATTTGCCTTCTGGTGATCATAGATGTTGCTGAAAGCAAGGAGGGTTGAGAAGTTTCTGGTGATTTAACTTCTGCTGGTTTAGCTTAGCTGAGAGCTCTTGGGGCTTTTGTTCTGGGAGAGTCCATTAGCTCCTGTGCTAATTAACAGTGCTCCAAGAGGGAGCTGAGGGATGTGGCTCCCATAAGAGCAAAGTCTGACCTAATGTGTCCTTAGCTCCAGCCGTCCCTGCAGGCTTGGTGCTTGCTTGTTGCTTTTCCCCTACGCTTCCCATAAGGCAATAGGGTTTGAACACAGCTTCACTCCCAAAGTGAGGCTTAGCAGCCCTCTTCTGGGGCAGAACCTGTGAATTGTCAGCATCCCTGCTCCCATTCCCTGGTTCCTGCTTTTCAAAGCAGATTCCCACTGATGCTGCAGCCTGTCCGTGGTGCCTCTGCTGCCACACAGCACTCAGGGCTCTGTGCCTTGTTTCCATGAGTTTCATCACCCTGCTACAAACTCATCCCTCCAAATTACAGAGACATTGTTGAATTGTAATTCTCCTCTTTGATAAACACATCACTGCAGTTAAGATTTATCACATTTATTATTTGCCTTTATTCAGTAGACAATTTACCTGTCAAAGAAGGAAATTAGACTGTTTTCATATTATTCATATTAAGGCTCAGTTGATTGTTTCTTGTCCCTAATTCTTCTCTAGCTGCTTGCAATTCAATTGTTAATGTTTTTTTCAAGTATTTTATGAGATACCAATATATTGAAGTGATTTATAATTGCCAGAATCTGTATCTTTTCATCTATCCTTCTCTTAAAAGGTTGAATCTGTTCCTCTCCTTTTTTCAGTTGCTGTCTTGCCATTTGTGGGTTCCTCAAAGGTAGTTGCTCATGGACCAGAGATTAATGTGATTAATTTTATCAAGTAACCTAAGAATATATTTTGTCAGTAGGTCCTGACACAGTCTAATATAATTAAGTATTCTTCAGTTATTTCTAATCATATTTTGGCTTATATTTCTGTGCCTCTCACTGCTAATATTACTGATGTGAAACATCTGGTCAAGCCACATTTACCATCTCCCTTCTATATATGAGTTTAAAGCAAGAAAGCCCAGACCTCTCTTACATAGTCATCTCTCTTTTTTATTTGTGTTTTTATGAGAAATAGTTAGCTAAATTATACCTGATTGCAAATAGCATCTGTTTGATGTTGAAGCTCTGTATCTTTCTTCAGTCTTGAAATTTTCCCTTATTACAACTAATTTGGATATAGGAGTCTGAAGATGAAGAGGAGGGGGAAGAAATCTTGCCACTGATTTCTGATAATGAAGCAGCCTGTTAACATTCCCCAAAAATTATCATTAATTAAACAAAAAGCTGATGTAATACTTGGAATATTTCTGTACCATCAAAAAAGCACCAAGTGGGAAATATAATTCTGATTCCACTGTACAGAGTCTGTCTCCTCTGGCAGGCTCTAACCCGTGCACAAGTGAGAGAGCAGCGAGCTGTGCTGTTGGGTTGTGGATTAATAGTCAGTGTTCACTCATGTGGAAATAAAGCAGATTTTACTGTGACTAGAATCTGTCATTAAAAAGCCATTATTGGAACTGACCGGCACAATTCCTGTTCTCTCATTGCTAATGACAAAGCAATCTGTTCTTTAAAAAATAACAACCCTATATTTTCTTGCAGAGAACGGTGCAGGAGACTCACCAGAACAGAAGCGGGGTGAAGAGAGGCAGTTGAAAGATTTATTGATCAATAAACCAGACAATTACAGCTTGTTTATAAAAGGAAAAAAATAAAAAAGCCACCTCAAACCTCAGGCCTGCGAGCAACACTGAGACTCTAATAATGATAACTCTGGCATCCAGCTTGAAACGATAAAAGTCAATGGGAAGATATAGGATTTCAATAAAATTATGACACTAGATAAACTTTACCCCAGGAACACATTTTCCCTGGGTGTGTGACTGGCTTCAGTTAGATTTGTAACTTTAATTTCTTTCTTATTGATTTTTCTTTTCTTCAACTAATTAGAAAGTCTGTGGTGAATGGGGTGTGTGTGTGTTTGAAGAGGGGCTAACGAGCAGCAGCAGGAGAAGGGCCTGAACTTATATCTATGTATATAAGGTCAGACACCTTTTTATGGTTTTTTGGCTATGTTTTACTCTTCAGCTGCTTCCCATACTCAGGCTGGAGTGGCTCTGATGCTCCTCAGTGTGCAGCTGTCTGTGGGCTGCCTTTGTGATGTGCAGTGCAGCAGTGACTTGGGGGGGGTGATGGTTGCAGTGATGATGGTGCTTATGTGAACCCTTCCCAGGGCTTGCCCTAAAATTAACCCAAAAGTCCTGGAGGACCCCACCTGTACTCCTACTGTTTCTAAACCACTCTGGGGTGTGAATGATGCAGAAAGGGATTTTCTTTGAGCTTCAAGCTACTTGTTAGACAGGTCAAAGTTTGGTTTTACATAGAGAGAGTAGAGCAGCTGGCGGGAGGGCTGGGGAGAAGCTTCATCTTAGGGGTGGCATTTTGCAGAGGTGCCATCCTGTTCTTTCCCATAGCACATTTTCAAGGGATTAGCTCTAGTTCTGGTTAAAATTATAAGATGTGTTTTCTTCTTAGTTACTTATGCAATAGTGGGAGGAATATTTATTTGATGAATGGGCTGGTGCTGGCAGAAGGAAGGGAAACTGTTCAACCTTTGAAAAAAAATCACTATCCTTCCTCTTTTTCAAACCTACATCCCCTCAAACACAGCTGCAAGCTGCAGCACCAGAGTTTGCTGTAGGGCATTAATTTTCTAGGTTTATAATGAACATCAAAATTATTATTCTGCATTTATGGCATATTTGGAATGAGCTGCATTTCTGTTCAGGTGTTGATTTTAAACTGGTTAAGATAAAGATCACTTGGAATTGTGCCAGAGTAGGGCCATGGTGAGTTAGCAGAGATGTACCCTGTGCTGGGTAAATTTTGGAAATTCCCAGAGGAACTGCTTTTTAGTAATTCTGATGCAAACTCTCTAGATAGGAAGCAGCAAGGCAGCTGTATTAGAATAAGGGTTAGAAAGGGCATCTGAAAGTGCCTGGGGAGGATTTTGATGGGTCGTGAAGAATGAGGAAATAATGCAGCAATTACTAAATTAGGATTACATTTTAGAGAATCTTTTTAGACAGAGGACTTCTCAACAAGAACTTGTGTTTCCTGCCAAACTAACAAGATCTTTAGGAAGGAGGGAAAAGCTTTCAATAAGTGCTCTTGATGGGGAGAAATTTAAAAAATGGAGCTGGGGACCACTTGTTGGAAGCTGAGAATTGATTTCACAGACAGTATTAATATTTAGAAATAATTAAGGAGGATAAGTAAACTCCAGGATCAAGTATTTAATTGTGCCACCCTTTGGTTCAGCTTTTCAGAACTTTTTTTTCCAATACAACTTCTGCTGTGTTTACCATGTGTGTTTTTTTCTTTTTTTTTTCCCCCCCTTGAGAAGTTTACTCTTTGTTTTAGAGAGATGCTTTGAAGGGCAAGGGCTGTAGTTGATTTTAGGGAAAAGACAGTCTGTAGGGTTGGTCATGCTCCCATGCAGTTTTCCCATGCTGACATGAAAGCTGGCATTTGTCCCCCTTGTAGCTTGACAACCCAGGGAGCTGCTGGGATCTTGATGGGGATGACTAAATGACCTCATATTCAGCAGTTAATTGGAAGCCAAGTGTGATGTGAGTTGCCAGGAGTCCTGTTTGCTTTTGAAAAAACACCAAGGATTTTGGGATTGCCCCTGCTTCAATGGAGAGAACATAGCAGTGGTAAATTATCACACAGATGAAAAATGCTTAGGAGAAAATCAGGACAGCAGAGTAGCTCAGAGTGCAGAGAAGGAGAGAGGATGCTGTAATTACAAATCTAATTGCAACAACATGCAAAGCTCAAACCAATACCTTCACTAAATGCTGTCATTATGTTCTCTTCTGTGCTCTAGAAAGTGATTTGGCTGTAAATGGGGAATGGAATTCATCTCCTGAGCAAAAGCAGTTTGCCTTATGGAGAGTGCACTGGGCAGACTGGGTGATGTCTGTGGATACTGGGGGGGGGAAGAGGAGGGTGGAGAGATCCTGTCCTGCTGCCTCTCTGCTAAACAAGTTCATTACAAGGCAGGTGTGACTGCGTTTGGGTTTTCTTCTGTTTCAGTAACACTCATCTTTTTCAGATAAACCCATATTCAGTAACGTGGAAGTATTTCCTTTCACATGTCTGTCAGATGAACAGTTCTTAACTGTTTCCCGGGAAAAATATTTATCTTCAGTCAAACCTGGGCTAGGAACTGGTAATAGCGCTGGTACTATTTATGTTAAAACCTGTTTTTCTTTATAATTTTATTAACTCAGTTCCTGTAGCCCCAGGCTGTCCTTCAGTCTTGGGGTCCTTTTACCTGCTGACCAACCCGACTGTCTTGGCTGACCTTTCAGTCCATGATGTGCTCTGAACACATTGTACCTCTGGCAGTGCCCCCAGTCTTGTTGTCACACCTCAAATTTGAATGTTCCTTCCTTTCCCACATGGACATTTGCTATCCACATTCAGTCTTTGACCTTTAGATTTGGAAGGAGGAGATAACCTTTGTATTCAGGCTGTACTGGGTGGTTAGTGGTCACCTTCACCATCTGAAATACACCTTTTGCATTTAGGGATGTGGGGAAAATAACCTTTTTTCCTGCCCCAACAATTCCTGATTTCCCTAAGTGAAACTTTCCAGTGCAGCTGAGCTGGGTTGATGAAGTGCTGCACTGGCCTGGCCTGGGTGTGAGCTGCACAGCTGTACAGCCCAGTGATCTTCTGATATTATTTTGTCTGTGAGGGCAGAATTCCCAGCAAGGAGCTGGTTTCTCAGAGTGCTCCTGCATTTGTGTAGCAGGGGAGGTAGCAAACTTCAGCAGTGAAAGGGGGGCAGCACTATCAGGTTTCCTCAGAGTTTTGGCTCTTTGGGTTTATGCCAAGGGCCTGTGCTGTTTTGACCCTGTTCTGTAGCTCAAAGGCATCAAGGTTCTTCCATGCAGTATAAAGGTGGAACTCTTCATCAGCTGCTAATCCCTGTGTGCATATTGCAGTGTGACCAGTCACCTCCTTAAACATACCTGGATTCTTCAAATTTTCCTTTTGTTCCTATTCTTCTCCATCGGTGCCTTGGAGGGAGGCATTAGGTGCTTCTGAAGCTGGGAATGCATTCAGGAACATTTCAGCCAGGAGCCCGCACAAAAAGTTTTACATTTAGCTCTGAGCCCAAGTGTTATAATTGTGGAGCTGCTCTCAGGGACGGGAGAAGGATCCTTCTGTTTGTCTTTCTCTGTAAATGCCTGGTTATAATTGCCAGATAGGATAGAGATGTGAGCCAAAGACTGTCTGCCAGACATTAACCTCTGAAAAAATGTTTGTTACAAGCACTGAGTGTTGTAGCATCTAACAACTGATAAGTCACATACCATTTTGAGGATATTTGCTCTCAGCCACTTTGTTCGATGTCAAATCTGTTTCATTTCTGTTTTGACAATTGTTCTTTCTTTGCTAAGGCTCTGGCAGGAAAAATGTCAAGTACAACGCTAAATATTTTGCTGAGGAAGCCCATTCAGCCATTTTGAATTAGGAGAGTGTCTTTGGGAAGAAGGCAGGCTCTGTTTTCAGTTGCCATCTGCTTGTTAGAGTGTCTGCATGTTGCTTTCCTGCAAAGGATATGGGGTTTTATAGACACAAGACAGTCTAATTTTTCAGTTTTCACAGCAGCAACATTTATTTTATTGGAATTGTGTGTTCATCTGTGCCTTGATGCTGATATATGATGACGATGAGTGTACATCCATCAGAGTTGAGTTGCCACGTAAAAGAACGGTGGGCAAAGCTGTAGAAGGCTCGTGGAGCATGGTCTGGGGCTCTATCCCTGGATGTTTTGCTGTTGCTCCTGGGCAGGGTGGGCAGCCAGGGGCTCTATCCCTGGATGTTTTGCTGTTGCTCCTGGGCAGGGTGGGCAGCCAGGGGCTCTATCCCTGGATGTTTTGCTGTTGCTCCAGGCAGGGTGGGCAGTCTGGGGCTCTATCCCTGGATGTTTTGCTGTTGCTCCGGGCAGGGTGGGCAGCCAGGGTCTCTAACTTTGCTGCTGTTTGGCAGGAGCGTGACGGGATGCGGGCCATCCTGGAGTCGTACGACAGCGAGCTGACCCCGGCCGAGCACTCGCCACAGCTGAGCCGCCGCATGCGCGAGGCCGAGGACATGGTGCAGAAGCTGCACGCTCACAACACCGAGCTGGAGGTAACAAAGCAGCGTCCTGCTCCAACCCCAGGGGTGGAGGAGTTGAGACCTCCTAGGTTGAGTTGCCTGGTGATGGGATCTGCTCTTGCATGAGCCAGACTTGTGACGTTCATGCTCCAGGATCAATAAGAGCCACGAGTTATTGCTCTGCAGCTAAAGGTGGCAGAAGCCAAGAATAATCATCTTTGGGTGTGCTGAGTGTGCTGGGCTGCACTGCATGGCTGGAGGGGCAGCCACTCCCTGTGGTGAAAGGGTTGTGAAGGGGTAGCAGGTGTGGGGTCTTCTCTGTGGTGTAGTCAGAGATTTACTCTATCACATGTGTAACCAAGGCTCTGCTGTACACAGTGTGAGCAACTTGTGTTTATACAACAGCTTTACTTAAGGGTTGAAGAAGTAAAGTATGTATCTGCTGTAAATTCTGCACTTCTTGGCATTGGGCCTGAAAAACCCCAGAATACTGGTGACTGTTGAATGCTTTTTACTAGGTTTTCTCTAAAAAAGAAAACATTCTGTCCAAAGATAGAAGTATTTCCTAAAGGAATTCTTATATTCTCCTTAGTTCTCTCTTTGAAAATTTGGAATCTGAAATGTGACTGTGGTGAGCTAAATGTTAACCTTCATTGGCCAAATTGTTCCTCTCTTCTGTTTTTCTTAGTGGAATGGGCTTTGTGGTCATGAGTTGAAATATTTGGAATATATCTGTGATCTTAAAGCTTGGCAGTTTTATTACATCAGGCTTTACAATAGTCATAAGTATGTGTGTTTTTCTTTGTCTAATTCCATCATCATGTAGATTTAGATGCCATAATTCAAATAGAGTAGACTGGTAGAAATTGCTGCTTGGGTTCATGCTCAAGCCATAGAGTGAACTGTCTCACTCTGCACAAAACTCTGTTGTTTCTGGCATCTTTAAAAATACTTTTTCCTTGTGTTGGGAGATGGGAACTTACTTCAGGTAGTACTGGCTCCAGTGATCTTTAAATCCTTAGAACAGCACAATGTGGTGTAGATCAGTGTCCTGGTATAACTCTATTTCTGTTTCTCTGAAAATGAATTTTGCAAAGTTTTGGGCAAGCTGATAGAGAATTTAGCTGGTAATACCAGATAAAATGGAAATTTGCCTGCATTCATCTGTCTCAGAATGTTTCTCTGTTTTGTCTTTTGAATGTTGTATTGCTTCCCAGCAGACAGAGCAGGATTCAATGATGCTGACATAAAGGGATAGGTGGCTATTTTATCCTGCTTCCTTAGTTGTTTGCAACAGTGACTCCAGGTTTTTGCAGGGAGATTTTTTGAATTGTTTCCTTGAATGTTTCAGGTGTGCTGTGTTGTCTTCAGGCAATAGCAAATTATCTTTTCTTCTTCAGATGAAAGCCTGGAAGAGTGCGGGAACCATTTGGTTCTACCCCTTTAATTATTTATAGGAAACAAATTCTAAGTTTATTTTCATGGCTATGGATTAAGGGATACATGGAAAATTTCAGAAAGGAGCTGTGTTCTCTGGAGGTTTGTTGTGTGTGATGTCAACCTCTAAGCCTTTCAAAGACTTTGCTAGAAGCAGGGTTCAAAGACGTGATATTTTCCTCCCAAAGTAAAATTTTATGCTTCAGCTTGATTGTGTTTGCCTTTCTGACTGCAGTGTTGGCTGCTGAATCCCATCTGTTTTGAAATTTTGGGGGAAAGTTTTTTTTGTTCCAGTAAAAATCAGAAAACTGGAAAGGGAAATTGAGGTACAGGCAGGACCCCTGGTGCTTCATCATCAGGAGCAGCAGCTGTAATCAGCTGCCAGTAGATCAAAGCTGCTGAGATGGTCGATGGCAGCTATTAATAACTCCTGACTTGATGCTCTGCACCCTCCAAGCTCTGCTGAGCCTCCCCATGAGGTTTGGAAATGTTGACACACCTGCATGACTCAGCTCACAAGCAGAGGAGACTGCTGGGATGAGGCACCTTGGAGTGTTTGAGATGTGGGAGAAACAGCCTCTGTAGGGGGGTGAGGAGGGAAGGAAAAGGGAACTTGAGCATGTTGAAATCAGTGTGGCAGAAGGGTTGGAGCATCCTGGGAGCCTCTGGTGTGGATGGGCTGGGGAGGGCAGCACACAGGTACTGCAGAGAGGAGCATGGGAGGAGCAGCAGGGCTCACCTGGGAGCATCGTGCACGTGACAGCAAAGCACAGCTACTCCAGACAGATCCAGGGGAGGCCTGCAGACAGGGACAGTGATGGATTTGAGCTGAAAGGGGCTGGCTGACAATTTTTGGAAGGCTGGCTTGGTTGAAGTGTGGAAAACAATCAAGATCACCAGTTGGCAGGGGATGTGCTGCTGTGGATGCCCACAGTGATGCCCACAGAGGGGTCTCTGGCCCCAGCAGACAGTGGGACTCAGTCCCTGTGTGCTCCATCTCTGCTGGGGAGGCTCCAGGTACTGCTGTGGTCCAGGAGCTTCTGGAGTTTAACAAAGCCCTTGAAGACTCTGAGGTAAAGGCAGCCTCCTGCATTACACTTTGTGGGTTCTGCCCTTCAGCTTTGTTCACAAATCTTAACATTTGTACTATGAACCATGTCTGTACTCTCTGGCTTTTTATCACAGTGTTTTCCTCTTTTTTCTTTTAAAAAATTTTTGCTACAAAGAATTTAATAAAATCTTTCTGTGCTCCCTAGAAGAGAACCCTTTAATAGTTTACTTTTTCTTGTTTATTCTGCCTGCCCAAATCTGTTACCAGAAACACCACTTCTGACAAAAAAGAGGAGAAAAAAAGGCATGTTGTTAACAGGGCTTGTTCCTTACTCCTTACCCTTCCATTTCAGCAGCAGTCAGGAAGCTCTGGTGAAGATGGAGTGATAGAGAGAATAGTTAGAGAGAGGAGGAAGCTGTGAGGGACTGGGAAGATTTTGGGCTGAGGCAACAGCTTGTAACTCATTAAGGAGATGAGGTCTCTGGTAGGTCCTTTGCTGGGTGTGCAAGTGGGAGTGGGAAGCTGCTTGAAAGAGCAGGGGGATGTGAGAGGAGTGTGCCAGCTCTGGAGGGGGCTTTGTGTGAGGGTTGATGTCTGCTGGGAGGATGGAGTTAGGGCACACAGGGGCCATGCCCCAGCCTTTGCTGGGCAGGAGAGCTGCTGGGAGCACTGCACTGCCTGCATCAGACATCACCTGGATCACAGACACCTTCCAGAAACTGGGATACAGCAGGATGCTTTGATTCCAGATCATTTCAGAGGTGATGCTGCAGAAGAACCACTCCTGTCAGAGCTTGATGGGGCAGGAGATGGAAAGGCAAAGAAAAGCTGATGGGGAGCATTTTAAATCCGCTTCACTGATGATGGATGAGAAAAGCTGGGTCTGGAATGCATGGACATGGACAAGCAATTGCTTTCTCCTCCCCAGAACTGCCTGCCCCCAGCCCAACCCTCCACACCACAGGGCTGATGTGGCTGGAGGGGTTTGAGGAATCATTTTACAGAGTGTTGAATGTAAGGCATGGAGAGATGCAAAGAAAAATGCCATCTAAAGTGGTGGCTGGAAAAGCAAGCAGGCTATGTCAGCCCATTTCATGTGGTTAATGAAGTGTCACTCACCATCTTTTTAAAAGTGTGTTCTGGAACTGGAGAGGGAATGAGTTTGTCCCTGGCCAGCCTGTTATAAATATTTTAGCAGAAATCTAATTGTATTTCTATGGCAGAGTGAATTTTTGTTTTGATACTGGTCATATTAATAGTTTTCTTGCCAATCTTGGTTAACTTTTAGCACCTTAGCTCTCGTTACTTTAAATTTGAAGCTAAATATGTCAAAACAAAAAGCTTCTGCACATGCAGCAGCCACTGTGAAAAAGCTTTGATGTGGAGTTTAGTGTTTGAAAAGTTAAATCCAGCTGCACAAAAGAGAGATAATCATAAATATAAATGCATTAATAGTGATTTTATTACAACACTCCTGGCTCCATACGAAACTTTAATGAAGAGAGATTTGCAAGGAAGACTCATGCTGACACCTTCAATGGGCTCCAGCATCTTTTACATTGAGAGATTTCCCCTGTCTGTGAGCACCATATGCACTATAATCAGTTAATTGTGAGTCTGACAGTTTCAGCACATGAAATGCCATATGTTCTGTGTTTTGTTCCATCACGGGCATTACTGGTGACCTCAAAACTCATTGACCAAATATTGTCACGTTATCTGCCCCTGATAACTGCAGTGCATCTGCTGATGGTGGAACCTGGACCTTGCTGGTTTTGTGGTGTTAAGTCACCAATCTGCTCCTTTTGAAGGGGGTTTACTCAGCAGCCACCCCAGTGCTTAAAGTGCTTAAATTTTACAGTGAATGCATTAAAATGTTAATTCGAGCAGCTCACAGTTCTTCCTTGTCTTTCACCCAGCTTCCCCCATCAGGCCTTTTCCCTGTTTTTGCCCCCTTCCCCCCCCCCCTTTGATCCACACTTTGTGTTTATCTTGCTCCTTTGCCATATTTCCTCTCCCCCTCAAAGGTAGATTGCTCCTTTACACAGCAGAAGGGGCTTTTGTGGTGGTGGGCACTTCAGAGAGACGTTTCCTCCCATCTGTGCAAGGTACAGAGGAGTCTGTTTTAATTTTCATGTTTCTTCTACCTACTTTCTCTACCTCTCTGCTGCCATCCAACCCTTTTTTTTCTCAGTGACAATTTTTAAGAAGCAGTGATATGATTACTGTGCTCACTTTGGATGTCCTTAAGGAGCATATTGGAATCACTAGAGCTTTCCTGTCACTCCAGAATGACACGTGTTTCACTTGCCCAGACTTCTGCTGTCACTGTAGCATCTCCTCTGTGGCTCGTGGGAGAAAACAGCTTTCCCTAGAGAGGGTGCTGAGATGCTCCATGCATCAGCTCCCACTGATTGCTGAAGCAGTCACAGGGCTGAGCATCATCTCCTGACAAAGCAAACACCTTGTTGAAGTAGCACTTGGAGCCCAAATGCTTGGGCATCTCTTGACAGATTCAAGCCTTCCTAGGAACCACTGAGGTCCTCTGCATTTTTTTTCTTTGCTAAAGGAGAGCAGATCAGGCCTGTGTTCTCTGCAGTCCTGCTAAATGGATTATCTTGGGTTCTCTGTTATTTCACATGTTTCATCTTCTTTCAGACCTGAGTGACCTTATTGAGCCAGTGAGTCATTAGTTTCCTCTCCTCCCTTTTACACCTGCCAGTAGCTGTGTTTTGGGAGAGCACCTGGCAAATAATCATCATATAAATGAGGAAGTCAAGTAACCAAGAGGTTTAATGATTTATTAAAGGTGACAGTCCCTGCCCTGTGGAAGGACAGTGACTCTTAACGCTAATTGATGCTGCAGCAGATCCTGTCTCTGTGTATCTGAGACCTTTTGTTTGGTCAAACTAGATTTTAAAACTCAGTTGCTCTTAATTTTTTTGAGGAGATTGCTTATTTTGGATCTGTCCTGAAAGTCAGTAATTGATCAAGAGAAGCAGTCCCTGGCACTTCCTTACACTGGAGATATTCTGCACAAGCCAGCATTGTTTTCACTACAGGGAGATTTTTTGCAGCTATTTTTAGTGTGTGGATGCTTTGACAGTTTAAGAATGGCTTTAAGTCAGCAGTTTCCAGGGACCACAGCTAACTGGAAGCAACCTCCATCATTCTCAGGAATGAGAATGTCCTGTCACCAACTTCCATACAGGGAATCATTAACTAAGACAACTTCTCCAGCCTGGGAAAAGCTGCCTTGTGGACAAGCCCCCAGAAAAATACCCCCAGCTGCAAACACACCAGCAGCCTCAAGGACACTTTTACCTCTTGGCTGTGCATTGAAGTGCAGAGATAGAAAAGCATTTTCTAGCATTTTCCAGCTCTGCAGCTCTTGTGTGCTTCAAGTGCAGTAAGGACAGGGATAGACAATTGTAATTGTTGTCACCTCTTGCTGAAAGTCCCACTCCTGGTGCAGATGCAGTCAGTGACACCCTGCCCCTTGTTCTCTTGCTGGGTCACATCTTGACTCTCTCATGTAAAGATGTGCAGTAATGATAAATATAACCTGTGCTAGCAGTGCAGGGAGTTCAGGGTGGACTCTGGCTCTGAGCTGTTCAAGCCTGCAGGAAGCACAGCCAATCCAGGTAAGACTGTGCTGGTTTCATCATCCTGCTGTCCAGGTTTGATGCTCAGAGGATGTGGGAATGCTCCTGTACTCAGGCTCTAAATACTCACTTCAGCCCTGGCAGGTTGATAGATGCCAGCAACAGAAAGATCTTCCCTTCTTCTCATCAATGCTCCACTTAAGATGCTCTTGGTATGAACAAATCCTCCTCTTCTGGTGATGTTATGAATAACCAAGCACAAAAGAGGCTTGACCTAAGGAATTTGGATTAGCTTCAGATGTCCCTGGCTATAGGAAACAGAGAAACAGATGAACTGTGTCTAAATTCCTACAGAAGATTTAAAATTGGGCTCTTTCTTAGTGATGTATTGGGAAGAGCTGATAACTGAGGTGCAGTTATGAGTCACATTCACCACAATAGAACAGGGGAGAGCGTTTCATGGGATGCTGAGAGCTTTAAAATGCTTTACACTGGAGAGCCTGCATGCCTGTGCTGAGAGATACAGGCTCTGCAATTAGATGTCTTTAGGTGGAGGAGGAGGAAACAGGAATACATTTGAAGTGGGAGCAGTGGCCCCATCCACAGCAAAAGCATTGCATAAAAGAGCTCCTGTGCAATGTGGTGCAAATCCCCTCCTGCTGCAAGGTGGAGCAGGGGCTGAACTGGGGCACAGGCACAGCAGTGGTGACATGTCTCTTCCCTCTGAGGCAGAAGACAGAAAAAGGCAATTTAAGTATCTTGGGAAATGGATGAGGAATGGATAGCTTCCAGCTTTTCAGAGAGAAGGCTTTAAAAGAGGAGAAGCATGTTCTTGTGTTGGTCTCCATCACTTGCTGCTGCAGGCAGTGTGGAGGGATGAATAGGAGGCAGTAGGAAGGTTGCTGGCCGAATTCTTCTAGAACTTGCACCATTTTCCAGTGTTGCTTTCAACAATTGCAAATTGTTTGGTTTTCTGCAATGTTAGAAGAACATTCAACATTAAGAGTACTGCTTTCTGTGTTTGATTTGGAGATTTAACCTCTATGAATCTCTTCCAAGGTGGAAGGTGTGGTGATTTCAGATAGCACTGGTCTGATCCACGGGCATTGTGCAGCAACAGCCCATGGCACTGCTGTGCCACACATCTGCTTTGCCTTGGGCAGGAGTGGTCCAAGTTTCCCAACAGCTTCCAAGGTATATGGTCCCTTTCTGGGATGAGGTGATGGGATCTCCTTGGAGGCAGTGCCACATCCTCCAGAGCACTTCCAGCCCAGAGTTTCCTGGAGTGGGTGGTACATTTCATGTGGCTCCACCACCAGATAAATATTTTGGTACCTGACTCTTTAGGAGTGGCAGAATTTGGGAAAATGGGAGAACTGGCCAGTTGACCAGTTTCTCTCCAGACTAAAAGCTGGGCTTGCCTTATGTTTCCCCCCAAAGGGGTCTCAGGCCAGTGCTTCTCATCTGTTGAACTCTATCAGTGAATCAATCAGGCTCAGGCCAATAATGTTTCCTCTTTGTTAGAGCTGCTGCTTAGGCAACTTCTCACATCAATGAAACCTTTACCAGCTCATGGAAACAAAGCCGTTTTGGGGAGAAAGGTAATAAATATCTCCTGAAAAAAAGTAAAAGCTAAGATTACACATCAGGATAATGTTTTACACAGAAATTTTACTGTTCCCTAGCTCTGAGTTGTATTAATGAGATTAAACAGCTCTTTTCTGGGAGTCTTAAGATGTTCTGAGTTGTTGAGATTTGTTGATTTTTATAATCAATGGATTTGAATTCTGTGATTTGTAGTGCTTCATTTCAGAATAATTGCATAATCACTGTGTAATTTAAGATTTAAAGTATGTAGTTGTAAATGTTTTCGTGTCATCTTCTAATTCATGATGATGGTGACCTGCAAGAGTGAATTATATTTGTAATTATTATTTTCTGTTTGAAAACATCCTGTAAAGATTCCAAGGGTTTCCTGTAGGGCCTCCACATAGGCTCAACATAGTTATGCCCATTGCATTTCTGTGGGGTCGAGCTACAGAGTTTTGTTGAAATCCTATTACCAAATAGTTCTAACATATAAACAGAAAACATGCTTTGAAAAAACAACACCAACACAAGCTTGTTCCCATGCTCTCCTGGATCCCAACACTCCTGCTCTTTGCAGTTTGCAAGGATTATAAAATCCACTTTAACGTGCTTAATACTTTGGTTATTGTGGCAATTAGAACAACAGTAGTTGCTGTCTTTTTTTTTTTTTTTTGAAGCCCATTGATTCTTTATTTTGGCCTTAATTACAAGTAGTAGAAGAGGTGTTTCTTCAGGGAAGTAATTAGTCTTAAAAGCCTGGTTCAGCACAGTACCTGAGCAGTTTGTCGAATGGGGCCTAAATGCAAGTGCCAATTGCAGTTGTTTTGTTTCAGAACATCCATAATTGTTCACCCTCAGTACTTCTCCCCATCACGAGTTCTGTTTGCTCCCATCTGTTCACCCAGCCTTTCACCATGGCCTGGGCTGTCCAGAGGCTGCAGCACCTCCATTTCCTCAGCCTGCTTTGTGTTAAGGTTATGAATTTGAGCACAGCACCATTGCCAATCAAAACTTGAACAGAATTCAAAGGAAGGTGCCTGGATTTCTCTCTTTCTCTTTTTCTTTTTCATTTCAGTGTGACCAGCCTACTAATATTTGGATAAGGCTGGGAGCAGAGTAAGTGAAAACCCCAGCTGATAGCAGTTCTCACCATGCTGTGAATAAAAACTAAGCTGTTGATATAGATCTCCTCTGTCCAGGGGTGGTCCAGGTAAATTGTAAGGAACAATTCTGCTTTCTCAGAGTCTTTGCAATTTATCTATTTGCTTTAATCAGTGTTAATGTCAAATGTGCTTTGATGGTGCTAAAAGCTTTTCAGCAAAACAAACTGAAAGCCCAGAGTTGTGGGGAAAGCCATGATCTCCCTGTAATACAAGTTGTAACATTTTTCTTTTGAATTTTATTTATGCAGTTTAATAAAACAAGCAGTGCTGTAGAACACACGTGCCATGAATCCAGCTGTGGTGACAGTATCGTGGCTATGAAATGCATGGCACATCGATTTGACATATTGATGTGATTTATGAATTCAATTTGTTTAAACGGCTCTAATGGCTGCAGCTTTGACAGATGTACGCTCAGATTTCTAGTTCTGTTCAAGCCCACATTAAAAACACAACTGATTCCTGGCTTAAGACATTGATTTTTATCTGTTCTGTGTTCATGTGCCTGTTCCACACATCACACTCCCAAATGTGAGTTTTTATGGCATCAACTTCACTTCTTTTTGGAAAATCGTAGAGACAGTTCATTTTCATTGGAAAGCCGATTCTTGGAAGAGTTGCTAAACCTAAGTATTTTTGATTTTTAAAGGAAATCAACAAGAAGCCTGAAAGATAATATGTTATGGTATTAATGATGTATAAAAGCCCAATGAGATACTCAGAAACCATGAATGTGAACAGAGTAATTACTTTGTGGAGGTTATTTTAAGTAGAATATCATGTGTAATGGGAGAGGGTTTGAGGCTTCTTTGTATAAAGGTTACCACTGTACATTATTTCTATATACAAAGAAATAATGAGTGTCTGTATTAATTATTGAAGTATTTCTTGAAAGCCTGCAAACTCTGAATTTTGTTATAAAATCTAAGCTGTGCAGTGCAGTTGGGAGCTGACCTAATGGTTGAGAACCTAAACCAGCGATCTTTGTGGCAGATATTATTGCTAAGCCAATTGTTACCAGCCCTATCTTTGGCAACTCTATTCTGAGTACTCTCAATTTAATTAATATATGGAGGCCAAGTTCTTAACTTTCTGGTTTATTCCCTTTTACAAGAGCTCATTTCATGTTTCATGAGTGAAATTACCTCATCAGCTCCCTGGTATCTCAAATACTCAGATAAAATATGTGCTCCTTTAACCTCCAAGGATCTAGTTCCGCCTTAGCAAAATCAGGTGCTGTTTCTGCAGTGTTCTGTGACCTTTTGCGTGAAGGAAGGTGACAGGGACAGCAGGAGTGATGTCTGCAGTGACAACCCCTGCTCCTCTGGGTGGGAACACGCCAGCAGTGACCATTGTTCATCAGCTATTTGCCTTGCACACGTGTGGGAGCCCCCCAGTTGCAGAATGCTGAAATGAGACACCCCTTCCTCAGAGAGCCTGGCCTGGAGTACCTGGTACCATCCCCAGCACTGCTCCTGCTAGGAGGGGATGGATGCTGCCCTTCCTGCTCCAGGGAATTGCTCTGTACCCTGTGCTTAAAGATCATCTGAGTGTTCTTAATTGTCTCTCAGCTGCAGCATGGCAGCCTGCAGAGCTGCTGAAAGGAGAGGAGTTGTTGGCATTATGGATGGTATTTATTTAGAGCTGCTCACTGTGCTTGGCAGAGGCTGCCTTGGAGGGGGGGGGCCTGTGATGAGTGCAAAACTACCTATGCAGATGGATTTAATTCCTGGGAATGTGTACAGCTGTATAAAATACACGGTGAGTCTCAAATTCTTTTGACATATGTGGTACCAAACACATCCAACCTTGTTTGAGAGTGTCAGTTAATTATTTTCATGTATTATTACTCTCAAAAGGCACAATGTAAATACACATGTACACATATATAAGTGTTCCTAGGAAAGCTTGTCTAAAGAGCTCTAGATGAATGATTTTATACTCTCAAAACAATAATGTCCCAGACTAATTCTACTGGCTTTTTATTGCTTTGCTGTTTAGGTCCATTTTTGAAGACAGTAGGTGAGACCATCACAGCTGTATAGAGAAATGCCATTTTTCTTTCCAGCGCAGTATGACCTTATTGTTCATAAGTGGCATTTCCTTTCAGAATAATGAGCACCTTTTTATTTAGGCCAGGCAATATCCACAGTCCTTGTATCCAATTCCTACAGCCCATCGACACTGTACACATTACTGCAATTATTGTGGAGGTTATTTTCTGTTACATTCCGCTTGCTCTTTGGATTATGCTTTTTTCTGACCAGCGAAGTGGACTGAGGAAAGGAAAGGTCACACTCAAGTCTTCATGAATATCTGGAGGCTGCTGCATGGCACAAATACCACTCCTACAGCAAATGTACATTTATTCACCCTTCCTCTGTGGCCTCTTGCACCAAAAGTGAGTCACTGTTTTGGCATGTATCAGCCTGGGACAAACGAGCTGATGTTGCCCTGGGGTCAGGCACTTTTAGGCACAAGTGTAGCTTGTTTATCTGCTAGGTTAAGAAAAAAGAAAATTGAAGCTAAAAAAACCCAAGTGTTGACAATTCTTATTCGTGAGTGTTTATGTGAGGGAGCTCTCTGTCATGTTCCAATGTGCTTTGCCACCAGGAGCCTCTGGAGCAGAGCTCCCAGCCCTGAACATCCCCCTGTGCCATGGAGGAGTGGTTCAACACAGCCTGTCCCTGTGTGGCAGGAGCTAATAACCAAGATTATCTTGGCACATGTCCTGATTTCTTCCCTTCCCCTGCCAGATGGAGATCTCTCATGTTTCTGTGGCATAGTTTTGCTCAACAGGCATTCAGGAGCAAGGACACTCGAAGGTTTCTAGTGGGGCCATCAGGCACTTTCACCTTCTGCCTTGTCAGGCTGCATTTGCTGGAGCAAGAAGCAATTGTGAGTTGCTGGATTGCTTTCCTGAAATGAGTTGCTGTTTGGTTCACTCAGGGAAGACAAACACCCATATCTCAGAAATATGGTTCTGTCTGGCATCTTTGGCAGTCTCAGCAGAAGGGCCAAGGGAAACAAATGGACCACGTGTAAGATAAAATTGCAGTGCTCCCTCTGGAGTTAATTCTTTCAGCCCAAAACTGAGCAGCACTGATGGGGCAACATCTGGAAACATTCCCTTCTGTTCCTGCTGTAAACAAAGGGCTGCAGCCCTGGCTTGATTAACCCTGCACTTTGCCCTGTCCTGCAGGATCTTACAGTGCGAATTAAGCTGGTGATTGGCAAACACAGACTATGTACCAGGCTTGTGCAGTGCAAGGATGTTCTTTACTTGCTCTGATCTTGTCTCTGCAGAGGTTTTTCTTGTACCCCTTGCATACCCTTTCCAATGTTTTCTTTTTAAGTAGGGTAAGATATTAACTGCTGAAGTTGAAAAATTTGGATTTCAAGCCATTTTGGTAGCTTTCTCCTCCTTCCTACGGGAGGAAACAATTAATTTTGAGAAAGCTGTGAATCTGTGCAGAGCTGACATGGGATCAGCCTCCATCCCCATGGAGGAGAAGGCTCTGAGAAGGTCCTGGGCTGCTCACTGGCACGATCTGCCATGGAGTTGCAAGAAAGTAATTTGCAGGAGTAGAGAAGGTCTTTAAAGCTAGTCAGACTCCTTAGGAAGGGAAACCAGAAGGTTTTCTGCACCTTGGATGATTCTGTGAGAGCCTCCTTCAGGCTTGAAAGAAGGAGCATAAGATTAAGAGGAGTAATTAAAAAGGATGCCAGAAAGCTGGAGACTGGGGATGTTGTGGGCAGTCAGACTAGCTGTGGGAGAGAGGAGGAGAGTGAGCAGACAGTTGGAACAAGAGCTGTGAAATAAGCTCCAGCTATTTTGAGAAGTGATTATTCAATATTTAAAAAGTAGTTTATTAGAAATTTCCCTGTAAATGCTTTTCAGAAACTGGATCCTCTCTGGATGTGACTCAGATTCCTCCAGCTCTGGTGTTCATTGACACGAGTATTTTCACTTCTGTTATGATGTGGATGGCTGCTTAACTTTAATAGTTTTGAGGCCACTCCTGTTTTGGATGGCTTTTGACACAAGAGAGCTGCAGAAACACTTCCAGTGCTTTTCTTTAATGGCTGCACTTCATCTGTTCAATCTGACATGTAGGAAAGACTAGAAATTAATCCAAGGTGGCCCACAGAAGCTTGACTTTGCAGTTACTGAAAACATAAAAGCTTTCTTCTAATTGTGGGTGTGAGGGGACTTTGAGGTCATCTCTAGCTCCAAGTCTCTGTCTGTTCCCATCCCTGATCCTTCACTGCTCTGGAGAGCCAGAGGCAGAAAGGTATTTGCACATTTTGTATATTTGAATGTCTTCATGTCTCCTTATCCCTCCTTTCCACACCCCATCTTTTTCTGTTTCTTTATATTTTTACATTTCTTCTACCTCCTTCCCAACAGACCATTAAGCAATAACAAGAGAAAACAAAAAAACCCCTTGCTGTTCCCTTCAAGTGCTTGCCTTGCATTTGCTGCCTATTTATAGCTGATTCATTTAAACCACAGTGGCAGTCAATCAGAAATGTGGTGAATCCTTCTTTCAAGAGCATGCCAAGAAAGGATCTTTTTAGTTTGCTTGCTTTATTTATGATTTTTGCTGGAGCCTTGACAGTGTGCCTAAATTCCACTGGGATTTATTTATTTTGAATAAATTCTCAGATAAAAGTAGAAGAGTTTTGTTCATCTTCTTAGAAGTTACAGGAGCATGACCATAGTGTGCAGGGATGTTTGATTTTATTTGAGGGTGCTTTACACCTTTTTTTTTCCCTTCCAGTTGGAATCTTGGAGGATTTCTTAATTTTTCTGTGTAAGGAATGTCTTTAGATAGAGAGGCTCTTAACTTCTGGGTTTTTTTCCTTCCAGTCTTTTTCCCTGAAACTTTAGGCACATTCTGCCTCTAATCTGTTTGCAGTATAAACCTGATGGGGTAAAATATTGTAACTGGAGATTATGACTGTCCATGTGGCCTTACAAAGTTCATGTGATCTTTGAGCTTTGGTTTCTCCTTTTATTGAACAGCTTGGTCCTAATCTGCTTCAGCCCTTCATGGGGTTTTTACTGGTGCATCCCAAACAACAAGGCAGGAGCTGTGGGGGAGTTACTTGTACATCACAGGTGAGAGGTTGCACAAGACCCACTTTAATAAACTCAGCTGGACTTCTGCTGGCTCTGTGGGACCTTCTGAGGTGTGGAACACTGCCAGGGTTTATGAAGTATCTGCAGAAAGGCTGGGAGCCACTAATTTATGCCATACCTGGAAATGGAAGTGCTGCATTTCTTCCAGGGGAGATCATCTTTGCTGTGGGGATGTCTGAGTTGGGAAAAGATACTTAGCAATTTCCTTTTAGTATTGCAAATACTCATAAAGATTTAACTGTTTTTTCAAATTTAGAAAGAAAATACTGTTTGATATGGGTCTCTGCATTTGCCACAGCCTCTGCAAAAAGGTTTTAGCAACAGTAGCTGTACTAGTTTGTGTTTTTCCCCCTTTTTGTTGTCCCCTTACTACCCTTCAATTTTATGCCATGACACCCTGGCAAGACAAGCAGGCAGAGTCATCTGGAGGGCTGACTCAGAAAACAGATCTAACATTCCAAAAGAAATTCTTGCTTGGCCTCAAACATGAATATACCTTCTATGTCAAAGAGTCTCTGCTAACCTTGCCTTGGTGCAAAAGGTGCAGGAAAATGACGGTACAGGCTGAAGAAGGACAATTATCCTGTTTGTTTTTCCATCTCACTGCCCATGATAGGATTTGATTCTGTGCTCTGGACCCTCCTAGGTCAGTTGTGTTTAGAGCAGCCAGCACAGATCAGCTGTGCTAAGCACACTGACATTTGGAAATCCCTGTCTGGAAGGGGAATTGAGCAATGAGCTTCTGCTAATTATAATAGCTATGTTTAAAATGGGATGTTTGTTTTATTCAGCAAAATCCAACTATGCACCCAGACTAGAGGCTGGAAATGCTCTGGCAGCAGAGGAGACAGGTCCTCAACACTCATATTCCCAGGGCAGAAGCAAGGGCAAGGCAAGCATTGCTTTGTCAGAGCAAACATTGCACAATCTTGTCCTGGGGGTGGATGTTGTTACCTAGCAACTTCCAAGAGCGTTTGAAATTTGCTGGAGACCCTCCGAGGTTTAGGCACTCTCCCCACTGTTCTGCTGGATGCCAAAAGCATGCTGGCTGTAATTTCCCAAGCCAAGGATAGTGCTGGCTGAAACTCCTCCTTGACCTTTATTTGAGCTGGGACAACCTATGCAGTAGTGCTGAGAGCCAGAACAAAAACCAAACTTGATTTGAGTTAACAAAAAAAGTTTGATTTAAACACAGATCTTCACTTCCCAAGGTTGTTTTCTGGCTGGCTCACAAGAGTTGCACAAGGAGGTGTGCCCACATGCTCAAGGGCTCCTGTTGGGAGTGTGTATGTGGGGTAACAGATATCATTAGGGACAGAGCTCACAGCACCATTAAAGGCATCTTTTCTGAGCTGTCACCAACATCACCAGCTGCCAGCAGCCTTGGGCAGCTTGAAGGAAGGCACTGGCCCACTCAGGGGTGTAAGGTCAGTGTAAGCTGTTCAGTAGCCTTGTTTTAGCAGGTAAAAGGTTAGCAAAAGTGACTGTGATATTAGGTGACTTGAATAAGAAAACTACAATTGTGCCACTGATTAACTTATGATAGTCTTTGTTTCATCCAGCTATGACCACAGTTCATCTTTTTGGGCTCTCCTGCATACCCCACACCTTCTTCCTCACTTTCATTTGGGGCTGAGGCTTTCCATGCATACTGCTTTTGTCTGAATTTTTATTCAGATTCTAACTCTATTGTAAGCCTTTTTTTAACTCTCCCATGTACCAGAGTTCCTCTCCAAAGACACTGGCCATCCACTCCTTTCTTAAGGCTATGGGCTGTAGAGCCCTCTCCTTTCTTGGCAAACAGGAATATTTTCCAGGTATTCAGCTGTCAGCTCAGTGGAAAGAAAATGTTGCTTTATGGTTGGTAGACTGACAATAAGTCTTTATCCCTTTAAATTAAAAGTGACACACTCACATAAATCATTATAACAGTGCTGTGAGCAAACACGGTGCCTGGGTCCAGAGGAGTTATGAGATGACAGTGAATTGGGGTGAATACCCTTATTCTTGACTTTGAGAAGTGCAGTGACAATGAATCACTCCTAGTGATGAGATGCAGCAGTGCTGACTCATTGGGCTGAAATTAGAAGGGCTTTTTTAGGTAGAGATGTAATTCCACCATTTTTTTCTGATGAATGGATGAGAGTGAACATTTTTGATGGCTAATTTACAGATTTCATGAATTAAATGCTGTTTCTTTCCCTCCAGCTACCAAACCTAGTTGGAGGTAACTTGATGGGAAGAACGTAGATCCAGGGAGGTTGTCCTGGCAGAAATGCCCAGGAAGGAGTTGACAGTGGTAGATGCTGGGTGTCACATTGCCACCAATTCTACTTTTTGAGATTTCCTTTTTCTGGACTTAGTGAGTACTGATGTTTGCTTTCAGCAAGAGAAGGCTTTAGAGCCTGAATTCATTCTGCTGATAATCTAAAGGATGAAAAAAAAACTAAAAAAATTCCCTGGGCTTAAAATTTTGCCAGAAAATTAAACAAAAGCACAAACATTTGTTCCCCCATCCTTCAATGAGCTTTTTTATTACATCTAATGGCAAAGGATTCTGTTCCCATTGGCTGCTGTGTCTCCTGTTTGTCTGCAGCTCTGCTGCCCAGTTCAGGAGTGTTAATAAACCTGAGGAAAACATCGTGCTCACCACATCCCGGAACTGCTTACAGTACCTGATATCAGAACCAGTTCAGACTGGTTCCATCCGGTCGGACCGGTTTGAACTGGTTGGAACTGGATCGAACAGGTCTGTACCAGTTTGAACAGAATCGAACCGGTCTGAACCAGTAAAACTTTTCTGGGGAGCAACAAAGGAGAAGGGCCTTCCTGCTGCATGTCTGAGGCTGGGCTCTTTCTGAGGCCACAAAGTGAATTCCAGTGGCAGAGGTTTCTCTGCTGGGTGTTCCCGTGCTGGGAATGACTCCTGTGGAGAGTCCATCAGCATCCCACAGGCACTGCTGTGTGTCCTGGAGATGCTGTGCTGGCTGCCTGTGTCATGCTGGAAGCAATTGGCTTGGCAGAGTTTCATCAGTCAGGCTGCCCTTTGCTGTTGAGGAAGCAGCTGCAAACTCAAATTTTTTGTTTGGCACTGCATTCTCTCCCCAGGGGACTGCAGCACCATTTGATTAGGATGGGGGGAAGGAGAACTATTACAAAAGTAGATTGTTCCCAGCAGAGCTGTGCTAATCTTTTGGTCTCTCTGCTCCTTCTTAGCAAGGTGCTGAATAAAAACATCAAGGGAAGACAGGGGGAGAGGAGTCTCTGGGGTGTTGACCCTCAGCTGCAACTCAGAGACTAAAACAACAAATGAATGTTCTTGTTTTGAGATGTTTTTGCAAAACTAAGGTGGTTTTGTTACCTGAAGCCCACTATTTTCCTGCCTACCTGCCTCGTTTTTAACTGTTTCAGCCTGGCACAGGGCTCTCCAATCTCTAGGGACTGACTCATCCTTTCCTCGATTGAAGGTTCTGCATTTTTCCTTCTCCCAGTTTGCTTCTCCTCCTTCCCCAGTAGCATCTGCCTGAGAGATTATTCAAACAGTGTTGATGGAGTAGATTTAGAGAAGTTCAGGGTCTTTCTCCTTGAAAGTTTTACATTTTATTGCAGCTGTGAAGGTCACCTTTGCTTTGAGGATCAGGGAGATGAGATTGCTGCGACCTCTGAACGTGTTGGTGTTGGACTTCTGCACTTATTATGGTGCTTAATCCTTTTAGTGCTGTGGCCCATCAGGTGTGGTTTCTGTCAACAGTGGCACCTTGTGCTCAGAGATTATCCTTTTTCAAAGATTTTGGAAGGGTTTTAAAGAGTCAGTATTATCTTTAGGTTAGAGAGGGAGAGAAAAGAAGGAGTTTCAGAGTTTAGTGCTTCACCCCATGTCTCAGTTGTTAGGCAGTGAGAACAAAAGCCAGGTTTCTGCTCTAGGGCTGTGCAGCTTACTTTAAGCTAGGTCAAGTAGTTTGCCAGGAATAAGGATGTGGACAATTTCTGCTTGGAATCCTGTCTTCATCTCATTTCAGTTGTTCCACAGTCACTTTGTTAACACCCTTTTCTCATAGTCTAACCAGGCAGAGTTTGCGGTTATTTCATTATAATAAGCTTACTGTCAAGAATTCTTGACGTTACAAGTGATTGTGTCTCTTAAAGAGAAGGAAAGAGATTGGTCTGTCCTTGAGACTCAAGAGCTAGAGAAAGGTGTGGTTATTATCCCCTTGCCTAATAAATCTTGATAGAGTGTTGAGAGGAGCCCATATCTTTGCTAGGGGAGATGTTTTCCCTGTCTTCAGTAATTATAGCGATGACTTTGGCGATTTTTCAATTCACAGTTTCATTTTTTTTTGCTTAGTGCCCAAGAGCTCTGCTTTATTCCTCCCTGATTTTGGTAATCAGTTGCTTTTTGTCTCTCACTGGGGGGCGGCATTTCCCTGCACAAATCCAGTACAAAACTGGTTTCCAGAGAAGGAGCAGCTCTTGTTTTTTTGGTGGAGAACACTCTCTTTATCTCTGGATAAAGCGTGGCCTTCAGTCCCTGGGTGTTGTGGTTTGCTGTGATGCCCACGAGTACAAATCTCTGGAGATGTAGGACATCTGGCTTACAGGCATTCTTGTTTCCTGTCCTTGCTTGGGGTAAAATTAAGGACTAAATTACATGGAAAACGACATTAGCTGTGGCCTGAGACACATGCTTTTCATTCAGCTTCAAGCCTATCCTCATAAATTATGTCAGTAAGAAATGGTCTCTGCTTTGCTTATTGCAGCTTTGAATTTAAATTTATGAAACACGTTCAAAAGTTGTTGGGGAATTTTCCTCTTCACTTTTGCATCAGACTAAGCCCCCTGCCACCTCCAATCCAGCTCCTGTGAGATAACATGGTGTTCAGGATGCTTTTGAGACAGCAGCAGAGTTTATTTGTAGCTGTTCTTTCCCACTTTATAAAGGATGTGCATTTGATTTTATAACCAGGAGAACTTTCTTGACAACAGCAAAAAGGAGCCTGTAAAGCAGCAAGGAAGTTATTTAGCAATGGCTGGTACTAAACTGTCTTCCTAATTGTGATCTCAACTGATGCAATTTTGTGAAAGACTGGCAATTTCAACTACAAAGCATCAAAATACATTAAATTAGAAATGACCAGTTAGTTAAGAGTAATTCTGCAGTGCAATTCAAAGGTTCAGAAAAGTCCTGCACTGCTGCCCTTGGGCAATAATGGTGTGCACTGGGTTGAAGGCCACGAGTGTTGGCTGGCATGGGATAAATGGATATCTGACTTCAAAGTAAACAGGGAAATGCGTGCATCAACTGTTGAAAGCTGAATCCCACGGGTGAGATTCTAGATTGAACACTAATGAAAATTTAATTTCAGTTCTCACAGTATTTTAATATGCAGGATCACAATATGCAAATAAAGTGAAGTCTGCCTGCAAGTGGCTGATGAGTTACTTCTGCTCAGTCTCTGCCACCCCCAGAAGTAATCTGTCTGTGGCTTTTGTGAAATCAAAGTTTTCCTTCTGTTTTCCCCACAAGTCAGAGCCTCATTCTTTGCTGAGAGGTAATTAGTGACTGCAAAGTTCTCTTCAAATTGTTCTCATCTTATTCCTGTGTTGTTCCATGTAACTCATCAGTGTGGGGCTTATGTTTCTACGTTGGATTGAATTCTAATTGTTGCAGTCAGTGCTTTCCTTATCAGAACTGTCCTGGGAGCACTGCCACGTTTTCAAGTTCCCTTCTGTATTTCAGCTGCAGCTTCAATGTACTTTATTTGCTTTTTGTCTCCAGAATCTGATAGAAAAGGTAATATTATGCTTTTTTTCTTTTCTTCCTTCTTCCCCAGCCTATGGCACCAGATAAGATGTTCTGGCTTGGACAATGTAGAGGTCACATCACCCTTTAGCCACACACTCAAGCCATCCAGCTTGAGCAAAGAGGCTTCAGCTTCTGTCTTCTTTTGTGAGTGATCTGAGAAATAAGTAACTGTGAAATTACCCAGGGAATGGGGAGCAGCCAGCACAAGGAAACTGAAGTGATTTGGCATGTTAGAACATACAAGATTCTCTATTTCTGTGATCGGCAGCTGATATATCCTTGTAAATTTAAATTGTATGTTAACTTTCTCAAAGAGGAGAAGCAAGAATTTATCTTAGAAGTTAATTAATTTGAAATAGCTATTAATTAACATTATACCTAAATTTGCCAATTATCACACTTGACTTGGATTTGCATACAACTGTTGCATATAAAATACTTCTAAGGGTATCTTGGGCTTCAGTGAGCTGTAAAAATGCCATTTTTTGCAGCTGTGTTCCAGCTCTGCCAGGCAAAACCTCTTCTTCCTCTCCTTCCCTGCAGAGGGGCTGCCCTTCCAATGAGTGGCCTTCATTCTGGGGACTCACACTTGGGATTTCTAGCTGTGAAAGCACAACCCCAGAATAGCAGCTGTGTATGTTCTCAGGTATTTCCCCTGATGAGAAAGAGCAATTTTTATTCTTTCTAATTTGAGTAGTGAATGTGCTGCTTGTTTCTCTCCTTTGTAGAGTACCAGTGTTGTATTAACGTGACTGTTACGATAATCATGTTTTTTGATGAAAGCATAAGACTAAAATGATGTTTCCAAATGAAGGTTGTTTTGATTTATTCCCTGTATGCAGCACACCTAATTTTGCTTCCTGAAATCTTTGAAGCAAGCTTTTATTTTATGGTGCTGGCTGTTGCCACTGTTGTGCTGTACCTGTGAGCTATTTAATGTGCCACATCGAGGAGTAAATTAATGCAGGTCCACAAAGTGAGCACTTCGATTTGCTAATTGCTTGTAGAGTGGAGGGTGTTATTGTGTAGAGAAAGACTGTTCATTAGAGACCAAGTAGTTAATTTTTCCCTACAAATGGGGCTCACATTTGAGCTGCTTGCCCATCATTCAGGGCAGTCAGCTCACCATCAGCCCCCAAAGGGGAGTGGGGGGCTCGGGATGCAATCAGTTTAACAGCGGTATTGTCACCACCAGATTGCTTCAGTTTCCTTCAATAAACCCTCCCTGACCAGCCTCCTCCAGTGCTGTCAGTGAAGGCTGACTTTTGGAAGGTACAGAAGGCAAATTATTGATGCAGTGAAGCAAGTTAAACAACTCAGAAATGTCTCCTTGGAGCTGTGTTGGTTCCTCTCCTTGGAAACTGTTCCTGCTCCCCTTTCAGCCCAAGTTGCAGATTCCCAGTGAGGCTGGAGCACAGGTTCTTCTCTTCCTGCCATTCTCTTTGGAGGATGACAATCCACTGACAGTAGATTAGACTATGTTGTCATGTAAGATGAATATTTGGAATTGACAAACCCTTTTTTAAAAGCTTAAAGTAATTGACTGAGCACTCGAGGATTTTTTTGCCTGCTTTGCTACTTGATTTTCTCTTACCTGGTTGTGCTGCCTTCAGTGGGTGAATTGCACTGTATTTGTGTATCTGATTCATAATATCTGTTTGCATATCAGGTTTCTTAATGCTTGAGCTCAGTGATCTGTGGGAATTTAACATGTCTTAAGTAAAGAGAATTTCCTTGGAGCTTCAAGTTAACTTTTATGCGTAGCCTGAAAATCTAACAGAGAAGCCTGTCCTACTGAAGATTCCTGAGGTACCACAGTGGATATGATTGAAAAGACCCTAACACAGAGCTGAGCCACTCAGAAAATCATGGAATGTTGGGTTGGAAGAGACTTCAACAATCATCTTTATGTGGGCAGGGATCCAACCTTTGGGTTGCTCAGGGATCCATCCAGCCTGGCCTTGGACACTCCAGGGATGGGGCAGCCACAGCTTCCCTGGGCACCCTGTGCCAGGGCCTGCCCATCCTCACAGGGAAGATTGTTTTCCTCTTGTCTGATTGAACCCAACTCTTCTCAGCTTGAAGCCATTCCCCTTGTCCTGTCATATCCACATGGTGTTTCCCAGAGCAGAACCCTGAGATGGGACTGGAAAATTGCTGCAGCATCTGCTGGACCCCCTGTGCCTTCCCACCCCTCACACTTTCCTCATCTGGATGTGGCCAGAGATGTGGCAGAGAAACCCAGCACTAATTCCCCAGAAGATACATTCCAGGAAACAACATAACACTGCTTTTTTAGGTCTTTCCTGGCAAATGCCTGGGGATGGGAGCAGGGGCAGAGCAGCCAGCCAGGCACCAGGCCAGGGTTCTCTGCAGCTCCTCCCCAGCACTCTGATTAAGTGACATGTGGGGATAAGTTCAGAGCCTCATTTCTCCTTCACAATTAAAACTGTGTGCATCTGTCATGCTGGTGGTGATTAGTTTGTGTTTTCTTGTGGCCTAGAAGGAATATGGCAGTGAATCACTTCGCCAGCAGCTGTCCTCCAACAGCTGAGGGAGGTTCAATATTTGATTTAGGCTAATAAAAAGTCTGGGATAGGGCTGATGTTTACAAACTGGACGTGATAAAGCATCCAGATCAGCTACATCACAGCCTGGCAAGTGCAGACTCTGGGGACCCTGCTGAAAATTTGGGTTTTGTCTTGTGCTTCCCCAGCTGTCTGAGTAGGTGGGCAGGGACCCCACTCCGGGCTGTGAGTGCATCCACTGTGAGTGATCCCCAGCATCAGTGAGCTGGGGAAGCCTCCTTGTTCCCAGCTTTGTCACTGTAACAGCCCTCAGTGCATTAAATATGTCCCTTTTGCTCTTCTGTGAGAGTTGCAGTCAAGCCATATGTTTAAAAATCTTTTAATCTTCATAAATCATTTCTTCCAGCAGTCTAGTAAGTTTTGTAGCTGCTCTCAGAATTCCCACTAGTTACTGGCTCTTTCCCTTTGAGATGAGCTGCCTAGAAATGAATGCAATGAAGAAAACCTACTTTGTGATTTAGTTCTTATCTGATTGCTTCTCCAAATCATATTGATCTGCTGTTGTTATGCTGCTGGCTTGGACTTGCTGTCCAGGTTTCTCTGTGTGTCTCTGTTGGCATAGCACCTTGAAATGGTTATTTCCTCTAAGCCATATCAAATCTTAGATAAATTATGGCATATTTCCTGCTTGTATTTTCAATTCTTCTCATCCCTTTGTACTATTTCTCTCTTGCCTAAAATGTTTTTTCCAGCCTTTTCCCAAAGTAAAATGTATTGGAGTCTTTGCTGTCCTTTACTTCTGACTTTTATGGAGGTATTATATTTTAAAATGCTCTTATACTCATCTGGTTAAACAGGCTCCTAGGGCTGCCTTGGTGTTATAAATAAATATTTAAATAAAAATATATATTTACATATAAATAAATATTTGCAGTGTGAGGGTGACTAAAGCTTGGCACAGTGTGATGGGTTGATCCAGGCTGGGTGCCAGGTGCCCACCAAAACCACAGGGAATTGAGCTCTCAGGGGATTCCCACTCTTCCAGTGTGGGTTACTCAGATTCCATAGGAGGCTGAACAGAGACTTGACCCTCAAATTCAGGACTGATAGCTATGGTAAGAAAATACATTATTTTTAATGTAATTTTTAATTAAGTAATTCTTATATCTCATGTAGAATAGGCTAGTGGTTCCCATCTAAAGGTCATCTTCATATAGAGAAAGCTAATAAATACACAGAACAGTTGGGGTAATCTTTAATCAAAAATATTCAATCAGTCTTGGGGTGTTTTGCAGAGTTTATGCCATAACCTCACTAAGGTCATGTTTTCTAGTTCTTCCCCAAGTAACTCCTGGCTCCAGCCTGCTGCTGTTACTGTACCTGTTTCAGTAGCAGTAAGGAAAAGTCTTTGCCAAGTGTCTGCAAATTTACAGTTCCCCGATGTTTCACATCAAACTTGGTGATCATTTCATTTTTTCTCCTCACTTGCTTGTCCAGGCACTCCAGTTTTGGTTTGGCTGGCATCTCCTGCAGTGTTTAATGAGTGTGTTTCATTCTCCTGTGCCAGGTCCCAGGCTTGTATTAAAACCCTTTTCATCTTATTTCAATGTCTCTTCCTTAAATAATGTCACATCATCCCCAGCACTGCACAGTAAGGAGCTGAAACTTTTTCAGTTTCCACTGAGCTGGGGCCAGCCAGTTCCCTTGGGCCAGGGAAATTTTGAACTGTTTGCTTGTTTGTTTGCAAAATGGAACTTCTGCTGTGTTGAACACTTAGACTGTATTTTTTTATTTATTTGTTTGCTTGCATTTCAGTGCAGTTAGCCTCCAAAGCTGAATATTTTGCTTTTCATTGTAATAAACTGCTTGCTGTTTGTCTCTGGTTTGGATGTGGCACTCAAAAGACTCATTTCATGTGGTGAGAAGTTGAGAGACTCCGGAGAGTTTTAATGAATATTTGCTGGAAATGACACAAATCAGTTTGTAGGAAAGTTGTTTTTATTTCTTTTATTTGTTTACATTGTTTGAATTATCTTTTCTGTCATCAGTGACTATTTTTTGGGCTTTCTGCTAAGCAGAGAAAGTCTGATTGCAGCCTAGAAGAGTGTTAGAAAATCAAGGCTATGGGAAGTAATAACACTCATGTATTATGTGTGGCTTCTGTTAACCATCTCCTAAATACCCATTTGGTTTAAAATCCTTTTTCATAAACAAAAGTCTGTATAAGATCCTTTTCTGAATCAAGTTCCTGTTTCCCCACAGATTATGCCAGGATAACCAGAGGTATTTCTACTCTAGTTTGAGATTCTTTACATTTCAAATTTCCCTTTAAAAAAGAAAAAATGCTGCACTGAGATCTTTTCTCACAGAAATTCAGGAGATTTATGTTACAGAACAGATTTTCTTGATGTTTTACCACAGCATTTTGGAAGGCTTCCAAACCTAACCCTGGACTCCAGAAATTCAACAGAACATTTTCTATGAGGTTAGCTTGGAACACTCACTCCTTTCAGGAGCTATGGAGCTAAACCTCCTCTTCTTCAAAGTTAAGAATTTAACTTTGGCTGGGTTTTAGACCACTCTTTCTGCAGCTTCAAGAAATGGAGTGGAGGCACAGTTCTGGCTGGACCATGGGATTGAAATTTGGGCTGGCTCATCTAGTAGCATTCTCTGCAATAAACTTGGATTTTCTTGTGCATGCAGACTTCAGGCTCTTTGGGACAGGACAATCTCATGGGATGGGATGCTGACAGGACAGAACAAGACCAAACACTTATAATTCCTTCTCAATGTCATGAAAATCATGGTGCCATATGTGATTCTTTTTGGGGAGCTCAGGGAGGGGGACTGGAATCTTAACTAAACTTCCAAAATTGCATCCTAGACTTAATTTCCTTTTTTTTTTTTCTTTCTTTTTTTTTTTCCTGTGTCTTGAAGGCTCAGCTGTCGCAGGTTCTGGAAGAAGTGGGAAACCACAAGCAAAGAGCAGAGATGGTAAGTATTTGATTTCTGCCTTTTTTTTTTTCCTTTCCCCTGGTTGTTTTACAGAGCAGTAATGTGAAAAGTTCAGTTCATTTAAACAGTGGATCAGTTCCAAATATTCAGAAATGAACAGCAAATAAACATTTCAAAAGTTGTGTTGCTTCTGCCAGTCTTGGCACTCCCTGTCTCCATACTCACCTGGAAAAAGTGTTGGATGAGATCTAGTGGTCTGTCTTCTTTTTTTTTGGCAATTCCTTTTCTCCTTAGCAGTTCTAGATCAGAAGCAAGCATGTAATTTCATACTGAATTAACTCCTTTCTTTAGGGGCCTTTGATTCAGTCTCAAGTGTTCAAAGGACAGGCAGATGAGATACAAGAGAATTACCACAAACTATATTTTTATAATATCTCTTAATTTTTTGCTGGGTTCATCTATTTTATTGGCACTTCCCTCAAGGACCAAAAATAATAAAAGGGCACAAAACCAGGTAGCAGGGAGGTTTATGTGCAGTTTCATGACTTGAATATGACTTTTTAATACTCAGGAATAAATGAGGTGTCAGTGTTAAGCCATTTTGTGAACTGATATTTTTAGTAATGGATGAACTGTGGGGTTCCTGCAACTTTTTCCAGTCACAAGGAAAACCTGAGCAGTATCCAAGATGCAGGGACTCAGTCTGTAGATGTGATTAATTTTATTACTAATATAAAAGCAAGCCTGCAGCATTGGCTAGTAAGTAGGTGCTAAACAGACATCTGTTCTAAAATCCAAATAATAAACTAGAGTGCCAACACAGTTCTTTTTAGACTTGTGCTGAACTCTAGTAGGGCACTGAAGGGCAGGATGAGGTGCCCCTACTGTGCTATTAATGGGTTGCCATACGTCTGTTAGGGTTTTTTTTTTTTTAATTTGTGCCTCTTGCTGTTTCAACATCAGATTTTCCATCATGAGAGCGTTAATTGATTCTGGTTCTGGGGTGGTCTTATATTGTGGGCAAACATTTTTGTATGCCCAGCTGCTTTCTGTGGTGACACAGGCCACAACTGATACTTCCAAAGAAAACTGAATTAATCCTATTTACCATCTGATCTCATTTTGTGCTGCCTTGTAACAGTTTCAAATTCTATACAATCAATTTTGTGTTGTTCTCACTGGATGCATCAGAGGAAAAACTTGCTGTTATGTTTTAAATGTTCTGATGTTCTGTTGTTTTTTTTTTTTTTTTTAGCATTTCAAAGTTTTTCTTTTGGGCTCATTAAGCCTGGTTTTTGAGTTGTTTGTCTTCAAAAATTTGTGGTATTAAGTGGGCTTGCAGAGGGCTGGAGAAGCTGGAACTTCCAGTGTTAAAGCATTAATTGGTGCTGTGCATCATCCATCAGCAGAGGATAAAGCAAGAGCCAGCCTTCAGTGCCTATTCCCAAGGGCTTCTCAGTGGAAAACTGCTGGTCTTGTGATCTTCCAGTAACTCTTACATCAACCTCCCATGGACAGGCTGTTTTCTGTGGTGCTTTACACCATGGATTGCAGATTGTGAGGTGTAGGCTTTATTCAGCAGCTTGAATTTATTGAATAAATACAGGAGAATTGATTCATACAGAGGAAAAGAGGTTTTTTTCCCCATCTTTTCCCCTCTTGATGGAAAATCTGACAGTATAGCACCTTCTTTTCACTGGTGGTATGTGCTTCTTCTGCATCCCCCATCAAAAGCTCTCTGGTAGAGAAAGTTTTTGTCTCTTTTGTCTTCTGCAGTGTTGATGGTGACTGAGGTCTGTCCCCTTTGGATGGGGGTGTTCCATAGCTGCCTGCCACAGGCTCCTGTGGATATTCCACCAGCCCCACTCTCATCTCTGCCATCCATCAAAATGCTGTTTAGGTGGTTTTTTTCCCACTCTCCAGATCAGTGTCTCACCTGGATTGCCTGATTTTCAGACTCCTTTAAATTTGACACTTCAGCAGAATTATTTGCCTAGTTTGGATTGCTGGCCTCTCTCCTTCCTTTTCATCCCTTTCACCTGTGAGCCTCCAGTCTCAGTTTGATGTTGAGCTGGGAGTGCTGAAGGACTTGTCCTGCTCTGGGTGCTGACAGATGTGGATATTGCCTTTCATCAGCCCTTCTGATGAAAAAACAGTCCTATGGCTCTAAGTGAAATGGAACAAACACCTGTCAGGTGCTCTCATGCAGTCTGAGTCCTTTGGGCTGCTGCTGGGACAAACCTCTGTGCAGGTGACATCTCTGTTCAGGTGACAGCTCTGATGGCTCTGCCACCTTCCCTGAGGCACTGGAAATGAAGAGCTGGGCTCTGGCTCCAGCTCTGGCTGATGGCATTCAGTGAGGAGAACCAAGGACTTCTTTCTATCAGTGGGGGCATCTCTGGTGCCCTGGTAAAAGAGTCATTCTTTACACAGCAATATTTAAAAGTACAGTACTTGTGGGATAAGTCTGATGGGATGGTGGCCTCAATACAACAATGCACATTCAGGGCCCTCTCCTCCAAGGACAAGCTCAGGGAATTGTGTCCCCAGGGACACAGATGGCAGATGAAGGGTCGTGTGTGGGATAGGGAACCCTGTGGCAGGTCAGAGTACAAGGTCCTGCTAGAGGAAAATGGGATGCCAGTGGAATGGAATGGCTGCTCTGACTGCTCCAGTGCAGGGATTCTGTGCTTGTCAACTCAAAGTGAGCGTGCTGCTGAAGGAACAACAAAAAAGGAAATTTAAATGTCTTCAGTTAATTGCAGTTGACAAGACAGAGGCAATTTTACTTTCCAGTATTAATTAGCAAACCCATACTCATTAGCTTGTATAAGCACAATTCATGCCTCTTTCCCTAAATGCAATTAATATTGCAACTGAAGACATCTCTGGGCTGTGCCTCTGTATCATTAACATACTTTGCCCTAATTAGACACGGCCAGTAGTGGCTGGAGAAATGAGTTTGTGATTACAACCATAAAAAACCCTCTAATATCTTATATCCTTTAGGGAGCTTGAACCTAGAGTTTATTTTTTGATTTAAGAAAAATCACCCTTATCATTGTGCTATATAATTAACAATGAAACTTTGATTTTCCTCTCCCTCTAACCCTTCACTTATTTATTTTTCTTTATTCGCAGTTTAAGCATGTTCATACTGTAAGGGAACAGTGTCTGCCCATGAGACACATCAGTCACCATTCTTGATAGGGCTCAGGTCACTGAGCTGCCCCACTGATCAGTGGGGTTTCTCTGTCTTTTATTTGCTGAATGTTTGTTGTTTCCATTTTTTTTGCATGAATGTGTGCTTTTCTGGCAATTTGATCAGCACTGGAAGTTTTCTTTGAGGCTGGTGCTACAGTATCTTTATTTCCAGGATGTGCAAGGAGGTTGCTCAGAGTTCACACAACTCCCTGATCTGTGGTCCCAGGATCTTATTTCTCATGGTGCTCTAGTGGCCTAAAGCTGAGAGTGAGCTTCACTCACACCAAAATATTATTTGTGGAAAATGCCTTCTTGTTTGTTATATTATTTTTCTTTCCCTCCCTAAGGGAGGGAAACAGAAGACGTGTTTGTTTTTGTAATTTTCGTTTGCCTTTTTCATATCCCTTTATAGACACGAGGAGATTGTTTGGCTCAAGCTTGCCATCCAAGCAACAGCTCTGATCTCTGATCTTACACTTTCTTCCAGTCTGGTTCTGTAGCAAGGGGCATTCATGTCAAGATTTTTTGTTCTCCATCATTAATCCCTGAGGGAAGTCAGCTTGGTATTAAAAAAGCATCACCTGTATTTTCATTACCCTGAGGTGCTGTGGGTGTCTTTTGGCTTTCATCTTCAAAAGACAGCTTGGCCCATGTGGGCTCTGAAATCTATAGACTGCTCTTTGGAACAAATTAAATTTCACCCTCCAGCAGATTAAAAAGGATGGATATAAGAATCTGAAGAATTACTTAGCAGGGTGGGAGGTAAAGAAGATTTGAAGTCCAAGAATGCAGCCGTCACCAAATTAATGGCATAAATTGACTGTCCTTACAGAGGGAATAAAGGGAATAATAAATCTTAAAATTAATATAATCAATACCCCTTGCCTTGAGGAAAAGTGCTGGTTAACCCTTTGCAGAGAAGAGGAAACCTTTATTTAAGAGCAGCAGGTCAGCAATAGTTAAAGAGCCAATCATGTGCTCTGTCTGATGAAATCATAATGTTTAGGATTAACTTAAATGTCAGCAACTGCCTACACTGATGATTATCAGGAGTAGAAATGGAGACAGAAAGGAGAGGACATGAAGGAAATAAACTCAGAGAACACTGAGCTTGATGTAGGTGGAAACTTGCTCTTAACTGGAAGACAACATGGAAAAGTTATTACTATCTTTTTAATTTACAGGTAATACAAATGATAGTAGGAAAAAATATGAACTTTAGTATAGAAAGACCTGCCTTGGATTACAATAGAGCTCATTTAATTCTTGTTTAAGAGTTACTGAACAGAAAGAAAGAAATACAACAGACTGAGAGCAAGAACAAAAGTCGTGTTAATTAGTGGAAATATTAATTCTCTATATTATCTGTAATAGGAAGGCAATTAAATGTGGGATTAGAGGGCTGAACCACAGTAGTGATAAATAAAAACGAAGCTTTGCTGGAACATCTTTAGAAACAGGTTGGGTGGGGCAGGAGACAACTGACTGGTGCAGGAAGTCTCCATGTATCAAAAATGTATTATGTAATTTCTGAATTGATTTAGCAGGTGACAGCAAATCTCCTTCCCATGTGACAGATTTTATCCTGACACTTTATGTGAGGCCAGCAAAGCCAAGACAGATGAGCAGTGTGGCACTCAAGTGAGCAGCAGGGTGAATAGTTTTAGTAAGGCAATCTTAGAGAAATATCCACTTCTCAAATCAGATTGAAAAGCATGAACCTGGTTATAAAGAGACAGCAAAAGCAGCTAATCCAGAATGAAATGATATAGTAACAGAAGAGTGGAAGAGGACTTTTAGATCATAAAGTCCAGTCCTTCAGTAGCTGAGGCAAATGCAGCATATATCTCAGTTCATAAATTTATCAAGCTTGTCTTGGAAACTGCTTTGGTTGTTTGTACCATTACTGTCATGGAGAGACTGTTCTGATAGCTGAAATCTTCCCAGTTCCAACGGAAAATATATGTGCAGTTAATATCCATTTTTTTCTTGTGCTAATATTCTCCTTAAACTACAGTGACTGTTCTTCCTCCCTCATATTTATGCAGTGACATATTTATAGAGAACAATTGTTCTCTCCCAGCCTTTCATTTGTCTAGGTTAAACAAATCAAGCTCTTACAGCCTTCTCTTAAAACAGGCTCTTCAGTTTCCTCATGAATCTTGCAGCTTTCTTTAAATCTCTTCCTCTTTCTGTTTTTCCTTTGAAGGTGACTAATCAGAGTGGTCACATCATTCCAGGTGATGTTGCAGCAAAAAAGTGTCTTCCTCAAGATCATGGAGTACAGGCAGGAACCTCTTCCACTTCTGTGGTGGAAGAGCTGAGCTGTATCCAGGTCATCACCCATTTCCAGTGCCACCCAGTGCTGATGTTCATCCTGGGATCAGTTCATCCACCCTCTCTGTCCTCCCCTCAAGTTTCTGGCTGAGGAAAGCTCAGTTTGTAGGAGGGGTTCCAGCTGTTTTGGGACTTGCACTCTGACATTTCAATTCTGTGCTATTGCTTCAGTTTTCACGTAGCTTCCTCTTTCTGATCAGTTTATGCTCCTCTGTGGTACAGCCTTTGTGCTATCAGTAATTGTGTTTGTGCATTTGTATTTTTAGACCCGAGGTCTTCATTGAATTTTGTTTGTTTCAAATGTGTCTGAGACATTGTTTTCCTCTATCAGGTAGCTTTAGTTTTACTTCAGGAGAGCCATTTATTGCTTGTTTACTTGTTTATATAATTCTTCACTTTCTTGTGTGATCCTGTAAATTCTGAATTATGAGTTCTAAGAAGAGGGGGATGATTTTGCAGGAATCACTGATACCCTATTTTGAGTCTTGCCCCTGTTTTAACTGTGGAGTTTTGGTTCTGAAGGTGAAGTGAAGCCTAGAATAGAGGGATGGGAGTACACTTGTCCTTTCCCTTTCCCTGGCAGAGAGCTCTCAGTGCCTGTTGTAAACAACTACATTAAAACTGGTCCCTGCTTTTCCCCACGGGTTGGAATATAGTAAGCTCTGAGGTACAGACAAGCTTATTTTTTTTTTCCTCCCTCTCTTAGTCTGGGGAATGATGAACAGCCTCAGTTGGTGTGTTGCACCTGCTGCGTGTTCCCTCTTGGAAAATTCATGTTCAGCACACAAAACCGTGGCACCATCAGAAGCATCTGCTGCACGTGGCCAAAGCAGGGAGTGGAGGAAGCCTTGGCATCCCGGTGGATGAGGGCTGACAAGCTGCCTGTAGGCTGGAGAGGTGATCAGCACATTGCACCTCTGCACCTTACTATCTCAATGCTATTTTAATTAGGTGAGAAGGAGAGACTTAGTGAGTCAATTCTTGTGGTTTATCTCTGTTTTAAAAATCTAGCTGGGCACATGGGATCAAATAGCACATTGCCTTCAAATTAAAAAGAAATAAACGGTCTGTTTGAAAGTCCCATTACACAAATGAACCTGCTGTTGGATCCATTACCATGGAAGTTTTATGGGACATGGCAGCACCGTTTGGTTTCAGCAGGACTGTTTTCATTTGCTTTTCCAAGGCAATAAGAGCTAACGGGGAGGGTTAGCACTGTCAGGAGAAGAAATGTGGCTGCCTGAAGTGGAGAGCTGCCTTCCTGCTGCTCTTCCCTGTGGGACAGGTGTTGCCAGGCTGGGAGGAAATGGTCTGACCCAGACCTGAAGATCAGTTCCAGCTCAGATGGCCCTCATGGACATTGCCCTAATTCCCAGCCCATCATTTGGGGTGGCCTCTATGCCACAGGTGTGCCCTAAAACCTGAGCTGTACTGACAGGCATGATGGTAACAGGAGCAAGGACTGGAGAGGGAGAAGTGGGGAATTCTCTTCAATTGTTGAGCACAGGAGAAAAGTGAGTAGTTGTCCTGTTTGGAAGGTGCTGCAGCTGGAGTGGTCCATGCCAGTGTCACTGTTGTCCCTAAAATCTGAGTTACACAGAGTTACTTGGTTAAATGAGAACAGGATAGGGATATTATCAGAGGCTTTATTATGGTAGGCACATCCTGGAGATACAAAAGGTCTATTTAATAGACATGCAAGAATTGTGCTTTTCTAGGCTTCATTCATCTCCACAGAGCCTGTAAGAAGTTTATGGGCTACCTCAGACTCAGTTGGTTCAATTTAGCTGAGCTAAAATGTCCTGGAGAATGCAGGGGCTCTACATTATGTTCAGCACTTTGAGAAAACCAGGTGAGAGGTCCAGGATACCTCTAGAATTCTGTCATTTCTGCTCCTTTATTCTGCCTTCCTAAAAGGCAGCCTGGAGAAGCTGTAGAAGGGACATGAAGTTCCAGTGCATGTCCTGAGAGGGAAAAGAAGACTTGGGGCTGTTGAACAATCATGTTAGGATGGGACAAAATAATAATTGATTTACAGCTTCCTTGTGACAAGGATGGGGAGCATCCTCCTACTTTCACAGCTCTGGGAAGCTGTGCCTGCATCAGAAGAGGACCATCCTGAGAGATCTGATGCAAGAGATACAATTCTGTAAGCACAGCTTGTTCTGAACATGCAGGGGGGATGTGAAGCTCTCCAGCTATGGGATCTGGAGGGTATGGAGGGCATGTTCAGAGGATGTGCCTGCAGATCAAAGGTTGCTGGTTACTCCTCTTCTTGCCTGGGGCTGGCTTTGTGTATACAGAAAGGGAGATAAAGGCTTAAAAAAAAAAAGTTTAAGTTTCAAGACTTAGTCCTTCCACTGACAGCCTAATCAGCTTGTTACATCATTTGTTTTCAGTCTTTTTGTGTCTC
Organism: Toxostoma redivivum; assembly: GCA_013397375.1. NCBI lineage: Eukaryota > Metazoa > Chordata > Aves > Passeriformes > Mimidae > Toxostoma > Toxostoma redivivum. The sequence goes on along the minus strand of VXBI01000501.1, from coordinate 901,522 downwards.
AGTGTCCTTAGAAGAGCTTGTTCCCAGTGTTTCTTGCCTTTGGCTGATGGATGCTGGGGGTAGGTAGTAGCTATTGCAGGCTGGGGTCTGTCAGGGCAGCAGAGTCCTCCAGCAGGAGCTGTAAAACCCAATTTATCCACAGAGACAAGGAGATCATAGAGCAGAATTTTTCCTATGACCTCTTGGTAAATAATGAATGGCAGAGCCTTGCCTCTTTGGAATCGCTTAATTGAGGCTGACAACTCTTTGTTGTATTACAGGATCTGGCTTGTCAGGAGAATTTTAACTTATTTATGAATATTTCATTAACCTCTAAAGACTAGCTGTATAAAATCGAGCTCTTGCCAGGCCCTGTCCTGTTGATGCTATGTTCAGTGCTAATGTCATCGCTGCACATCCAGTACACCTTTCCTCTGAGATGGGCCTCAGACTTTATTGTTGGTGGCAGCAAGAACATGTTCACCAAAGGTTAAAATGCCAGGTTTGTGCTTTGGCACCAGAGTTTAACATATGGTCTTTGAGAGGGAATTGCTGTTTGCCTTTTGCTCTGTGACTGCTGCTGGCAACTGAAGGGCCCTGCAGGCATCGTCCCGAGAGGCTGAAATGGGCAGAGCAGTCTTGGCAGAGCCCTGTGACCTTTCGGTTTTGGCACCAGGAGAGAGATTTTTCACTTTTTATACGTTAAAAGCCCACTGCTTTTTGTCAGAGGCTAATCTTAGGATGGGTCATTTAGCTGGAAAACATTCAACCTGCTGTATTTAACCTGTTCTTTGGGCAAGGCTTGGGGAACAAGGCTCCTTCAAGGCTCTGCAGTTCCTTTAAAGCAGCTGGGAGGCCCGGTCAGAGAGCTGCTGCTTTCCCATAGCTGGACCCCTTGCTCTATCCTCACATTTCCCAGCTCTGGGAGTTCAGAGAGCAGCTTTAGCAGGCAGCTCTGCTGGCCCTGCCAAGATGTGCCAGCAAACAGTGCTCCCAGCTGTAGTGAACTGCAAAATTGGTCTGGAGCTGCTGCAGGAGCAGGAGAGCTGCTCCTAAAAGCATGGGCTGTGTGCTGGTCCATGTGAGCAAGAGAAAGAAGATTAAGTTCATGCACTCAGTGAAGGCTCCTTTGCTCTCTTTACAGTATTAAGCAGGATTGATTCCACTGTATTTATGTTAGAAAACAAAGAAACAAAAATGGATGTTGGATTCCTCTTTCCCCTTTGATCTTCCTAGGTGCTTGGTAACTGCATAGATTCTTCTCTGACTGTTTATTATGTGATGATTTTTCAATGAGAAAACTGATGCAGGGAGTGAGAGGTGGGATTACAAGCTCCTGTTTGATGAGAATTGTTGACTGAATGCTCCGGAAATTCCTCGAGGCTATATTTTCAGGAAAACAAACTGTATTCAAACTCTGTCTGGAGGAGGTATGACATCTTTGCAGATTTATTTGTTGCTTTGCCTGTAAATTACAGCTGCTAGAAGACTTGATTCTAGCAAAATATGCCTATTCCTGCATGAAAGAAGTGATCCGTGTGATGCTCTTCTCAAGAGTAGACAGCTCCTTTGTGCCAACATCGTGGCTACACTGGGCAGGGATGTGGCACATCCAGCCTGGCACCTTGACAGGTTCCCTAAACGGGCTCTTACTCTGTGTTTTGCTGTTCTAACCAGGAGTAATGGGTAGGAGGTGTCAGCCAGTTAAGGCTAATTACTCCAGAGCTGCCTTCTCTCAGTGGACACCAGCTGTTCTGCTCTCCCTGGCTGGGAGGAGCTTTCGGTAGTAATTAAAGGAAACAGTCATCTACACGCCTGGTGGAAGTGGTGGATCGAGGCTGATAACAGCAGAGGGCTCTGAGCTGAATGAACATGGAAATGAGGTGATCCTTCTTCAGAATGAGCTGTTAGAGCAAAGAGAGGGGTTTTGGACATGGAGCTGTCAAAGTGTTTTGCTGTCAAGCAGTGGCAGTGAGGTCTCATAGCAGTGCCTGTGAGCATGGGCAGGACAGGCTGAGAGGAAGAGATTCCTTGTCTGCTCCTTTCTTGGAGCGAGGTTGAAATGTGTAATTATACATGAATAAACTCATGGGTTTAAATTAACATCCTCAGTTCCCTTGCTCAGTGTGTCTCTTTGTACAAGATGTTTGCTCTTCTTCCCTATGAACTTTCCAGGGTTTTACTTTTGAGCTCTGAGCCAGCTTCCATCCATCTGAAGTGTCTAGTAGTGCTTATTTCCAAAGTCACATCCCACACTCATCCCAGATTACTAAAATACATAAATACAGCACCAGGGAAGGTGGGTGGGTGGGGATGGCTGGCATCTGCTGGTGTTGGGATGTGAGGAGATGCTTGGGATGGGCAGGAGGCCAAGTCATGGAGCAAAGGTGTGTTGTAGGTGTATGGGGAAGAGCTTGTTGGATGGGCTGTGAAGGAGGAGCTTGGGGCTTTGGGGGTGTGATGTGATGGTAATTCCTTCTTCACATGCCTGCAGCTGGGCAGGCAGCTCAGGCTTGGGCTGTTTTGGGGCCCATGTGGCATTGGCCTTATTTTGCAGAACAAACTGTTTCCTGCCATACCCTGTCCCACTGTGATTACTTATGGAAACCATAGCTGGCTTAAATAGGGTGTCTGTGCATTTGTCCTCTTGTTCCTTTGCAGCAGAGCTGAGTTTGGCTCGCTGAGCCTGTCTGGAGCTGCCCCAAGTGGTGCTGGTGCCACACAATGTGGAGGGGAGGTGTTGGAAGGGAAGCTGGGGGCTGCCTGCGCATTGGGAATCAGAGGGGACAGAGGTGAACGCTCGTTAAGGCTCCCTTGGGGTAGATGAATTAGTTAATGACTATGCTGTGCTTTGAAAATGCAAATGCTGTGTCAGAGCTAAGTCTGATTATAATAATCAATCTTCCTTTGGAGAGGGTGCTGGGTATGAGGAAGGGGGAGAGTGATGAGACTGGGGCTGAATTTTTAGATCACAGCTCTGCATTTCTCTACTGTTGTTAAGGAACCTGATGTTGCCTGAGAGGTCAGCAGAGCTGAGGAGGGGCAAAAGGTGGCTTTGGGAGGAATCATCCTGGCAGCACCAGTGAGCCTTGGCAGGCTGAACTTAATTTTGTAATTTTGTCCCTTATGATTGCCCTGCCTGCGAAGGGAGAGGTTGTCATCTGTTCCTGCATGTGAGCTACCCCTGCTAATGGGAAAAGATAGAAACTGCCTCATAAGCAGGGTCCTCCAGGGATGGGGGAGAGGGGAGGGTGGCTGCTGCAGACGTCCAGCCCTGACAGCTCCTTCTCCCTTGGCACTCCATTCGTTTGTAGCAAGCGTTCCTAGTAATTACACCTCTTAATTTAGGAGAGCGAGTGGGAGAAAGGAATATAAATTTGTGTATTAACTTTAGAGATTGGAAATAGGGCAAGCGAACCTTCTCTCTGGGAGATTATATTTGGAAATGAAATAGAATGACATTTGGTATAAACTTGAAAAATTGCTCTCTTTTTACTGCAACAGGAGGAGAAAAGCCACAATCCAGACTGTATTGGAGAGAAGCAGAAGTCAGCATATGTCCATTTCCCAGTGTGTGTGTATCTACAATAATATATATGCATGAGTACATTTTTAGGAAAGTGTTTGCTGAAAGGTTGCTCCTAGCCCTGATTTCTCATGATAAAAGCACAGCAAGTTTGTTACAGATGGTGGAACCCCTAGAGACTGGTGACTCTGATCCAGCTAGCCTTCATCTTCCAAGAGAAAAAAAATACATATTTTTTGCTTCAGCCAACTGGGAGATGGGTAGTTCCAAACCACTTTTTGTTGAATATCTGATTTTCTTTGGCTTTATTGCTTTTGTTTCATAATGGCATCAAGGATTAATTTTCTCAAGAAAATATGTACCAACTAATCCTGGGATGCATAGCCTGTTTCTAAATGGCAGGCAATATTTTGTTTTACAAGTACTGTCCTACTTTTTGAAGAAGAGTAAAGTTCACTAGGAAATGTGGTGAGGCTTAGTTCTCCCTTTGTGTGCTTCTCTGCAGATGTTTTGGGGGAACAGCCCTTTGGAATGCCAGTGGGATGGGCATGTGGAAGAGGTGGTGGTGTTTTTGCTGAGCAGAATGATCTCTGCAGTGCTCAGCATGATGTCTTACTAGGCTGTGGTATTGCTGGACACCCAAATTAAACTCACTGGTGCTTCATGTATATTGGATTTTTGATGCCAGATTTATAAGCTTGTAGACAACACCAAGCTTTCTGTGCTGCCTTGTGGGAAGAGGCAGAGAAACTCCTTAGTCTCTGCTACATGCAATGGAGAGAAGCACAAATGGCATCGCTGTCATATCAAGGTCCTGGTTTGCCTGTTTCCAGACCTCAGTGCATGGATCATACTTGGGGTCTCATTTCTCTGTTCTTGTCTATTTTAGTGTAACACTCTTCCTTTCCAAGTCTGCTTGGTGTTCATACATTTTAAATATTTATGGACTGAAATAGCTCCTTGAATTGTGTTGAGACTTGTAGCCCAACACAACCTTTCAATTCACCTTTCCATGCCGGCTCTGTGCAATTCAGTTCCCATTTATTGCCGCTGTTCAAAATCAGCTCTTTTGCTGAGGAAGGCCTTTCAAAGGATGTTGCATCAGCCCATTGTTAAATAAACCTTTAGACATTTATAATGGATTCAGCATTTCCTGCTTTTTATGGTTCCAAAAATGCTGAATGACGTGCAGACACACTTCATCAGGATAAGATTGCTGTATCAGCCCCTCACTAAAATGCACTCATTATTCAAATAATAACTGTATGTCTCCAGCATGTGTTCTGTGAAATGTGTGTACATGATGTGGGCGAGTAAACCAGCCTCATTTTTTTTTTCAGCATGCAAATCCTACTTTGGCAGTGAATTGAAATACTTTAGATTTTTGAATTCTTTATTACCCAAAATGAGTCACCTGAACAGAAATTTGATCATTGTTTTGGGCAGCGCATTAAAATTTTCAGAAGTTTGTAAATGTGGTTTTCAAGGCTGAGTGATCTGACCTGTGATGAGCCTCACTCTGAAGATGGAGTGTGGACAGCAGTGGTCAGTGGGAGGCTCTGGGAAAGCTTTTCTCTCAGTGCTGAAACCTTCTGGAGTTGAGTGTGAGGAACAACAGGTCCATGGCATTGCAGAGACTCAGGGTACTTGCTCGGAGAGGACAAACATGGGTCAGAAATATACCAAGAAAATCAACTCTCTAAAGTTCTATTTCTTCTAGATGTCAGGAGATGAATTTATAATTTTGTTTCTCCTGCCATCTCATATGTCTTTAAATAATTGCTACAGAAGGGAGAAGCAGTGAGGAACATATTTCTTACCCTGCTGTGGGTGTTTGCTATGTCATTAACACTTGGAGGAGAACCACCTTCTTGGAATCTTGTCCAGGCAGGTTGAAAAGCAAGGCTGAAAGAAGAATGATATTTCATATAATTAAGTACTAGATGAAAATGCATCCATGTTCTTCCTTCCTCTCTTTCTCCTTTGGTAAATAATGATGGCAGTACTTACTTTGGAAAAGTTATTTGCATTTCATCTTTTGGGTCACTTGCATATTTTTGACAATGGGAATTCTAAAATTAGTCTATATCCTGTATGTGTCCTGAGAGTAATAAAGTTGTGCTTTGTGTTTTATTGAGAGTAATAAAGTTGTGCTTGAGAATTTAAAGAGATAAAAAAACTTCAGGATAAATGGGATCACTTTAGGTTGAGAACAAGGGACCCCAGTATGTTTTGAGAAGAGAACAACACATCCTCAAAATATTAAGTACCTGTTCATGTGTTTTATTCATTCATGGGCTCTGATATTACTCATCATTCTGCCTCATCATAAAAACCTTAGATAACTTTAAAAGCTATTAAAATAACAGCTTGGTTTCTTTTCAAGTTGCTAGTGTGTTCTGTAGGGTAGGAATATCACTAGGGGTCTGATCCTGGGTGATATAATCCCTAAAGCTCCTGCAGATGATGTAGGTCCTGAGGTCCCTCTTGTGCAGCTTTCAGGACAAGAGATGCAATGCTGTATTTCACAACAATGTTCCCTGTCTGCTCTCAGTGCCAGTGAAAAGATCAAGGCTGACCTGGGTCGTTTGGTATGGAATGGGGGAATACAGCAGTGAGCTGTAATTTGAGCAGCCCTTTTCCCCTCTCTGCTTGGTAATGACTTCTACTAGTTTAATGTATTCAAAGCAATAAAAATTTAACTCAGCCAGTCACATAAAATTATTGATAAAAATTGGAAGAGTTTAGCCAGAAATAGTGAGTTGGTTCAAAAAGCATAAAATGCCTGCTGAAAGTGGCATCTGGTGAACAAGAGAGACCAGGACTGGAAATTAATTTAGGAAAAGGGATGTGATGGGAATTAGGCAGAGAAAGCAGCAGGAGGGGTTTGGCACTTCTTTTCCTTACCCCTTCTCGAGTCTGTTCTGTGGCACAGGTACTGGTAGGACAAGTGGACAGGAAGGGACAAACTTCTACTGTGGTGAATTATTTCATGCTCATCACGCACTCCCAGAGCTATCCCTGAGGCTGTCAAAGGGAATGGTCTTGGAGAACTCCTCACCTCTTGGGCTTTATCAACAGATTCCTTATTTTTAGCCATTCTCTTCATTCTTGTTTTGTGTCTTGCTGCTTGCATTGTGTTGCTTTCAGAAAAGCAGACTTGGGTCCCAAGAGTAAGCTACTCCATCTCAACTAACTAGTCTTGTCCTGGAAAAGACATTAATAGCATAATAGTAAATAGCATTTTTAATATCTGAATATTTTCATATCTTTGGTGAGATTGGCAGTAAGGGATGTTTTCCTAACAATTGCTAGGGATGAAACCTGGAAACAACACATTTTGAATGAAGTATTTAATACCTTAATTGTTTTACTTTCTTTTTTTGTAAACAATTAGTGAGCTCTGAATGGCAATAATTTCCTGTGGCACAAAATTGTATCTTGACCTGGACTTTAAACTCTCCAGTAATTTTAATGCTAGTTCTGGGGAGCAGGTCTGTGTGAACATCTCACTTCTCGAGCCAGTTTCATCTGTAGCGATGTCACTGTGTCCTCCTCTCCCTTCTCACCTCAGGCACATCAGATTTTCAGTCCAGGGAGTCTTGGTGCTTACAAATTGGGAGGACATAAAAATGAGATGAAATGCCCTTACAGCCCATGTGCCCTTCCCCCCTCATTCTCCTTCAGCAACTTATTCTTAGAAACCCAGCAGAAAATCATCCTGCTGCTGCTGAGCGTACCTGGCACTGATTTGTCACCACAGTGTTTCACAGACAAGCTTACTCACAAGTGAGATGCTTCTCACAAGCTCCCTCAAGCTCATGTGCATTCACTCTCCTTTTCCTGTTCCATACTCTGTTTTTCCCCCTTTCTGCTCAGCCACCACAAGAGACCCCAGATCACACCAGCAGATTCCTCACCCCTCTGTGCCCCCCTTGTTCCTCGAGAAGGTGGCTGTGATTTATCTGTGTGGGTCAGCATGGACTTGAGGCTCTCTCAGCCAGTGATAAATAACTCACCAGCCCTTCCATCTTCACACGCTGCCCTCACTCATCCCAGAAAGCATCCTCAAACTTCTAATGGCAAACACATCCAGGCTTCAGCAGACACAAGGAACAGGAAGCATAATGAGTGTTTTCCTGCTAGAAGTAGGTTGGAATTGAAGCCTGTTCCTCATCCCAGTACCTTTTATTCACATTCCTGGAATTATTTGGTGTGCTTGCTTTATCCCCAGCCATCTGTGATGGGCTGAGCTGGGAGAGATAAGCTCAGTAATCAGAAAATTGAGGGAAGCATTTCTGGCTGTGATAATCTTATCAGACAGCTAATATGCATTAACATTTGTACAGCCTGATGATGCAGGTGGGCCTTTGCTTATTTTTTATTCCTGGATGTTTCTTGACAGGCAGGGGGAGGATGCAGGGCTTTTTTGGGGTGTCATGGGGAATTAAGTTAAAACATTTTTTGGTGCTCTCTTTCTTCTGCTCTGTTCCTTTGGTGTCAGAAAGGGGTGGGAGCATAATCCAACCATCCATTTTCTGCCCTTTCCTGCCAACAGCACTGCCATGCTCTGCTTGTCTTTTCTGGTAAGCATGGAAGGGTGAAGAGGCAGTGTGTCAAAACTTCAGTTCTGTCTGAGCAATTGACTGTCTGTGGCAAGATGCTCCTTTTTCTTATAAGACTGGAGAGTTTCTGCAAAAAGCTTGCAAAAGCTTCCCATTGCAATGTGAATTTGCTCTACAAGTCTAATCTATGCTGTTGCAGGGAATGGTGTATTAATGGATTATTTCCCTGAAGCTGAGTGCTGAACTCTCTGTGGTCATAAGTTTTGCATCTATAATTAAGGCTGGATTGCTTATGATTTTCCTCCTGGGTGAAAAAATATTGTTTCCATCAACAGATTTATTAGGGGAATTAGTTGACAGGTGGTAAAAAGACAGATGACAGAAGGAAGTCCAGAATCTCAAGCATGAGTGTGTGAAGAAGGTCTAAGCTGAGAGAAGGTGTTGGAACAGAAGTTTGAGTATCCTCTAGGTAGTTTGTCTCTGCTTACACTTCATAATAAATAATTTTCTGAGGGGTTTAGAAGCAAGTAACATATGGAGTTTATCAATCTGTGCATTGTTCTTGATCTGTTGAATTAGGGATCCAGACTGCTACAAGTCAGGGAGCCTGGGAATTGTAGTTTGGGTAAGAAGCTCTCATGTCTGTAGAGTTTTGAGTACTTTCTTGTGAGTTCCTACCCAAACAAAGCCAGAGGCAAAAAATATTCTTAATTGTTTGTTTGTTCAGCCAGAGCTACCTGAGCAGCTAGAGCTAGAAGTGTATATTGGAAAGTGCTGGAAATATTCCCCAGTCTTTTGGATTCAATGTATGTGTCTCAGAGCTGTTGTGGACAAGACAGTGTAATCCTGTGGTTCATTTCTTCTGGGGAGGAACTGAGTGAGGCTGAACTACCAATACTAAACCTCAAGTCTCAGTGAGCTCCTAATGCCACACAGAGTCTTCTGCATCCCATTATCCGTGGGGGAAAATAGAGGAAATATCTGAAGGAGAAGCAGAAGCTTTGCTAGTAACATTCAACTTCCTGTGTCTCATCTACTGTGGAGAAAAAGTCAAGAAAGGCAGAAGGAATTGTAAAGGGTTGGAGGGTTAAGTGAGGTTTTGACATTTAACACAAGAGAAGTTGTGCTTCACATCTGTATCATGAGGAGTCTGACCTGTGCAGAACCTCGTGATTTCCTCCTCTCTTTGCTGTTCGTGTGTGCCCTTCCCAGTGCTGCAGGAACTAATATCTTTTGTCTCCTGCAGCTGGAGGTGGAGATGAAGGTCCTGAAGTCTCAGCAGTGCACGGCTGAGCAGAGCACTGTCATCACCAAGGAGGAGGTGGACTCGCTCAGGTAGGCAGAGCAAGGGGAAGGCTGAGCAGATTCTACTCTTTTTGGTGGAACTAATGAGAAGGGAAATGCCTGGGGTAGTTCCACTGCCTGCTGTGGTTATTGTCAGCTCTTGGTGGAGCAGCAGGTACAGGAGCTCACTATGCTATAGTGCATAAAGAAGTTTATATGTAGAGACTGCCTGTGTCCATATGCTGCCTGCTCTTCAGGAGCGATGGTCAGAACATATTTTCCTTGTATTCCTGAAGTAGGGTGTTCTTTTTCTGAGCATGTTTTACTTTCTCACCAGCTTTTATGGACCTGAGAACTCCATGAAGCATTTGCAGAAACACTCAGCCCATGATCTGTCCTGCATTTAGATACTTTATAAGCTTTGCTATCTTTTGGGAGACTCAGGCTCTTTTCTTTTGATATTTGGGGTCTTTTGCTGTCAGTTAATTCATAAGCCTGGCTCCTGCGTCACTGTTCCCCCTGTTGACTTTCTTTCCTGTGGAAATGGAATTGCTGTTTATTTGTTGTTTTGACCAAATCTCGACTGTAAATACAGGATCTGTTGGCATGTGTGAGAAGAGGTTTAGAATCCTGCTTTTGTACTGCTGATGCATGTGTAGCACTGGAGATAAAAGAGGGATGTTTCCCCTTGTGCATTGCTGGAGATGGCAGAGGGGTACCTGTTGAGATTCAGTGAAAGAGAAGTTACAAAACAGCATTTCAACAGAGGATACATGAGCATTTACAAAAGCTACAGTGGAGCTAAACAACCTTTCCATGTATTTATTAAAGCATTTATAGCATCCATTGCAAAGGAGGTGACACAATAAATACCGAGCACAGAAAAGTTCATCTGTTTCTGAATGTTTAATAAAGTTTCTTTTATTTAAGTTGGGCGAATCAGGTCCTCACAGGCTGAGTATTTTATTCTCGGCTGATGTAAGACTTTGGCTGGACTTTCATGTCTTAATTCTTTTATATTTTCAGCTCCATCACAATAAAGTGTGACTGCCTCATAGGACTGAAAGCAAGGTTTTGCAGCAAGCAGAATCCTGCAGAAAGCAGAAATTACTGGCCTGTATGTTATGGCTTTGCTCTTGTGCTTTGCCTCTGGAACTTGTTTTACAGCTTTGAAAGCCCAGTTCCATAGCAGGAGGGAGGTGTTTGAAAGTAACACATGTTCAGCTAAGCTATTCCAATACATTTTAGGGCTGTACACCTAATTTTGGGGACTTGCTGCTATAGTTCCCTCAAGGTGCTCTAATAGCTCTGGAGGCCCAAGGCATAGATCTTCTTTTTTTTTTTTTTTATTTTATCATGTGTTTGAGTTCTGCTAAAGGAGAGAATGCTATGACTTCCCTTTTTCAAGGAGATAAACCTGTCTCCATCAATTTTTGCCTTTTTTTTTAGCTCATTCAGGCTTTTGCTTTGCTAAGGCACACTGGACCCTCTAAAACCTGAGGTTTACACTGCTGCAGGAGTATTCAGCACCTCCTTGGCAGAATTTAACCTGCTACTTCTGATTAATAATCAGTGTGTATCAGAAAAGCCAGCAGCCTGTTTGCTGTCTTCTGGGACCTGCAGGTTTGCAGAGTTTTTCTACAGTGCCTCCATGATCTCTCTCTCCCTGGTTGGTTTTGCTGCAGCACCTTTTCATCTGGGAGATATTCAGGCTCTTTGTTTTCCCCTCCAAAACTCATTATTTGGTGTTTAGCTTTCCTGAACAGCATTTGCCGTCTATTACCTGAGCAGCTCCAGGGACAGTGTGTGTAGGGGAAGCAGCTGGACTGCCACACAGTCCAGACCACTCCACAGTGTGACAGGCTCTTGACAGTGGGGATGGAGATGCCTGCCTCTGCCCTGAATGAAAATCCATTTCCTGAGCAGAGATGAGTGGAGTTCACAAATACTTGCTTGTTATGGGGTTGTAGTGTTTGATTCAGCTCAACAGTAGCCCTAAAGCTCATAGATAATGTTTTTCCCTCTTTGTTTTTAAGGAATTTCTTTGACTACTAATCTCACTCTCTCCTTCCATGAAATGGTGTTAAACCTTTCACACAAAGTATGTCCCAAACCCAGGCCAGTTCCCAGTGTGCTGGTTGATGGTACAGAGCTGTTTTCCAATGATGGGCCATATTCTGAAGGTTGTTTCAGCAGAGGCCAAGCTTCTGCAGTTGTTTCACGTTGATGTTTCGGTTTTTCATCTCTCTTGCTCCTGAAGCTGTGGGTGCATAGCAGCCACAGTTCCACATTCTAATTCCATACTGTTTTTCCCTGTAATTTTTTTACTGAACCAGTTTTTGTTGTCATGGCTGATTTCAATACTTGTCCCAGGCCCTGATGCTGGTTAGTTAGTTACAGAGCTGTTCCACAGAGCATGGATTTGTTTGGTTTTGATCACCCTTTTCACTGCTCAGCTCTAACAGCAAATGACTTGGTGCAAGCCATTCTTTCTGCTGGAGCACTGTAAGCCAGTCCCTGCTCCTTTTTCCTGACTGTTGGCCTCTATTACTGCTTCAGACATCTTGCACTCTCAGGCACTCCACATCTGAGTGGAGAGAAATTTCAGAATTGACTCAATAAAGATTTATTTTTATGTTTCTAGACTTATGCCATCAATGGATATGGCTGGACTTTATTTTGCATTTTCTGTGCGTTGTTCAAGAAACTGGGCCAAGTTCTTTCTTCACGGAAAAGGCTCCTTCTCAAAGGAACACAGAATAAATCACTGTATTCTCTCAGTCCTTTGGGGCTCAGGAAGACTGTGCTGTGATCCACATCAGAGCACTCCTCGTGGCTCAGCTGGATGTGTCCTCTCTGTACAGAAGCAATGAACTGGGTGGGTGTGATTGAAGAACAGAAGGGTTTGGAGGAGAACAGGGATCAGAATGGGCAGGGATTAGGTCTGCTGTGCTCATCCTCCTCCTGTGGGCCTCAACAGCACCAGTTTAGTCAATTTTATGTAGCTGCTAAGGAGAACAACACAAACTACACTGTTACTCCTTCCTTCTACACTTCACTGCCAGAATCTAATTCTGGAAGGAAGCAGAAAGAAGAGCACAAACTTCCAAATTGGAAAGTGGGGAAAGAAATGCCACAGCTTATGAGGCAGTTATTTCCATTTCTGGAGTTTATTGTAGTCTTTGAAATCCTGTAACCTGCAGGATGATGTGTCTGCTCCTCTGGGCTGAGCCCAGCCTCTCCTGTTAGCTGCTGGCACGAAGGAATGTGAAAAATAGGAGGAAGCACTGAAGCCAGCAAGAGGAGTGTGCACAACAGGACTGGACTGTTGAGCCTCCAGGAATTTCCATACAGACCCCGTGGTTAGGAGCTCACTTCTGAAAACAAGAGCAGGGGAGACATAAAGGAGGAAAAAAAAAAATCCATACTAATCCTTTGAATCTGTATTTTCGTCCTGTGAGTGAATGAGAACTTTTAAGAAAAATACCTTTTGTCTCATTTTTCTTTACTATGGAAAGGAAATTTTCAGCCAGAAACTTTAAAGACTTTATCAGTTTTTCCTCCTTCTCTTGAGAACAAAGTGCTATTTCGTCAGACCTTTTATAACTTTAAATGTGAAACTCTCTCCCAGCATCATCGTTTCTGGAGAGACAATAAAAGCAGTGCTAATGCTGTCATTTCTCACATTTTTGCTGCTCCCTCTGAAATAATATTTGTTTATATTCTGCAGATCCTATGAAAAGAAACAGTGGTCAACCCATTGAGTTCCTACTAGAGTACAGCATTTGGGCATTAGCACCTTTTAGTGAGAAGGTGATAACTGTGCAGAAACTGGTATTTCACAATCTATAAATAAAAGGAATATATTTAAAAAGAACTTCACTAAAGACTTAAGTGGCAACAGCTGAAGGACCTTTTCAGCTGTAACAAATCTGAACTTTTTCTTTCTGCTGTCACACTGCAGCCCCAGTAAATCCTAAATGTTTTCTGTGGATTTAGTGGCTGGGTAGAGTTACAGTAATTCAAAAGAAATTCATGTCCTTGCCAATGCCCATTAGTCACACTTGCTGGAATTCTGTCTGCTTTGCTCCTAACACCATCTCAATGCCATCTGGGTCCCTTAATAGCATCTTCCCAACACATGCATTTTCTGCTCCATTCAGTATTTTCCTGTTCAGCAGTAGCTTTTCCACATGGCCATTCCCCCTTCGCAGATGGGGCCTCTGTGAGATGTGTCCTCATCAGTGATATCCACAGGCAACCACATAACACAGCTGAGAACATTAAAAACCAATAAAACAAAGATAAAAGAGTGATGGTGGGGGCAGTTTTTTCCAGTGAAAAGCTCTGAACTCAGAGAGACTTTGGGAGTGCCTGGATGCTGTTGAAAATCCAGCAGCTTGCCCCCTTTTTGCCTTTCTGAAGTAGGAGCAGCCTTGTCTCACAATCTGAGGTTTTTAGACATACTGAACACACACAGTGGGATGTCTCCTGATTCTCACAAGTGTCATTTTAGGAGACCTGAGGGTATAGGTGGGGTTTTTTTCTTCATTCTCTCTTTGTATTTAAGATAGTGAAACATGCAGTAGAGGCAATATAAAGCTCCGTTTTTAAAAGAGGGAAAATCCATGAGGCTGAGCAAATGCCAATGAATCTGTATTTTGCACTAAATATGATCTTGTGAAAGGTTGTGGAGGTGGCATTAATTTACCTTATGCCTGTGGAGCCTTCAACTCTTGGTTCAGCTGTCTGATACAGGAAAATCTTCTGGACAGGTGAAGAGACCATTGCCAGAGATATTTTCATGTTTTCAAACCCCTGTATGGAGAAGCTCATTAATTCTCTAGAAATTAATTCAAATTGTTTCGTCCTGTATCACAAAACTTGACAATGGTGTTGATATTTCAGAAAGTAACTGATGTTTCTTCCCTGTGGCACAAGGCTGTTTTCAAAATAGACACCAGCTTTTAGGGCCAGGTTGGATGGGGCTTGGAGGAACCTGGTTTGGTGGAAGGTGTCCCTGCCCATGGTGGGGGGGCTGGAACTGAATGATCTTTAAGGTCCCTTTTAAACCAGACCATTCTGGGCCAAACATTGAGCTAAAAGATGATTGTGCTGTACCCAGGTGTTTCTGTACCCTGCTTTTCATGGTACTCGTGTGGATTTGTCTTGGATTGTTCTCCCTAGCTGAAAGTAACTCCAATATGTAACAAGAGGAGGATTGCAAATTGATGATAAAATAGCATCACCTCTCTTGTGCTGGTGTCCCTGGAGAGAAAAGGCACAAGGAGTGTGCACCAAGGCTGCCTTTGTGGATGCTCGTGCATCCCAAAGCAGTACACAATCATCCCTATACGTGAACTAAATGAAAAACATCCAAGTGCTAAGCCAGTAAATATTTTTCAATATTTGACTTCCATATTTTAACCAGCAGCTGCAAATGCTTTGCTGTGTTTATATATAGATAGGATTTCCCTTGCTTCTCTCTCTTTGCCATTGGGAAGAGTTCCCCAGGGGGGTGGGAAGCAAAGTTGGAATAGCACAAACTCTTTGCTAATGGTTCTGAATGCTTTCCCACTGGAGATCCAGGACACTTAACAGTGTTAAAAACAAGACAGGAGAGGGATAAATGGTGAAAGCACTAGTCAGTCCCCAAATCCTCTTGGCACAAAGGTTACAGCAGTGTTCTTGTATCTCAGTGCAGAGGAAGCAGCAGGTTTTGTCTCTGAAGGAGAACGGGGGAGTGCCCCATGCCTCCATGGGCTGACCCTGCCCAGAGCAGGCAGGAAGCCCCAAGCCCTAAATTGTGTCAGGAAAGGAGGATGCCCCCATAGCTGGGACACTGGCAAGGAGCAGCCCTCAGGGGGTGAGCCCAAGGCCATGCTCGGGGGGAGAGGCTGTGACCCTCAGCTCACGGGTGCTCCTGTGCCTGTTGCTGGTCACAGGGCAGGTGGTTCTGGAGATGAGAAGGCTCCAGGATGACCTTATAGTGGCCTTTCAGTGCCTAAAGGGGCTTCAAGAGAGTTGAAGAGGGACTTTTGACCATGGCATGCAGTGGTAGCACAAGGAGCAATGGGTTCAAACTGACACAGGCCAGGGCTAGATGAGATATTTGGAAGAAATTCTTCCCCATGAGGGTGAGGAGGCTCTGGCACAGATTACCCAGAGAACCTGAGGCTGTCCCATCCAAGGCCAGGTTGGACAGGGCTTGGAACAACCTGGAATAGTGGAAGGTGTCCCTGCCCATGGCAGAGTGGGAAACTAAATGATTTTTACTGTCCCTTGCACCACAAACCATTTCAGGATTCTGTGGTCCCTGCTGCCTGACTGGGAGTGCCCTAGGCTTTAAATCACCACTTGCTCAGCAGTGAGGCACAAAGGGCACAAACAGATTGTTGAATCCTAAAATTGCAGGTGAAGTAGCACAAAAATATAATGGCTTGAATCTACTCTCATTACAGCTGTGTCTCAGGTCTTTGGGAAGCGTTTTCTGGCTGCTGCTATGAGTGATTTTCAAAGGGCAACTGAGAGGCCTGATCTTAAACCTCCCCACGGAGACAAGTTCTGCAGGCAGATAACAGCAGCATCACATTATTTGTGAAGCTGGATGGGGAGAAATTTGTTCCCAATTAAAATTCAGCATGTCAAGGATGGAGAAAGTTCTGATGAGAGTCCTGTGTCTGGCTCTGACCTTTCAGGAGCTGTTGTGCTGTTGTTCCTCAGAGAAGAGTGTTGCTCTACTCACAGCCTGTTCTGCAATCCATTTAGAAATGCACCGTTAAAAGCATTAATTCCACTTTGAATTTCCATTTTTCCTGACCTTTTTGGTCTTCTGCTTCAGCATCCTCCATCCCCACTAGCTTTGTGCCTCTTCTGAAAGATATTGACGATATTTTTAAATGGCCTGGACAGTGCTAAAACTGTTCCTCAGCATTTTAGAGGCTTCCAAGAGCAGAAAAATATGAGACTTAATAATATTTGAAAATTGCCAGCAGGGGTCAGGCTTACAAATAATTTAAGCAATCCAAGCTGCATATTTATAAAGGAGAAATTTCTGTGCTGAACATGATGTGGATCAACCTGCTTCTATGGAAAAGTTTGGAACTGTTGCCAAATAAATAGGAGAGACGACTTCTTCCTTGTACCTGAAGCTGCTGTTGCATAATATTGGGATATTGGCAGATGGTTGCATTCTTTCTTGTATGGTGCAAGGATTTTCAGCTTAATTTAGGTAATTTAAAAGTATTATTAAGCAAGATAATTAATTTTTAATGAATATTCTGCGGAAAGGATCCTGAGAAAATTGAATCCAAAGATCAGTGTTATTCTGTGTTAGTTGCACAATTAATCCCAAGAAGTTAACATGTGGGAAGGGGAGGGTCTTGAAGGAGCATCAGGGTTTTGTACTCTGTACTTAAATGCAAACAAAAATTTTGTATCTAATCTTTTATGCATATATCTCCTGCCTAACAAGTTTGATAGAGTTCTCTGAAGGATTCACCAGTCGTTTGTCTAAGGCTGGTATGGTTGATCTAATGTATTTGACCTTTCAAAAAGCTTTGAGCCAAAAGTCATAAAGAAACTTTAATGGAATAAAAAAAGGAGATTCTTTGTTGGATTGATAAGAATATATAAACCCTAGAGGTGTGGCTGTTCCACTGTGTGCTGTCTGTGGGGGTGGCCAGTGGTGGGTGCCCACGTGAACAGGACAGAACATCTGGGTACCTTGCCAGGAGGCTGTCCTGGCTTCCCTGTGCCCTGTCTCCAGGATTTCCTGAGCCAGAGGTAATGCAATATTTTTTTACCTTGTAAAATGTCACACATTTTTCTTCTGTTAATTTGCTAATATAATACAAAATTAAGATACGGAAAATCAAAGAATAAATGTTTTCACAATGCCGAGGATTTTTTCCATTTTTCCTAGAATGGTTTTGATTGGGAATTGGGAACTTGTCCAACACAAAAAAGGGGTCTGTGAGTAGTGAGGTGGCAGAGTTTGAGATAATATAAAATTATTCAGCTTATCAGAGCATTCAGAATTTCAGAAGAAATCTTAGGATGCTGCTTGAGATGGGAGATGAAGTTACATGTCAATAATTGCCAAACCCATGCACATAAGAAAAAACACCCTTACTTTTACTCCCCCGACAGAGAGCTCTAAATGAGCTGTTGTCACTCAAGAGAGAGATCTTACAGTATTGTGAACAGCTTTCTGAAAATATTAGGTAGCTGCTCCATAGTTAAAAATACAAATAGAATACTAGAAGCTGTTGAAAAGGAAGTTGAGAATAAAGCAGAAATCCTCACTGAATATATCTGAGTGCTCTTTGTAGTTCCAGCTTATTTCATGTCAAGAAGTCTATATAAAACTTGATGGAACAAGGAAGAACAATAAAAATATGGAAAATCCTTGGTGTGAAGGAAGATGAACTGAGATTCTTCATAGAGGAGGTCTGTACTGAGGTGTGGAGAGGGGAGTGTGGTACAGTTATTCACAACTTTTCACAGCAGAACTAACGGGCATTCAGTGAAATAATCACATGTGAAGTATAAAACAAACTGAACTAATTTTTCATACAGCACATAATTAAATTGTGGAACTTACTGCCAAGGAGTTTTGTGAAGGCCAAAAGTATGAATCAGATCAAAAAGAGATTTGATGCCTTATGGAGGTTTTAGCTGCTGGTGGTTATTAAACATGATGGTCTAGACTCAGTCTGTGGTTCAGAAGGTATCCAAGCTGAACCTGCTTTATATTCAAATTGTATATTTTTAATATACTTTTACAAATTATGTTCTCATCATATAAACATGTTACTTTTAACCATATGTTTTAGCTCCTTCAGTAGTGCCGTTCTGTGGTACTGAATGCAGGAATAATCTGATACTGTTTCTGGTTCCATGTTTTACTTGATTATTTGTGGTGGGACTGTGCAGGGACACCCAAAGTCTATTAATTTTCCCTTCTTCTCCAGGCTGAAAATTGAGGAGCTGGAAGCTGAACGCAGCAAGCTGGCAGAGGAGAACAGATCTTTGGAAATGAAGCTGGAGAAGCTCACTCTGCAGGTAGGAGTGTGGAGGTGCAGAGCAGCTGGAGAGCCTGGTATGGTCCATGTGCCATGGCTGTTCTAACAGATGTGCCCAAGTGCTCCCAACACGGAGCTTCCTTCCTCTCCATCTGGGCAAGGCACCACTGGACAGCTGCTGACTGCACTGTCACACCTGTGTTTGTGACTATGCCATCAGAGGGGTTTGATATCAGATGCAATCACACAGATTCAATTGTCCTGTTGGATGACTCTCTCTAGGGCTTCTCTTCTTGAAGCCTTAAAAATCGATCCATGTTAAGCAGCTCTACCACTAGAAGTTGTCTGTCCCCAAATTCATTCATGACAAAGTGGGAGCATAGACAGGGCTGAACAGCATGGAGTGGATGGGAAGTTTTGAGTTTTGTTCGTATTGAAGTGTCCTCTCTGCTGGTATCAGTGATGGAAGCAGAGACCACCTCAGCAGGCAGGAGCTTTCCAAGCCAGGAACCATCAGTGCTGGTGAGGGGATGAGCTGGCAGCATCCACAGATGTGGAGAGCAGAAGATGTAGAGTCAGGAGGGTGGGAGCTGTGTTCCTTCTGCTGTGCCACTCTGTGTGTTTTGCCTTTTCCTGGTGCTGTCCTCTGCAGCAGAACACATTCAGCTTTTCACTCTGGATAGATGTGTGAAATTTCACACAAGGGCACCTGCAGCAGGTAAGTGCACTGGCTGTTCAGCTTGTTGTCACCCTAGGAACAGCTTTCCTGTGCAGAGGAAGACCAGGGGAGTTGCTTCAGGCTTTTGTGGTGATTCCTGTTTGAAAGATGCTGGAGCAAACAAGAACCTGAGCCTGTTGGTTCAGTCAAAGCCCACTCTTCTATGAAGAGTGTTATCTCTTCCTTCTTTTCTCTCTGATGTGTTGAACAATTTGTCATTGTAGTATTCTATTATCTTAATTTTTCTTTCTTTTTATCTTTCTTTTTCCCTTTTTTTTTTGCAAATTGCTTCATGGTAGAAAACCTGCAGGTTTGAAATTACCCAGATTTCAGCCAGACAATTGATGTTATGGTGACACCTCTTAGACGTGAATCAAAATTTTTTTATTTTTATAACCCATTCCTGGAGACAGGGAAAGTGACAGCTTTGATAAAGCAGGGAGCTAAGAGCTGCTGAGCATCTCTGCTGAGCCATGTTTAGTGTGAAACCTGTCACCCTGCTCTCCTTTAATTGGGTTCAGTCATCAGAAGGAGATGAAAGCTTTGGGCTGGTGTTTGGATGCTTAGGTCTCCAATAAACACACGAGCAGCTTTGGTTTCAGAGCAGATTACAGCTCATGGTTAATCTGCCTACACGGTCTTACAGTGGTTGCTGGCTTCCCAAGAAGGCCTGACCAGAGGAATTCCCTGTTTATTTGTGGTATCTCGAAATATCACAAAGATCTGCTGTGTTTGTTCATACAAAGATGAACCAAGTGACTTGAGATGCCAAGTTTTGAGTAGCAGGTCTAGGAAAGAGAAATCTTTGAGTTAGTGAGCTGAATTCAGGTAATGATGGCTTTAACTCCTTATTTCACAGGAGGTAGCTCCCCTGTCCCTAAAGTCTCACTTTACTTGTGTCTTAGAGGACTTGATGCCTAAAGTAGCTTTTTTGAAAGAGAAGGAGTAGAGAGGAAAGCACAAGCACAGGAATATGCCAGCTGAATGCTAAAATGTCAGTATTGATCAGTGTGTGCCCACCTGAATGGCCAAGAACTCCTGAGAGGGAAAAACATCAGCCTTCCCAATTTTTATTGACCTTGTGAATCTAATACTTTGACAGGCCAAGCTTAAAATTACTCTTTTTGTAAACACATTGAAAGAAGGTTTGTTAGAGTGAGAACCTACAAAGTTAAGGATAAGCTTAGAAATTCACCTCTTTTATCACTGCAGAGCAAATATGCTGAAAATGTCATTATACAGTCAGATAAGGTCACTGAAGTGTTGCTAGTTTGACATGTTATTTATTCCCACCTCTGAAAGAAAACATTGGGAAATGATGGGTTAAAATAAAGTCCGTATCATGAAGGGGATAAAAGCAAGACAAACTACATAAAGAAGTCACAAGGAAGTTTTACTGAACAGGAAGATGACTAAAACTACAAACATGGGAGAAGCATGGCTTCAAATCAAATAAAGGTGTCAGAGAAGGGGCTGACATTAAACCAGGTAGAATGAAGGTGATTTCTGACAAATCTTTATCTTCAGTTCTTGTAAAATAAAACCTCTGACTCCTGGAATTGCATCTACTAAAGGAAAGATATGTGGAAGGTATATATTAAAATTAGGAATTTGGAAGAGACAGGTTGTAGAAGTAAGGCTCTGAGTGCTTTACACTGAACTGAATCTGTTGAGTTCACAAAGTTCTGTTTGGTGCATGAAATCTAGGGAAATACAGCTAATAATTTGTAATTGAAAATGTCTGTTTGAATGTGTTGAGGTGTGGAAAGGAGTGGAGTTTCAAAAATGTTTGTTTCCAAATCACAGAATCATTTGGGCTGAAAAAGACCTCAGATAATTGAATCCAACCTATGACCCAACACCACCAGACCACGGCACTGAGTGCCATGTCCAGTGTTTCCTTAAACAACTCCAGGAATGACAAATCCACCACCTCCCTGGGCAGCCCATTCCAGTGTCTAATCCTCATTTCTGTGAAGAAATTCCTCCTCTCACATCCTTTTGCATCTGAATATTGGCACAGGAACTTTGCTGATTTCTGCACAAAAGCCCAATTTTTGAGCAAGGGGACCCTGGTGGACTGGGCAGAGGGCAAAGGAGCACCTGGAGAGGTGATTTTGTTGTGTGACTCACACTCCTTGAGCTCAGTATTAGCAAGTGAACTGAGGTGCTGATAGCTCTCCACAGCCCCGTGTATAACATCTGACATCTTTTTGTATTCTGTGCTTGTGTGGGGACAGCTTGAATTATGCCTGAAGGAATTTTCCACCTCCACACACCCCATCTTCCAAAACCCCTTGCCTCTTGACACCTAGCTACAGGCTGCATTGATTTTCCTTCACTGGTATAAAGACTTTAGCATGGATATCACTCACTGGCCAGGTCTTTACTGCTAATGAAAACCTCAGATTACAAAAACACAGGAGATGTAGAGCTGTAGAGAAATGACACCAGGTTGAGACTGCCTCCCTGGTGTCCAGGATATTATCTTAAGGAAAACATTTGAAACCATGGCTCAGGAGAGGGATTCAAATAATATGAAAAGAGTGGGTTTGAACACGTAATTTTATATCATCTCCTCTACCCTTCTTCCCTTCGATGAAGCAAAAAAAACATTTCCAGGAAACCTGAGCTGCTACTGCTTGGCCTATGGTGGGCAGGCTGAGATTCCAGGGAAAGGCTTGGTTTGTTTAAGTTATCTGAAATGATCTGTACCGTCTTCCAGAGGTGCTGGTGGAAAAGTGCAGCTTGATGCCAGGAACAAAAGAGACTGATCAAATCAGTGCTTTTTGGGTAAAGTGGGAGGAAAGAGTTGTGAGGAGTGTTCAATTAGCATTTCTTACTGCTAGGAGCCCTGTTTACAGGCAACCAAGCGGATGTGAAGTGTTCCTTATGCAAATACTACTCTCCTGCTTTTCCTGCTCTCCTCTACTCTTCCAGCTGAAGAAGAGATTCTTCAAGGTTGGCTGCTTCAAGGAAGATTGATTAAAATCAGCTGCAGTTTGACTTAATTGGATCCATATGCTTGGAGAGGGAGCAGGACTAGTTAAAGTCCTCGTAATTAGTTCACAGCTGATTGGTGAGAAAAATTAAACTCCAGTTAGAGTTCAGATAAGTGGATCTGTATGGATAAAAGGCAAGTAGTTGTTTTGTTTTTTTACACTGAGATGTATTTGGGCTTGAAAATCACCTCTAGTCCCATAGCCAAGCTGGCAGCCTAATCCCTTTGAGCGTGTGCATGTGTATTTATGAGGCTAAATGGAAAGTGTGTGTATTTTCTGGCTTCTTTCTGAGTTAAAAAGAATCACCTGTGGATGCCTGCAGTCAAGAAAACCTGATAGAAAACTGGGAGAGGATCTCAGGAGTAGACAAAACCCAACAAGGGTAGTTTGTCTGTGGGAAAGGGTCATGACTGGACACAAGCTTTGTCCAGCTTTGATTGCCATATCCCTGCTCACAGTAGTAACTGGTTGTGTTTAGCCTCTGCTAGTCAGTAATAAGACAACACTACTCTCAAAAATGCAGTATTAGTCATACATATTGAAATGATTGATTTTTGCCTATTTCAAAGCTCAGAAAGAGCTGACTAAGTACATAGTGTGGGGACAGTCATCAGAAAGCTTACCCCTGACAGAAGCTGGAATTTATGTTAAACTTTGCTGTGTAGAATAGAAGGGACTGAGTTGCCTATTACGGTGTCCTTGAGGGAAAAGCCTGCTGGGTTTAGTTCTCCAGGAGTGAGATACCCATGAATGGTAGGAGTGCTGGATATCCAGAGTATTCATGTGTTTCTCTTTCCCCTTATCTCTGCAACCTTTGTGGTTGGGCTGGCCTCCTCCTTCTAGCACTGTATCTTGAGGGAATAACAAAACATGTGGGAGCTGTACCCCAGGGGAAGGTGGACAGAGAATGTTTCTCCTCTTTAAGCATTAATGACTCATTTTATGATTAGGGCTTTGGCAGCCAGGCAGTGACTAACTTAGAGTTAAGAACCCAAGGCAAAGCTGAGGTCGTTTAACAGTCTAACTGTTCATTTTGTGACTAGTGAAGAATGATGAATGAATCATTTACACTGTTATAAAACTTAAAAGGACATGGTCAACCTTTCAAGGTTCTCTAATTGGCTTCTCAAATGCTCACCAGTCTTCTTCCTGGATTATCCCCATGCCTTCCCTTTTCACAAACTTCCTGTCCTTTTTTCCTTTTTTTTCTTCATCTGTGCATGCTGAGGTCTGTCTTAGCTGGTCCTAGTTCAAAACCTCACCTAGATAGTTCAGCCTTTTTTTTTTTTTTTAACGGAAGGCTTCATTAGATGGTTCTGGGCAAATCACTTGGCATCTCTTCAGTCAGGTACTGCTTTTGGCAAGGTGTAGGAACAAATTTGCGTGTACTCCAGAGGGACTTAATTATGAGATGGAATAACTAAGAGCATACAGCAGGAGATCCAGTAAAGAGAAGATGAAGAGAAGTGCAGGTGCAGGACTGCAGAAGGTTGGATCATATTGTGCTGCCCCACTCATGCAGTGCATCGAGTGGGTGGGGAGCAGGGTGATTTGTGATCCGTTCCACAGGCTCCTGGATTTGATCAGCAATAAGCTCATCTTTTACAGGCAAAGATAATCTTCTAAATTTCACAGGCAGCAGCAGGTCTGCACTGACCTAAAGAATTGTATCTGTTCAAGTATATATAGGCAGAGACCACTCTGGGGATCACTCCACAGTTTTGCTCAAAACTTCAACCAAAAATATGTGATAAACAGACATTGTGGGTATTAATTTATGACAGATCAAAGGTGTGTAATGCTTGCATAAAACAGGGGAGAATATTCACACAGGATGCTGGCTTTGATTGAAGAAGGGGCCAGTGAGTCTGGTTCTGGGGATGACAACAGCAGTGAAAATGGGATGGCAGAGGCAGGGGCAGAGGAGCACCCTGCAGTCACCCAGCATGTCCTGGCGCTTGGCCTGAGCAACACCTGGGCTCTTACACCCTCTTCACTTCAATTGTCTCTTGAGCTGGGTAGGAGAAACGAAGTCTGAACTGCTCTGCTGTGTGGGTGTCCCTGGTGTTCACATCTGCTAAGAGTCTGGGCTAAAGTGGCACCTAAATGAATGGGAGGGAAAAGAGCTTCCCCTATAATGTGCCCATAAATTGTGCAGAAAGAATTATATGAGTTATTTGGGAAAAAACATTGTGTATCTTGTGCCACATGGATGAGGTACTGCAGGAAATCCTAGAACTGGTGTAAAATGGAAGCAGTGTAGAACCTGCTGTGATGCAGCCCCTGGGGATCATGTGACACTGATTTAGCTGGGGCTATGCAAATATTTGTACATGTTAATTCTAAATACATTGCTGTTATTAGAATTAACAGAAATTAGAAACATTCCACGGGAGCAGAGAGGAGAAGCATAAACATGTCATTTATTTGTAGGTTTGTCATTAGGTGGTTCAAGGAGAAGCTGTTTGATGGCCTAGGTGACTCCAGTAAATGTGAAGTGCAAAGTGGATGTCGAATGAAACAGGGACACACACACAACAGACTTGCTAATGTTTGTTAACATCAGGGACCACGAGGGCATGGATTCACATTTGTGCAGGAAAATTTTATCAACATGCCCTTTAAAAAAAATTTCTGAAGGAATTCGTACATTGAATATTAAACACCTGAAGGTCTATAAATTCTACTGCCAGAGCTGCCACCGTATTGTTTATTTCATGCAACACCTTTCTCAGAGTTCTGCAGAAACTGATTAACATTTGCATAATACATTTAACACGAAAATCCAGAATAAATTCATTAATGTTCTCCTGCCACTACCCTTGAAAATATCAGCAGCTGTGTGGCATCACAAAGCTCATTAGATGAGCTGAGGGGGAGGAAGGGTGAGTGCTGGATTTCCTGAACAGCTCTGAAACAGGAAAGGTCAGTGCACTGAGTGTCAGCACCTGAGTAGCAGCACGAGGAGCTCAGAGCAGGCAGGAAGAGCTGGGCCATGGGAAATGTCCTGCAGGAAAAGGTCACTGTTCCACTACACAGGAAACATGAACTTCAGGAGGTGCCATCCATGCTGGAGGAGAAAAATTGAGCACAAAATGCAGATGAGGATGCTGCTACACTAAGGAGGAGGCTGCTCCTACAGCATGTGTGTTCTGCAGGGGCAAGCAGCAGGAAATTGTTCCAGTCCTTCTGTGGTATAAGAAAGCTGGCTTGGAACAAACCTTGGTTTTCTGAACAGGTGTTGCAGAATAAACGGTGGTGTTTTAAAAGTTGTGCAAAGCTTGGTTGCATAGCACCAGACCACTAAATCTGGGGTGTGTGCACTGCCTTCATGGGAGTGTGGGGACAGAGATACCACTCTTGTTAGTGCTCTTGTATGGTAAAAAGATCAACAGTGTACAAAAATTAGTAATTTCAGCTATAACTGTACATTCAAACTCTCAGTTGTGTATTTAAATTCCTACCCAAAAACTTACAGTGCATGCCAGTGAAGTAGTGGTAAATAGCAACTCCAGAAGGCTTCTGTGTGTTTCAGTGATGCCCAGAATCACCCTGTGGTTGAAAGCCAAGGCTGATGAGACAGACACAACCATTTTAAAATGAGACTTCACTTTTAAAGTTCTCTAATCTTACTTATCGCACAAAGAAAAAGCAAACTTTCAGGAAGCTATAAGACTGACTGTCCCTTTATAGTTTTCTTGTTTTTCTCTGTAGTCATTCAGTGGCACAAATTAGTTTTCAATTGTTCTTTCTTCATTTTATATTATTTTTCTGCTGCTTTGAATTCTGCTTCCATGTCACAGAAACAAAACAAGAATGTCATTTAGATCTGTATAACACAAATAACGCTTCACAAGGTTTGTTTACTGAAGCTTCGTGCTTCCTCTCACACTTCTATGAGTACCATGTCCATGAGTTGTAGCTCTCTCCATGTTAGGCTTTTAGCTTTTCATTACTCATTACCATTTCAGCCTTTGGTTGATGACCAAATTATTTCTGAGTTTTGGATTAAAATAAAGTAATAGGTCACAGTTTCATGCTGCCCTTGTATTTGCCATTTCTGTTGTGTTCTGGCATTGTAAGTCCAAGTTTTCAGTAATATTCTTCAGCAGTTTTATTCTTCTGATAAAGATACTCTGATTATGGTGCCATATTTTTCCTCTACTACTTGGTATATGTACTTGACACCATCTCCAGGAGACAAAAGGGCCAGGATATGTCACCCAGATTATGGAAAATAAGTAAGTCAGAATTTAATAACGTTTTCTCAGAGTGTGTGATGAGTGGAAGAGGAAAAATCTGCTTGTTTCATGTCACAGTAGGCAGTGTTTGTAATGATGTTAAGAGATACATGAGGCAATGAGGAGATGCTCTGAGTTGAGGCACCGGTGGAGGTGGCAGTGTGCATCAGAGAAACACGTTTTTGTGTGACCTCTCTCAGGGGGATTCAGACATCTGAGATGTTGGCATGTTATCTTACATATCCCAGAACTCTTCCCTTTGATCAGACTGACCTACCACCTCTGTGACATTTGGAGGCAGAGATTTACATTAAAAAAAGGGTTTTCTCTGAAGAATTTCTTGGAATAGTAGGAAGGAAACTCGACTTGCCTCTGTCACTCAGATGTGGGGCATTGAGCATTCGTCTGGCAGTGCAGGCTCGGGGTGTGCCTGAGGGGAAGTGGGGAGAAGTAACACCCCAATAACAGAGCACACCCTGGACACAGATCATTATTCAGGTCCTTCCTAGCCCAAATTTGGCTCAATTTCCATTTGCTGTTGTTTGATAAGACTTTAAAGAGACATGGATCCAGACAAGTGAGAAAAAAGTAATTGTTTTTGACAGCTTTCCTGGCTAGATTTGAAAGACAGGTAACAGTGGAATGGAAGATGATGCCTAATTTAGGTAGAAAAGCTGTTCTGTTTAAATGAGGATGGACAGTTGGAGTGGCAGAGTAAGTGAAGTACTGTGAGAAGAGCATCCCCTTTGTATCTTTTTAAAAAATGAGCAGTATCCCGTGAGGGGGTTCTGTGTGCTCAGGAGGGGAGGGTCTGGAAAGCCCAGGTGTGTTCCCTGCAGATGGGAGGGCTCCCAGGTGATCCATCCCAGCCTGCTCAGCTACAGCAGGAACTCTGCTGCTTCCTCTCATCAGCATTTAAACCCCACGTTTCCTAAATGATGCAGCAGCTCTGTGCCTGTTCTTTGCATTTTTGGCAGGACATTTAAAATGAAATAAAAACTCCCTGAAAGCTGTTGTGCATGTTGGACATGACAGAAGATGCTCAGTTGAGATTGTGACCTTTCAGAACAAAGACACTGCTTTTGAAAAGGAGGTTCATTGTGCTTCTGGCTCTAGTAAGATGAAAAACTTGAAAAACCAGTAACATGAAGGCTGTGCAGCAAGGATGAGCTCTCCAGAGGTCCTCTTGTGTATTTTTGGTTGTCTTCCAGTGGATACATTCTTTCTCTCTGTGCAGTGCTACCACAATCAGTAGTAATTACAGAAATTTTCTCATTTTTATGAGTAGAGGGATGTGAAAAGCTGTTGACAGCAGACTGCAGAGGAGATCAGCTGTGGAGCTCCTTTCCCTCTAGATCCATCACAGCCAGAGCTGCTGACCTTAAGGTTATTTCCCAAGGAGTCAGGGTTTGCTCAGAGGTCAGTCTGTTCAATGTGCAAGGAAAAGTGTGATTAGATATGTGTGAGCTCTTATGATTAATATTAACATGGTAGAGCTGCCTGAGCATTTAAAAATTACACTGGGGAATTAAATTTTTATATATATATGTATATGTTTGCAGACAATTATTAGAATGCATGTCAGTGTATTTAAATGTAGACATGACTTGATATAGATGGGTGTAAAATAGGAATATCACCTACACTGTCTCAACAAAATCCAAATGCCAAGTAACTGTCCCATGGTGGCACACAGACAGGAACTTCTACAGCCAAACAGTTTGAGGATTGAATGTCAGTGTCTTCTGACTTTCCTGCTTTTTCAAGGTCTCTGACATCTTCTGAGTGTGATGCTTCTGTTGACACTGCTTAGAAGATCTGTGTCTGTATCTTGAGATTTTTGTGTGGTCCATTCTCTCAAGCATCCTAGAGAAAAAAAGCCACTGGACATGCTGCAAAGCAGACCTGTCAGTCAATCCACAAGTGTATTCCTCTTAAGCCTACCCTTTTATCCTTCCCATTTTAGTTCCTTGGCTGTTTCATTCAACTTAATGCTCTTTACTGATGTTTCCTGCTTCCAGGGGATCAAAAACATAGTCTGAGTCCTTTAGGTATGTGTGAAAGTTAGAGATGATGCCCTTCTACTGATTTACTCAATGATAACTTGAAAACTTGTATCTGGGCAAGGCTGCTTCTGAAGTGAATTTGTCTTCAGGCAGCATCTCAAGATAATGTTGAATTTGCTGGTTGGAGCAGTTAACTCAAAGCTGTTCAGAATCCAATAGATTGCCCCATAGCCATTCTTCTTATTGTTTCAGTTTATCCACAAATCTCTCTTACTCTTGTAAAATTGAAATAAGATGAGACGACCGTCCCCATCTGAAAAGATTTCAGTGCTGCTTGAAGTCTCCTTGCACTGGCAGAGAAAACAATTGAGCTTTGAGCTTGAACTGAGAGACAGATAAGATCACCAGGAGATTTCCACAGCAAATGCAGAATATATTCTTCTCTAATGGATTCTTAGTACTGTCTGGCAAGTAATTGAATTGCTTGGGTATGAAGGGAGAGGGGACTGGGTTGAGGTTTTTTGGTGTTTGGTGGGTTTTTTTAAATCTCCCAACTTTTGTGAAGATAGGAAGTAAACCATGGTTTCTCTGCATGACACAGGATGTCTGTCAGACTTGGGGGAAGCTAATTAAAATGTCACAATATGTACATGAGGGTGATGAGGCAGAAAAGACCGATCCCTTCCTTCATTCTAGGAATTTGTCTGTGTCCTGCTTCTATCTCCTCACTGTTAAATCTGCGAGTAATTCATGCTCTGGGGGTAGGAATGAGGCCACTGGGTAAATCTGGCCTCTCTCTGTCACTGGAGTAAAGCAGAAAATAAATTCAATCCATTCTTGCTCTGCTGCAATTACTAAGGCAGTCTCACTCCAGCTGGGCGATAGCAAAGATTCCAATTCCTGCTGTCCCATTGCAGCCAACATTGGCACACTCTGCCAGGGGACCAGTGCTAGCAGAGGTCAGCACTGGGGCAACTGGGAGGGTTCCACAGCCAGTCTTTTTGTGCACAGCATGTGAGGGGGCAGAAGCGAAGCAGCACCTGCCTCTTTCCCATCCTTTTGTTTAGAAGTATAAAGTATGTCCTGGAAAACCGAGGGAATGGTGGAGAGAGATAATAACACACCCTTTGGTGTATTCTTTGGAAACACTCAAATTGCCAAGAGGTGGTCCAGGCCTTACAGCCTGCATCATTGAAAACCACTGAACAACAGCAAAATTAAAAAAGGGGGGGAAAAAAAAAAAAAAGATGCTCATCAGGGAAATTGCAGATAATTAGAACGTGGAATGATTAACACTAGTCAGTGTGCTGCATTGGCAAGGACTGTGCAAGTTGACATGATGGGCCTCTTCCATATCAAACATGTAGTTTTTCAGCATTCAATTAATAGAGTTCACAGCTCAAACAAGCATTTGGTGCTCATGTAACATTGCACAGTATCTTTCCTCTCCTGTGGCTACTAGAAGGACCTTCTTTTTTTCCCCTTTTGTGCCTACTGATACTGAAGGATAAAAGCCACTCTCACCGTGGAATTATTCTACATTGTTTTGAATGACAGCTAGACATGAATTCCTGAGCATTTTCTTCCTATCGTGCCTGCTGGAAGTGAACTTCCCTAGGAAAAAAGTCTCTGAAATTTCAGAACAGGGTTGTGTTCTTCTCAAGGAGAAAATACAGGGACTCAGGATATCATATACTGATGTTAAAAACAAAAACTTTATAGTAGAGTCAGGAGGCCCTCTCTGTTTATCATCTTCAATGTCTGAAGATTCCTCTTGCCAGCCCTTGTGTGTGGGCCCTTGGATTTGCCAAAACTAGCCTGGTGCAAGAAATGAGATTAAACACCAGATTTAATAGCTAGTTTTGTAGCCTGATTGAGTTTGGAGCAAAATTTGGAATGCAGAATGACTTCAGTGGTCCCCATCTCTACCAATCATTGACGACCAGTAAACATTTGTTTTCCTTTGATTACTACCAACCCTACTGGCTCATGTATGGACCTGGGCATTGGATGTTTTGTCTCCCTCCATTTTCCCAGGATCTGCAGTGGCTTTCTGCTTGCTGTGCTTAGACATGGGCTGGTGTCTGGTGTTTGTGCTGGGGCACTTCTGGACACCACAGGCTTTCCCCCACCTCTGCACATGCTGAGATCAGGCACAACCTTCATTGCAGCTTATAAAATCTGCTGGTGTGCTGTGGCAGAAAATCCCTTGATCTCAGTAGTGCTTTTCTTTTTTCTTGTACCCCTTTACTATGTAAATAAACCATCTTTTTTTCTGTAAGATGTTGGAGAGCACAGTGCCCAAGCCCCCCTCTCTGTTCCGTGCACGGCGTGCGGGGCCCTCAGAAAGGAATTGCAGTCACGCAGGTGTGCAGTGAATATGGAGAGGCTGTTTGGTGTGGTTTGTATTTTGTGGATTATTTTCTCACTCCTCCTGACCCTACCTCAAATGAAATTCCTGCACTTCATCCTTGCTCTGGGCTGGGCAATCAGCAGCTGCAATCGAGGGCTGGAGGAGGCAGTGGTGGGGCATACAAAGCAGTTGTATTAGGACTGAGCAACCAGGACTAATGGGGAGCAAGGCTGGGAGCAGAAACAGAAATATGGCAGAATAAGATTCATTAGGGATCAGATTCAATAACTGTAAAATGATGGGAAGTTTATGATCAAAGGCTTACTTCAAGCATTTTAATGACATAGTCATTTAATCCGTTTAAAGCAGATAGATAAGGAGTTAAGTGAAATCTACAGCAGCTGCCTTTCTGAGCTGTTTATGAACCTGTTCCAGGCTGCAGATCACTGTGAAAGGCACAGGATGGATGCTTGCTGTAGTAATTGTATAGTATATAACGGGCTACCAGGCTTTACAGGCTGATTTACATATGAGGTCGGTAAAACTTAATGCAAACACTTGTGGTTTGTGTTATTTGTGTGTGTGGTTCCTCAGCTATTTTTAATGTGCATGCTACTAGCAAGAGTACAGAATGAAGGAAAGAGCAGAGTTATTTAAAACCTTTCTGTGCCAGGATATTTAATTCCCAGTGGGTGTATCTCCTCTGGAAGTAACATCAGTATAGGCTGTTGTGGTGACAAGATTCAGATGGGCTCTGACACTCAAACCACCAGGTCATCAACCATAGGAATTATGTATCTGAAAAAACCCAGGAGGGTCAAGGGGGCACACAAATTCTTTCCCATCCTTTCCTTCTACTGTTGCACTTTTGCCACCCTCTGTCTCTCTCTTGGGGACCCTTCTTGGTTGGTTAACTTCCTTCCCAGCTTTTCTTGACAAGCACTTATAAAATGTCATAGGACAGTTGGTGGCATTTTGCTGCCTGTGCCTACAGAGTACAGCTCAACTCAGTCCCTCATTCTCACAAGCTTTTAGGCTCCTGGACACCACGAATTACAGCTGGAGTGCTGCATGTGCCTGTGGACTGCACCTTTTGCTATTTCTCAAGTATTCACTCTCCCCTTCAAAACTCTCCCAACACACACACAGGTTTATAACAGCACTTACAGCTCCTCCATCCCACCTGCTCCTTCCCTTCCCCTCGGTTAAACCCTTGGTCCTGTGCACACACTGCTGTGGAGAAGCAAGCAGAGGGGGCTCTTTCTCTACTCACAGCTCGAGGCTTGTTGAGCTGCTGGAAGCAAAGTCGCTGCTGCTGCTGCATTGTTTAAGGCCATGTTACAGCTTGGCTGTGCGTGATGCAGACACAAGATCAGAGCTGGTATTGAGCTGGTGGGGAGCAAGGAGAATTTCCCAGGGCTCCAGGCCATCTTGTTTTCTACTTACACAGAAAGTTGCTGTCCTGCAGTGCTATTGATTAGTTTTAAAATAGGGAGGTGATAAATGGAGATTTCAGGTGGTTCTGGTCAATGTGACTGCAAGGGATGGAGCCATTTAAATCGAGTCTGGAATATCTTATCTTACCTTACCTCATGCTGGTTTTCCTAGGAGGGATCTGCTTATGGCTAAGAGGAGCAGTGTGGTCCCATGGAGGAGCCTTCTCAGTTCTCTTCACTTGTGCTTTGCACAGGAAGCACCTGCAGCCTCTTCCTCCAGCTCCTCTCCCCCACACCAGCTCCCTCTCTGCTGTGGTGTTTGGGATGCCTGTCACAGCTGCTCAAAGGCTGCTGCATGTCTGAGAGACCAGCCAAGGCTGAAGGTTACAAATCCCTTGCAGCATTCCCTGGCAGCCAGGTTATAGATCAGGGTTTAAGCAACCTTGGGACCACTGTCAATCTGCATGTTCCCATTTCCCAATTCTCCTGAAAGAGAATTGGAAAATATTTGTCTGCTTTGAAAAGAAGTAAAATTTGTCTTTTAAAATGCTGACACTGGCAGACAAATCTCTCATTACTCCACTCCCCTGTTGCTCCCCTGTGTCCCTGTGTTTTTTCAGCTACCGTTCTTCCTCAAGAGCTTAGAGACTGAGCACTTGAGAGTTCACTTGTGGAAAGTAACATAAAAAAACTGGATTTAAATTCATCTTCTGCCTTCAAGTACCTTGTTCTTTGAGGATGCCTGTTGCACTCTATTTACACATGACTAATTCAGTGGTGATAATGCTTTGGACTAGCAGCAGCTGCCCAGATGAGAACCGGCAGTGCAGCACAGTGACTTACCCACAATAAGAGTAGTTCTCCACCCCTAACCCTATGTCAGGAGCACTGTAACAAGTTTTTAATCTCTTGAATGCAAAGATTGTCTGTGGTAACACAAAACCCATCCTTGACAAGCCCAAATTAGCAATAAGGTTGTTGTAAGCAAAACAACTCAGGACTTAGGCTCTCTTCTTCAGTTATTTATAAATATTTGGTCAAGTAAGCTTATGTCTGAAAAAGCAAAACCTCCATGTAAATGAGGAGGAGAGGCAGGAGAGAAAGCTCAGCAGCAGCAAGAGGAAGATGTGCCACAGCAGAGCTGGGGATGTGGCTGGGTTATTGACTGCACAGACCTGGCAGGCAGGAGGTGATGCCACTTCCAGCTGTTGTGGGTGTGACTGAGTGTAAGTGGCAACTATGGAATCTGTAGATAATATCCCTGAAATGTGGTCAGTTGTGCTGTGAAGGAGATGCTCAGGCCCTTGGCCACAGCAGTCCCTGTTGGCACAGTGTGGTTTGAAGATCATGGAGGGAAACAGATCTGAAAGAAAAAGGTTTTGCAGTAACACATTTCCTTTGAGCATTTATTGCACCTGTCCAAATCTATCAGGTTCAGTCCATTGTCAGATTCTGGCACAGTTAAGTTTGCCTGGAACAGCTCTGGACTTTTTTGGGCACAGCTGGCTAATCTTCACAGAGATTGCATGGACTGCCCAGCCTGGTAACCCAAAATTTACTGACCATCTCACCTGGCAGAGCAGCACTCCTTGTTCTTTCCCTGGTAGTATTCCATTTTTTTTTTCCATAGGAGACTATCTCATTTAACAGCTTTGAGAGAGGCAAACACATTTGTGTGTGGTTTAACTTAATATACAGGCTGCAGAGCTGAAGTGAAGGCACTGATCAGTTCGTACAGTTGAGATAACATTCAGAAAACAAATTAGAGTTTGCGGTTGGTACGGATCCAGGCAGAATTCATAAAATTGAATCATATTTTCAAGTTGGATGTGGACAAACTTATTATGGATCCAGAGAAGCCAGGCATGTATTGAGGCGCTAGAGATATTTGTGATTTTTTTTTTTTATTAGTATAGAGAGGCAACCATGTTATGGTCTCCTGTAGGGCATTTGTAATGTGGGTTAGAATTACTGGCAGTAGCAAGGAGGTAGTTGGGGGATACAAAGCCTAAGGGTAGTGGGCTGGGTTTTATCTGTTGTAGAAGACCAGTGTGCAGCTGGCTGGTGAAGCTGGTTTTCCCAGTGTGGCAGCTCATGACGTTCCAGGTCTTTCCCAAGGGCAGAAACATAAATTTTAATCTGTCTGAAACTGTGCTTGAGGCACATGAAGAACCACTGTCATATTGTTGTTACTGTGAGCTGTGCATGCAGGAGCAGAAATAATATGGGATTACAGGGGGAAATGGTGCATTTTCAAGGTGTTTGCTTTCCTGCTCCCCTTCCAGTCTGCAATCCTTCAGGTGCCTCCCCAAAAGTGCTCAAGACTTGATGCCCTCCCTTCAGAGGGCAGCTGTGGGGGACTGGCAGCTGGATATTGGGTGGAAATGTGAGAAATAGTTGGTTAAAGCTTTGGCTTTATTGAAGGTGAACTCGTGTGCAGAATGGTTATTTTACAAAGAAAGTGTACATATGGTCAGTGGTGTTGCAGATAGAGGTGTGTTTGTGTTTTGTGACTTGTAGAGCTTTCACATCTCAGTCCATCTTTGTTTCTCTCTTCATTATCTCTCAGAAAATTAGTTCATAAATTGCCTTTACTCCCTGTAAATGAGGATGGACGCTCCCTAATGTAAAGCCTGAGGATCAAGAAAGATGGCAGGTGACAAATCCGTTTCCATTCTCTGATTTTTTGCACTCTTAATCACCAAATAACCCTTGTAATTTTCCAATGAGCTGGATTACATCTGTATGGATGAACATCCACATGTTCAAGTTGTTGTTACGACTGTGAGAAAGACATTTCCTTCAGGGTAAAAACACAATCTCAGGGGCTGGGTCTTAAGTATCATTCTGATTTTCCATCACCTGAGGATTTGAGCAGCCTTGCCACTCTGGAATATTGAAATGAACATAGATTTGAAAGTATTTTTATATTTAGAGGCATGGATTCTAATATAATTTCTCTACAAATTAAAACTCTCCTTGAAAAAGATTAAACTGTCAATGATAACATCTAAGTTCTTGTTATGTCTAAGAGGAATAAATGCTGAAGTTACAGAATTGTCTGGAGGCTTATAAAGTAAGAGAGGGAATTAATGATATGAGAGAGAATGGATAAAAGTATTGGATAACACTTTTTTTTTTGATTAGAGGAAGTGGAATGAGTTGAATTAAGAGGTTTATGGCCAAAAAGAATACCCATTACTCTGATATAACACAAAAATACAGTTTTAAGAGAAATCTGCCCAGTGACTTGTGGTTGCTCCACAGACTCTTTTTAATAAGATACCAAGTATTGATTTAAAGACACTAAGTAAAAGACAATGTATTGGTTTCCTCTCTTAGCCATCCCTATTAAAAATATATATTATTTCCATTTCACTGGCTTCACCATGAAGTGAAGCTATCAGGTTCTCTCTGTGCTTTTGTTTGCTACATTGGAGAACCATTTAGTGTCAGATTTCCACCAAAAACCCAGATCAAATTGCTTCTGCCTTCTCCATAGCAAATGAAATAGTTTGATTTCCATTAATTTCTCAGTGGAAGATTTTTCAGACCATGACTCATTAATGGAAATCTTCTCACCACTTTCCTTAATTCTCAACAGCACCCTCACCCCTGCACACCTCACCTGGGTGTGTTATCACTGTAGGGGTCTCATCAGTGCTGCCTTCAGGGACAGTATTATTTCTTTAGTCCTTCCTGCTCAATGATACATAAAGATCCTGGCTGTTCTTGTCTTTTTTTCTCCCCACAGCATTAAATTAGAGGTAACCCTTGGTTATTAACTGTGGCCTTCTCACAGACAGTGTCTTCCAGAAGGCACCCGCTGTGCTGTGTACCTGAGACTGCTCTGCTCTCTGAGATCTCTCACGGTGCATTTGAATTCATAGGGAATGATTGTGCCTGTGCACAATCAGATTTCTAAGCTCTCTTTGTGGGCTTTATTGTTTGCTACAATTCTGCCTTTGTGTTATCTGCATATTTTAGTAAGATTTTATTATTTTCTTATGTATCTTAGAGAATGCGTGCTGTATATGATCGGCCAAAGAAGCAATTTTGTTGGGAAATGTCAGTATTAATTCATCAGCTTTTGGGCCATTTAAAAACTGCCATAGTCTGATTTTGCATCCTTCTGGTTTTAAAAGAAGATGAGATTTTGATACTGAGGCAAATATATTACAGAATTCCTATTCTGTAATGTCAGCACAGTTATCTTAGTTAACTAGACTTGAAATCTCTTCAAGTCTGTTTGACAAGACCCGTTTTCCATGAAATTGTGTTACTTGCTTTTTCTGATCTTTTCTTCTAATGGAGTTATGTATCAGCCCTGTCTTGTGAGTTAAGGAGATTCAGTTTGCTGCATTCTGGAAGCTTCATGAAAAGTGAACAAGGCAGCAGGTAACTCGATCTGTATGAGGCGAGCTGGTTAATCTCATTTTTCAGTCTTCACAGTCTATTCAGCAGGCAGTGCTGTCTCATTCCGACTGCAGTAAAACGTGCAGATCAATACTGCCAATGGGTGATTAGCAATTTGCAAACTCCAGTAAGTGAATACATCCGAGTCAAGGTTTGAAGTTGGAGAAGAAAGTGGAGGAGGAGTGATTGAGTGGGCTGAAATAATGAAAACGGATATATCCTCTCAAGTGAAATGTAAGCATTGTTGAGCTCTGTTAAACAAGATGATGGCAGAGATTTGTACTCCTTTCACAGTGATTACAGAAAATAATATTTTTTTCTGAAATCACTAACATCAAATATGCTTTTCTCTTATCACCCCTCTTGATCTTTTTTTCTTCTGCTATTGACCTGCTTGAGGATAAAAATGTCTAAATTTATGCAAGTGAGATGTTTATCATTGTTCTTGAGGCCACTTTTTGCTTGTTCAGTCAGATGAATTCCAAGGTGCTTGTCTACTACTCAGTTTCAGGCAGCAGAAGATCCCTGGTTTCTGTCAGTATATTCTATACCAAAGAAAATTTTGGGGTTCTGCTCATGAAAATAGCTCAATAAATACCTTTAGCTCCCTTGGAGACCCTGTGCAAAAGAGTGCAGCTGAAGTAGCAGCAATTTTAAGGTACTAAAACTGCATTAAAAACAAATCAGTAACTGAAATATGGAAAAGGACCAGGTAGTTCCTACAAGGGAGGAAAATTGCATTGTCCCTAGCAAATGTGGTCTGACCCCTGAAATTCAGGGTGATTGTGTGCTTAAAGATGCCACCTGAAAATCTGTGATTAGATTTCAGGAAGGCTCTCTTTCATATTTGCTCAAATGAAGTTGAGAAGATGCCTTCTCAACTGCAGCCAGGCTGTGTTTCCAAGTTATGCATGTCCTGTCTAATTAAAACTTAATGGGAAAGAAGTAACTACCGCAGTGCAGGAGCATGTTGTGGTAGCTGTAGTCTAAGGCTGAGCTGTCCTCTCCTCCCTGGGTTGTTACACAAAGGCTGGGGAGATGGGTTCTCACTGAGAAACACCAGAAAAGTAGAATTTCCCCTCATCCACCACTTCCTTTCATAAAAATGCTGTGATGTATATCAGCAATGAGGAAGGTGATGATAAAAATCAAAGCCTGAGTTTTATATAGCAGGAAGTACTGTGTTTTGAAGGAGGTTTCGTAGGGTCTTAACAGTTTAGAGATTGACCCAGCAGTCCTAATTCTGGAAAAACCTGGCAGTGAAATTTAAAATCATTGTCCCTTTGCATCTGTGCAAAATGTGCTGGTTGCTCTCCAGTGCATTAGCACAGTGACGTAAAACTGGTGAAATAAAATCAAACTGGAGGCAGGACAGTTGTATTTCAAACCATTAAGTTATGCACTGTTGTTAGGACAGTTTTGTGTCTAAGAAATATATTTCAAGGTAGATTCAAATTGGGTTTGGCTCAACTTTGCAGCAGTCTAAATCAGAATAAGGAAAATGTGTTGTTGGGAATGAAGTGATGTAAGTCAAGTTTAGCATGTTTGACAGAGACATTTTGCTAATGGGTTGGTGATCCCAGTGTGACTTTTTAAAGCATTCTCCCATATCTTTGGTTCAAACTGCATTTACTTGAAAAGACATGAATAGTAATTGAAGCTTTGAAGGCAAGCAAGAAGTATTTTCCCCCAGGGAAAGCCAAGAAGGGATGTTGAAGCAGATGGTTGTGCTGATGGAAGTCCCCATGTGAACAGTCTGACCCAGCACATGGAGTATGAAATGTTGGGGGATGTAGTTTATGTCACCTACAGAGATGCAGCTGAAATTGTGAAACCTGTTCTCTTGCCAGAGGTGGTTTTCTCTTTGTCACAGGAATAGAAGGGTTTAAACTGAAATTTTGCTCCATTGCCAAGGCTCAGGTGAATTCCTTGTGCCATCTGCTTCTTCTCTCCCCTCTGCTTCATCTTCCCTGTGATGTTACAGCTTGAAATTCCCCTTCACAGCCCAGGAATTTACTGCTGTGTGAAGACTTTCTTGTCTTGTCAGTACAATGGGTAAAGCACAACCAAGTGACCAGCTCTTGCCTTCTCAGGCCATACATAACTAGTGAGGGTATTGATTTAGTTTTGATGTGATGTAGTTTATAAATATGCATGAGGATTTGGGGTTATTTAACTGTGCTTTTTAATTCTCCTTGCATTGCTGACTCTTCTAGTTGAGGGTTTCTTTGTATGCACAGCAACCTCTTCCATGACAGCCCTGTTCTCACTGCCTGGGACATCTCTAATGTTTGTTAATCCCAAGTCTGTAGAAACTTTTAATATTCAAGGAATAAAAGGAGATGAAGTGATGCCCTTTTGCATAGGGACCAAGGGAACAGAGTCTGGCTCTCCAAGGAGTTGGGTGAGGAATCCTGGAGCAAAAAGGTAATCATCACAAGATGGGGAGAAGGAGGGAGATGGAGGAGACCTTTTTCATGCTCCTAGAGAAGGGGAAGAGAGCTCTATTCATCAGGGATCCTACAACTTGCTTAAATTTAAAAAAGAATTAACCTGATCAAATGGTGAAAAGGGAGGGAAAACCAAACATTTGTCTATTTGCCCTGAGGAGATAGAAGAGAATGTACCATCTGAATTGATATTTGGATGTTTTAGACACTCAGGTCTCTTAGCTGAGAAAGAGCAGAGCAAACAGAGGAGGATTCTGCCTGCTCAACTCACCTAAGGGAACCTGCAGTGGCTCCTCATGGTGAATAATGTGGGTGACTGCATGGATAAAAGGATGGTATGTACATGGATACATGTTTTTCTGAGATGTTGAAAGCTTTCTCACTTCTCCCTCTACTCAATATCCATTACTAGAGAAATTCCCACCTGTACCTGGTTGGACACTGAGGTGCTATTGGGGAAGATGAGCTCTCCCCAGGGGCAAGAGAGCCACCACATCCCTGTGAAGTGACTGTGACAAAATGAATAAAACCTGGCAGCTGTGCTGGACTGCTCTTCCCCTCGGTGTGTTGCAGGGACATGTTTTGTTTTCCTCCCTTTCCCTGTCTGCAGAAGGTGTGTGGGAGGCGATAACCCCTCGCAGGGAGAGGCTGCACTGGAGCTTGTTTAACCTGCAACACATTTGCTGTAAATCCCACTCAGACACTGCCCAGCTGCTTGAGGAGACTGTCAGAAATGAGTCCTCCAACCACTTGTGTCTGTCATGGTTGTGTGATAGCAAAGGGAACTTGCTCTTTGAGTGGAAATGCTTCCAGCTTGAGGCAGGAATCTGGTGGTGGGTTAGCTCAGGGGGACAGCCAAGGCCAAGGGTGCTCATTCATTCTCTCAAACACAGTGGGTTTGCTTTCTACCCTGCCAGGTTGGAATTAGATGTGCAAGGACATATAATAGTACTTTTATATGCATTAAATTACAAGATCAAGATGTCCTGGTGCACTTAAAGCCTTTAGGAGATTCAGCATTGCTGTTGTGGTTGACCTCAGCATCCAGCCTGTGCCATGTCTTTGCTGTACAAATACACAATGTGATTGACAGCACTTCTTGTCACTTGTTTTTCAGGCTTTTATATGCTCAGATGAACTTTGATGCTTCCATGAGGGCTTTTACATAATTCTAAATTATGCATCTTTCTTTTTATACCAGATAGTATCTAAAAAAAATATCCGTAGAGGTTTTGCTTTTTGCTAATGAGATCCATTAAGTGGAAAATCCTATTACATTGCAGTTTCACTTTGTTCTAGAAAGTCTTGAAAGCAGGACCTCTTCTGTCATACTTCATTCTGACTCTTCCCTTCCTGTCTGGATACTGAGGGTCCTGGTCAAGCACAGCCACTTTGTGTTGCTTCTCTCCTCTGGGATCTCTCTTTGAAGTCCCATCTGAATTCATTCCAAAGTAGAGCTTTACCAGGAAACACAGAATTATGGAGGCATTAAAGCAAGATTTATAAAGCATTTTCAGGAAGGAAAGCTTTGAGTGGCTGAATATCTGGATTGGAGTGAATGCTACAAAAAAACTTCAAGTGTCTTTCTGGTCTATAGTAACTGTATGTGCATGTTGCAGAATAAAAAAGAGAGCAGCAAAGAAATAGTTAAACTTTTTGGTAAACTGTGTGTACTTCTCTTGAAAACCTAGATTTGGTCTGACACCTCTCAACAATATTCTCGACCAAAGTTACTTCATTTGTATGGGAAAGTTGATAGAATGTTTTTTTGAAATTCAGATCTGTGAGAGCCAGTATTTCTCACCATATAAAGTTAAGACTTATCTCTGAAAAGGAATTTTTATAACTCACACTATAAGCTCTTTGGGCCTGTTTTCAGAACCTATGTGCTTTTTATTCTCAGTGTCTTTATCAGAGGTTTTTTGAACCAGCACAGGTCTCCTCTGCACACTACTAGACTGTAAATAATAGCAACTTTTTGTGGACTTTGTTCTCAGGAAAGACAGGAATCCTTGACTTGAAAAAATGAGTGTAGAAACCCTGGAATTCAAGTGCCTAGGTGGTAACAACCCATCCCAGAGCAGACTATGATTTTCTTCCATTTCAATAAAAGGAAGAGCAGCAATTGAAAAGGACAGTGAACATTTTGGATGCATTTTTCTTTTAGATTATCCCAGCTTCATGTCATTCTGTGTCTTTCTGTCCTGACTCTTAACCTTCTTGTCACGTTTGTTTGCATCCCAGACCTCATCTGAATGCCTCACTCAATGCAAATTACAGTCTTGCATCCTCCAGGGAACAACACATTTGAAAGAGGTATAGAAAACAGATCTCCTTTAAAACTGTACCTGAAGGGCTTCTGCACCACTGCTGAGACATTTTATTTTATTACTCCCATTGTAGCAGTGTCCAAAACGTGTTACATGTTGTACCCAAAGATATGGTCTGGTGTTAGAGCAGTGTGATTAGGGTGATTAGAGCTTTTTTGTCTGTGATATAGCCTAACTCCAACCACCTCCCTGTCTCATTGCTAATTTGCTGTAGATGCTGTGGTGAAAGAGGCCATAGGGAGGAATATCAATGAGTATGGATAGTGTGGAAGATCTGCACAGGAAGGAAGAAAAAAACTCCTGTAGAAGACTTTGTGGGAGGAGCAGGTGTTGCAGGTGGCATTGCTGATGGAGTGGGGAAGGTGACGTGGGGTTGGTTACTCATTGCTCCTGAGAGCAAGGATGTGCTGTTGTGCTGGTGGAGGAGTTAGTGGGGATGAAGAGGCATAACTCAGGCTAACACAGAGTGCCTTCACTGTTCTGGAAATGACTGACATGGGTGTTCAGGGGGCCAGAGGTGAAAGGCTGCCTGAATCAAGGTGTATGAACAAGAGGTCGCATCACCTGGGCAAGGAGAAAGATCTTCCTGTTTTGCAGAAGAAGTAGCAGGTGTTGTACTAAGAACTGGCTGAGACAACGATGGAAAGGTTGCCCCAGTGAATTTCTGCTGCCAGGTTTCAGTGTTGTATGTGTGCAGATGCACACAAAAAAAAACAGTGGAGAGAGAAAAAGGATAGGGAAGCGGCATGAGACCTGGTGGGAACAAATGAGCCTTTTCCCAACATCCAGCACCTTCTGTTTTCCTTCCCCCCACCCCCCCAACTGTTTCTGATGTCAAGCATGCACATACTGGCAAAGCTACAAGGAGCAGGTGGTGGTTGTTGCTTATTTGTTAGTTTGCTTTGTCTCATCTTTGCAATCCATTTTTGTTAATACAGCTCCTGTTCCACAGGCTTTAAAGATCCCTTGGTGTGGTTATCTTGTGTGACAGAGGGAGCTGGGGCTGGTGAGCGTGCTGTGCTTTGTGCCCTGGGTACAGAGGGAATTCTTTGGGATGTAGTTTACTTTGGGTATTACTCTAATCACTTTAACAAGCCTGAGCAAAGAAACAAAAAGAACAAAACCAAGAAACAATTTCCATTAAAATGGCATTTCCTGAGGTAGGATTAAGCTTTCTGAGGCTGCCTTGTACTGGGTACAGAAATGCTTCCAATAGCCTTTTGTATGAGAGAGCTGAGTAACCAATTTTATTTTTTTTAAGATGTTAAAGTTAAAATTTAGGTACATCAGGAGAAGCTTCTTACCTGAATAGCCAGGCAGACTCTACTTAATAAGCTACTACAGCAAGAGCTGTACTTTTTGGAGACCTTGCGTGTGCCTTTCCGGTGATAAATTCCAATTTTGCCTTCCCACTGTTTTTTTGTTCTCCATCTTTGAGTGAAATTTCCAATGGGTATTGATGCAGGACTAACAGCAGACAATTCCTGACATAAATGCTGAGCCATTAACTGTAAGCTGAAGATAAACACGTTCAAAGACAACTTCTAATGATATGTGACTTGTCTGCTTTCATAACTCAGTGGAAGCAACAGGGTGTTCATTAGCTGTGTGCAAAGCCTGCGTGGCTGTGTTTACCCACAAATACCACATGTTTGCAGTGAAGCCAGACAGTCATTCCAGAAACCCCAAGCCTTGGGAAATGCTTGAGCTGTGTAAAGGATCTGTGGTCAGGAGGAGGCACTGAATCCCAAGAATAAACCTGCAGGTCCCCAAAAGCAGTGTCATCTCTTCTAGCATCAGAAACCTGGATTTTGCAAGAATTCGGTAGCTGAGCCTGACACAGTGAAAGAACATTTTTGTCACATTTTGTCCTGTCTTTGGGGGATTCAAGATGTGCCACCTCTGTTTTAGTCCAGGATTTACCAAAGTGTACTGCACCAGGCTCTGCCAGCAGTGAAGTACCATCCTCTGCTCAAGAGTTCAAAAGTTCAGTTTTGGACACTGACCACCTGCATATACCCAATTACCTGCTGTGTGTTAGTATTTACAATTTAAGATACTCTTTTGCCTACGTGAGGTAGTAAATGGAAACAAGAGCATTCTCTGGCTAGTTGGATGCTTTTCAAAGACGTCTCTTCCACCATCCCCCCAGCTGATGCTTTATGTTTTATATCTGTACATAAGAAACTTTCCCATCTGTCTCCTACAGCTAGACGTACTCCTTATTTCAACAGCTCTTCCAAGGTAACTACTGACCCATTTAAAGCTGATGTAATCTACTAAGCTCCTTAAATAATTTCTATTTAAGTTCTCCAGTACTGAATAATGTGTCCCAGTCCAGAAACCTTGGAGATTTTTCTAAGAAGCCAGCATGGGAAGAAATTCCTTAGCTCAGGAGGCAGCAGTGCTTGGGTGGCTCTCACCATGCACGAGACTCACATGAGGAGGAAATGGTCCTTTCCTTAAAGAGCTTCCAATTGCCAGCCTTTTCTCAGCAGGGCCAAGCACAAGCTGTTGCATTGCCAGCCAGCAGTGATTAAGCTCAGCTGTCCATATGCTCCACCAGAATTTATTGTGCTGCTCAGAAATCCTTTAAGGCTGATAGATACCAAGACTGAAAAAAGGAATACTTAAGTGTGTGTCAGCCCCTGTCTATGGGTTTTGATGATTTTGCTTGCCAAAACAGTAAACAGAAGGAGCCTGTGAGGATGTAAAGTCAGCTGAAAATCCTTCACAGTGCCTGGTGACATTGTATCCTGACAGTCATTGACTTTTTCGGGATGTATGCACTTCTTTAATTTCATTAGTGATGTTAGATAAACATATTCACACC
This sequence comes from Toxostoma redivivum, assembly GCA_013397375.1. Taxonomy (NCBI): domain Eukaryota; kingdom Metazoa; phylum Chordata; class Aves; order Passeriformes; family Mimidae; genus Toxostoma; species Toxostoma redivivum. The sequence goes on along the minus strand of VXBI01000501.1, from coordinate 857,357 downwards.
AATGGAGACATTCCCTTTGCTACCAGCTCTACCTTCTGATCAGAAAAACCTGCAGCAGATGAATAGACCTTAAATGGAGTTGTTAAGCACTGAATGTTTCATCAAATGTAAAGTGGTCCACATGGTTTTAAGTACTTTATTCTTACCTGTGTGCCTGTGAAAGTGAGTGGAGTAGAGAGAAAAGCTTTTATAGCTCCTGGAGAAAGACATTGCTGAATTGGGACTGTGCAGTTTTCAAACAACCAGGAGGAGAGATGCCAAAATAAGTTCATCCCTTTTCAAGGTGCTGTCACTGGCAGCTTTCATTGTTCCTCTAAACAACTCCTCTTCTAAAGGAAAAGTTTCTGTTTCTCAGAGATTAAAGCAGTCCTGTCTTCATTCATTGCTTTGGCACTTGACTGATTCTTCCCTAATGGGCAGATTACTTAGGAAGTTTTTGAGCTGTAATTTCAACACGTAGACCAGCATGCTGACTGCTTGACGATAATATAGTTTTAAAAAATGACACATAGCATCAGCACAATTATCTCCCTGGGGTGGTTTTTTTTCAAGCTGGAAGATGGAAGTGAGAGGGGAGGCAGCAGCATCTGACTTGAGGTTGTACCTCGGTTCTAGATGACAAATTGGCCCTGTTGCAAATTCTTTTTTCCATAGTCTTTTGTCAGAAAGTTTATTGATAGCCAGAGTCTTAAACTGTCAGAACTAAATAGTTCTGACAGAGTGTGCTTGCAACATATTGCATTAAGCCAATATTTGTGTGTGGCATCTGCAGTGTTTGTCTCACATAGTGACTCCACAGCTGGGACAGCAGCAATGGGGTGGTTCATGAGAGAGTTTCCCTTGTGGATACCCTGGGATATATGTCTGGAAGGCTGAGGATAATGCATCAAAACATTATTTCACAAATTGTGGAGCGTATTAACACGTGGAATCAACAGATCATCTCTGTAAAATGTCCGGTGCCCTTCTGAGAGGCAAAAAAAGGAAAAGGTTTTGCTGCCTTAAGCACCAAATCAGCTAGTTAACATCTTGCTTTCCAGGAGTGAGTAATTCACTTTTTTAAGTGTCAGCCAGATTTGGTTGTCGTCAATCAAGGTGCTTATTGCTTCCCCCTAAATTGAAGCTGTGTACATTTTTCTGACAAATCTGAATTACTTGTTCAATGTTGTTCTTGAAAAGAAGAATCAATGAATGCCAGCAGTTCTCTCTAGTCCAAGTCATTTTCTCCTCAGAATCTCTACAATTTCTGGTTTTTAAGGTATTGGGGAAAACAGGGGTAAAGAAAGGATGCTGCTGAGAAACTGGCAGTAATGTGTTATCTTTGCTCTCTGAGACATTGGCCAAGATGTGCTGATGAGCAAAACAAGCTTCCAAGTCACTGCTGCATGAGCCAGGGATGGGATGGTTTTCCAGCAGAGCTCTGTAGGTCATACATCGATTGCATCACCCAAATGTCCCACATTTCCATATAAAGGCACCATGAGCTTAAGTGGATTTGGTCAAACCTCACATTCAGGCCAAGTTTCCAAACCTGCAGCACGATTTTCACGCTTCTTGGAGAAACCAGGGATACATTACTGTTTGTTACAAGATGCTTTTTAACTCTGCTAAGCAATACCTCCTTGCATGTGTTGGTTCAGCACAGAGGCAGCATCTGGAGCTGTGCCTGGGCAGCTGTTTGGGGAGTCCCAGCTCCTGTTCAAGGAACGTGGCTGTCTCTTCTGTGCCTGCCTTTCAAATGCCACCGTTTGGTTTTCCTCTTCAGTCACCCAAGATTAGAAATTATTTTCTAAATGGGCAAATCTGTTTTAGGTCTTCTCTCCCAGTGCCTGAAGCAATTTTCCAGGCTTCTGCTGCATAACTGAAAGGACAAAATTATGATCAGTAAGACTAATTTATTGTAGGTGGAAGTGCAGTTGACAGAGAAAAACAGCAATTTACATTTTCCAGAACGAAAGGGATTCAAGGAGGATGTTGTTTGCTTTCTTCAGTCCCTAGTTTCCTACCAGCATTAGAGTTTAATGTCTATCAAATGCTAGTGAGATTTTAATGCTGCTTTGATGTCTCTTAAGTTTAGCAGTTTCCAACCGTGGGTCTTCATAGAGCCAGCCCTAAACCACTCATTTTCACAACACTGAATCACCCTCGACCTTCAGAAATTCGGAAAAAACACTCCAAATATCCCAAGGTGTGATCCTGTTTTGACTTTCTGTATTACCTACACGAGACCCATCCCTTTCATCAGACACTGCCTCTGGTCTGCAGCGTTTCCATGGAAAGTTTCCTGCATTTATTTGAAACTCCAGAGAGTGCCAGTAAATTTCCTGGAGATCTAAGTAATGCTTTGCTTGGTACAACTGTGAGGTGGCAGCATGGTCTGGTGGTGAGGAGCAGCTCTGAAGATGTGGTTTCTTTTCTGCCATGCTGCTGAGGAACCTGGAACCAGAGACTGCATCTTTCCATACCTGCACTGCCCTGACATACTGCATCTTTGTTGGATGCTTTTTGGGCTTTAGGTGGTAGTTTCCTGTGGGGTTTGTACAGGACCTGGCATGCTGGGATCCCTGTCTCACTTGGTTTCTTTTAGGCATTGCTATAATATAAACCAGCTGCACTAATATTTTAGCTGTAGGGAGAAATGTACTGGTTTGATGTGTGCTGTGTAGAAGAAACAGAAAGCTACTGCCCCTAGCCCAGAAATGTGAGTAGCATAGCAAATATGTTAGTGATCTCCCAGAAATGTTAAATGAGATGGATTCTGCCACTGCCTTCATCGCACCGTGGGCTTTTAAGAGATTCTCTTGTGTCAGTGAAGCTTCAGACTGCTGTGCTGAGGAGAGCTGATGAACCTGAAAATAAGGCTGAGTCCTGGTGATGACTTTTAGAGCAAGATATTTCAAGGGGGGCATGTTATGAAAGGAGAGGATGAATGGTGTGAAAGACCTGTAAGAGCCAAAGCACTGCAGCTTCGTGGCAGGGCTTCATAGAAAGGCCAGAGAGATGATGGAAAAGAGTAAATAACCTGCAGGATAAACAGGCTGGTGCAGTGTGGGTTACAGCAGCCCTGGCAGGGAGGTAGCAGCAGTCTCCAGGTGTGCAAGGCTTTCCTCACACAGGGATCCTGCTGCTGTGTCTGCAGCAGTGGTGATCCCTGCACTGGAGCTGGAATGGTGCTGGCAGCCAGGATGGGGAGCTGTGAGCTCTGCCTCACCTTGGCAAGGGAGACAGGGCCAGAGCCCTTCCCAGCTGGTCAGAGGCACCAGCAGATGCCCAAAGAGAACTGGGATCCACAGCTGACACTGGAGCATCCTCCTGCCAGCCACAGTAAGCCCTGTTGCAAACTTTGGAGTTGAATCTCTTCCCTTGAAAGACAAACATGAGAGTGAGGAGTGCCCTGACCTGTCTGGAGGAGTCCTGAAGTGCAAATATCAGGAGAAGGTAAATGAGCTGAGTGCAAAAGCAGGTTTGTAAATGCCAGTGTGTGCTGGGAAAAATATATCTACTGACCTGGTGTTGCAGCTATCTTCCTTCTCCCTCTGTTTGACATCTCCAAGATGCTGCTTGTGTCCTTCAGGTCTCACCTGAATTTCTCTTGATCAAGGCTTATGGCGGGATTATTTCTTCTTTTAGGGGAGGTTTGTTTCAGTCTGGCTATGGAAATGGGGTCCCAAAGCCCTGTTGCTGTAGGGCTGCAGGGCAGTTCTGCCCTCCCAGGTGTTCCTGAGCTCACTGAAGTGGGACTTGGGCAGCAGGAGAACGTGCATCCCCTGCTCAGTGCCAAGGGGAGTGCAAACAGCTGGGAAGGGTTTCCATGAGGTTTCCATGCCTGAGCCTTCCCAGCTCCCTGGAGTGAGCTCTTGGACCAGGGCAGACCTCTGGGAGCTCCTCCTTGGCCCGGGACATGTTCATGTGATCTCCTTTCTCTGTAACTTCACTTACACTGTGGAACAGTGACTCTCTCCTTCCCAGATGCACGGCTGTGGTCAAACTGGTTTCTCAGAGTAGTTATGAGGAACCACCACACCCCTCTTTTTTTTTTTTTTCCCCTCTGGGAAGAAAATCCCAGAAGAGGATCTTTGACCACAATGATAGAAGCTGTGAAAACCCACAGATTTGTCCAGCACTTTCTCCAGCACTCTTCCAGCAACCAGAGATGCTGGAAGATTCTCACATGTCCTGCCCTGGCATGGCCCAGTTATGGAGTTTTTTTCCTTGAATTTGTCAAACCCATTTTTGATGCCATTTTGTGTCTGTTGCTTGGCTCTGGGGCAGTGAGTTTCAGCATGAAATGAGGAGCTTCACAGTATGTGAATAGAAAGTATTTTCAATAAAAGATGTTTGGGAGTAGAATCTTCTGGGAGTCTCTTACCAGCAATGCAGGATGAAGTTGCTCAGTTCTCTGCTCTGGTTTGCATGGAAAAAAACACCACATAAAGTTCTATCACATCTTTAATGGAAATTAAATGATAAAATTGAGATAATACCTACCTCATGCTGCTCTGAGGGTTAATTAATGTTTACAAAATCACTTTAGGTCCCAAGATTTAATTGAAGGAAAAATATTATCATATAAAATAGCTTTTTATGCAGGCACTGCTATAGGGTTTCAGCTGGGCAGAGTGCCGTGGCAGCCAGCATTAGCACGTGTTTTACTACATTTATGGTTGTGAGGCTTCCTGTTGTTTATATGAAAATTGTCTCTCTGAAATCACAAATGAAACATCAGTGTTTTCCTCTTGCTTTGAAAGAATATTAATTTGCCATCTTAGGGCTTGACTGACTATTTAAACTGCTGTAGATACAACTCTCCTTTGAGAAAAAAGGAGTGGAATATCTGTTCCCTTGCTTGGGATCAGCTGATACAACTTGCTAATGACTCCACCTTTGGATGCCATGGATGTTGCTGGCTCATATGAGCAATAAATCAGGCTGGCACTGGGTGTCCTGCTGTAGTTTAAGGTTGTGTTTGGGTGTTCATTATAATCTCCTGCTATCATCAGATTTTAAATACAGCTATAAAACTTCATTCCTGGAGTTAAATTTGACTGTGGAAGTATCAGCCAGGGAACAAGTTCTGTTAAGTGGGGTGTTTCTGTGTTTTTTTTCTGGTTTGTTTTTTTTTTTTTGTTTGTTTGTTGTTTCTTTGCCTTATTTCAGGTTTTTTTTTAAAGATGGAGTAGCAAGAGAAGGAGAAACAACACTGGGTTTGGCTGCCTTCAGCTATTGAAATAAAACCTTGTCACTGCATGAATGTCACCTTATTTTCCTCTGTAACGTTTTTTTATTTCACAGAGTGATACAGGCTGGGTGAACTTGGAGGTTGGATCGGTTACTCAGCGTGCTTTTGTTTTTTTTCTGCCACCCAGGGTGACTACGACCCCAGCAGAACCAAAGTTGTCCATCTGAGCATGAACCCGATGAGTCTGGCCAAGCAGCAGCGCAAGGAGGAGCAGCAGCAGCTGCAGGAGGAGTGCGAGAGGCTGCGGGAGCTTGTCAGGGTGCTCAAAGGAGGCGGCTCCGTCCCGGGTAGTCTGGAGGGAGTTGGGGCTTTTCAGTCCCCACAAGAAGTTGCAGGTAGGCTGCTGGCTTCTGGTCCTGGGGATGCATTTGTTCATCCGTGTTGCCAGAGGAACTGAGTGCAGAGGCAGATGGAGGCATTGCAGACAGTGTGCTTGATGGAGTGGTTATATGGAAAATGAAAAAAACCTGGGTTGATGCAGGAGAGAATGAATGTGTGGTGGCAATCCTGTGGCAGTGTGGTAGAGGGTGGGTGGTAAGGCTAAATAATAATAATTCATATCATTTGCTCATGATAAATGAAATACCAATACAACAGCCTTCATAGGCTGGTGCTGCCAACAGAATGAAAGGAAATATTTCCTTCCTTTCAGGGCTGGTTTAGCCCTTGAGGTAGTACAGACAGCAGGAAATAACTTTCATAGCTGCAGGGAAGCAAGTGGTTGAAATCTTTTCAGACCTGGCTTAAAACAAATTAATATTGTTTATCAGTGTATATGTGCCCCATTAATCACAGCTACATTCAATGCTCCATGAAAGCAGAGTACATCTTTCACTGAGCTAAATACGTTTCACAGAATCTGTGGCACTCCAGTACAGTCTGTCTTCCTTTCACATACCTGAGTGAGACTTTTTAGTATAGTAACCCCAAAAATCAGCGCCTCCAGACATGCTCTCAGACTCTGAAAATCAAGGTAAGGATATCAGTAAAACCTAACCCATCACCTATAATACTGTGAGGGACCAGGCAGAATGAAGTTATGCTGGAGAGCCCAGGAGAAGTTACTGCTGTAACTCTCTCATGGCCTCAAAACAATTTGTTAGAGAAGAATGAAAGAGAACTGAAGGTCTGTGTGGAGCAAACTTGGTGTGTCCCAACTGCATGTACATAGTCAATGTCTGGAGGTCAGCATCCTCCCTCAGATGAGACTGAGAGAGCAGAGCTTTTCCAAAAATTCACAAGTGCTGGAGGCTTCAGACCCACAAAAGGACAGAGCCCTGGTTTAAAGAAAATGCACATCTTTCTCTGTTATGAAGCTGAAATTCTCAGAAAGTAGGTTGTCTGTTTTCCCATTGCTCAAACAATGGCTCTTTATTACTGCTGAGAATGTGTTTGTTCCAGCATCTCATAGTGGATTATGGTACTATATAGCCTTAAAAATATGATGGTGAGAAGTGCAGATGGGGTGGTTTATAAAGTGAAGAGCTCACTGCATGTTACAAGTAAGTGACAGTTCTCTCACTCCTGTTAGTGAATGCTCTAACAGATGCATAAGCATGAAACTCTTGGCAGACATTTTAAAAGACTATTGTCTGTGGAAGCTTCCAGTCTCAGACCTCCAGTGGGCAGTTCTTGGGGGTAGCTCTTGCACTGCAATTTGAATTTGAAATGCACTGGGTTGTAGGGGTTTAAATTGCAGTAGATGCTGCTGCCCAGTGCCCTTGTGTGGCCTCATGCCCTGGGTACCAGGCACATCTGATGCTGCGGGTCCCAGGGAGGCTGCAGAGGTGGGATCAGCCCCATGTCTCTGTCACTGATGAATGAACCTCTGGGGTATCATCTGCAGTAATTAGACATCTCTTCTGGGGGAATGTGTTCTTTATGTGTGCCTCCTGTGATGTGTTAGAATTATTATTCTGCTGCCTTGCCATGCAGTTGCTTTTAGCTGTTTGTGAGGTGCCTCTGTGCTGGGATGTTACCAGGTTTGTTGTTAGCTCAGAAGGGATGCATTTTTAAAGCTGTTTTCTCTTCTACCTTTGATTCCAACAGGAAAACAAACAGCTTGCTGGGTTCCAGGGTATTTCCAGCCTCATGTATGTGATGTTTTTTTTTGGTTTTTTTTTACCTTTTACCTCAGTCCGAAGCTACATCATTCTGACTTCTGGTGACCAGCTCAGATGGAAGAGAGCATCAGGTTCAGAACTAAGAAGGGTGGGAAGTACTTCAGTGTCATTTACCAAAGTCAAAGGAAGGCCCTTTGGATTCTCAGAGTGCCTATAAGTGCAGCTGGAAGTGGTTCTTGTAAACAAAGTAGGAAAAAGCTGTTGAAGGATGGAGCAGCCCTGTGGATGACTCTTTTTGAGGACAGGGTGAAGGTACAGGAAGCCAGGTTATGTGGAAAGATCTTGGGCATTTTTTCTTGCATTCCATGTGCTTGGATGCATCACTGTCATGCACAGGGCACATTGCCATAAATACACCTAAATTCTCATTTCTGCTGTGGGAGCATTCAGCAGCATGGTCAGAGCATGGGGACTGCAAATGTTGGGATGTGAAGAGATGCTGACCACAAGGGTGTTACAGTGCTGACCACAAGGTTACTGGGTTATTCTGAGCTGGCTTTAAATCAGCCAAGTGAATGCCAGATTTGGCCTCCATGCTGGAGCAGGGAGAGCTCCTGGTGGGTTTGGGGACAGCTGATCAAGTGTGCTGTGCAAGCTGCATCCATTTCTGCACTGACTCCATCCTGCATCTGCAGTGTGGATACAGCAGCTGCTCAGCAGTGGCTCAACAGCATGGATTGGTGTGGCCAGAAAACTCACACTGTCTCCCTCTGGATAAGACATGGAAGATCCAGCTTTTGCTGTTTTCTTAGCTCTGCCCACAGGAACAGCTGCCACATGCCTTCTGCTTCAGTGTATTTTCAAGGTGTGAAGTGGGGAGTGTGTGGCAGAAGCTCCCTCTGCTTTGTTTGTCACTGTCCAATTGGATACCCCAGGGAGGGAGGTTTGTTGTGCAGGATAAGGGAGTGGATTTCTCTGAGTTTTTTGAAGCTGTTCCTGTACAAAAATAACAAGAATTGGAGTTTTTCTTGCACCCCTTTCTGTCAGCTGCAGTCCCCATCTGTCTGTTTATCCAGCTTGTTCATGTGACACACGCAAGAGGCAAATTCAGTTCTCTGAGCTTTTGAGGTGGGAGGTCCCTGATGTCAGAGTAGAATGAGTTGAAGAGAGAGAGCAAGGACAGAGTAGGAAGAGTGTGGATAAAAGCTGGGAGAACAACAAAGGTCATATGTAAGTTTGCATTTTGCCTTTAGACAGATAAAGGTAAATGTAAGATTTTATTATCCTGTTCTGCCATATAACCTGACTGGCTGCTTGGCGAGGTGAGGGGTTTGGGTGGCCTCCAGCCAGCCAGATTGGATGTGTTCAGCAAGCTTATGTGGTATGCAACAGCTATGCTTATGGTTCACAGAATTATAATTATACCAACCAAAAAAAGGCATTAAGGACAATGATGTTGATGGTTTTGATAATAATGTATTGTTAAATCCCTTCATTGGACTGGAGTGCAGCACATTTCTTCTGATCGTATTTCCGGCTCCTGCGTAGGTAATAAGAAAATTATTACTGTGGACGTTAAAGCTCATTAAATGTGACTCTATTAAAAATCAAGGTTATGCTGGACTTTAAATCTCTTTGAGCATAGCCGCTGGAGGCTGCAGCACAGCCTGGCAACTTTCCACGTGGTTCAGTGGCCCTTTCCTCTCATTTATGCCATAATAGTCTCTGTTCAGATGGGGACCTATGGAGAGCTATAACAACATCCTGTCCTTTTCCAAAATACAGATTGGCAGTGCAGGCTGGTGGGGTGTTCAGGTGGCAGAGCTGTGGGCTGGAGCTCTGTGAGTGCTGTATGCCTCTGCTGGGGTGTGTGAGAGCAGGGAGCACCAAGGTCAGACAGCCATCTGGGGAGAGGCTCCGAGTCCTCCTGCCTCAGAAACAGGGATGCAGATTGTGACAGCTTTGGAAAGGTGGCACAGGGCATTGCTGCACAGATCTGAAATCTGCTCCAGTTCTGCATTTCCCTTTCCCGTGCTCTTCACACCTTCCCTCCATTGCCCCTTCTATATTTCAGTCTGCATCTTCTACTTTTTTTTCTTCCATCTCCATAGCTTTTCCTGTTCCTGTCTCCATTTCTCTCCAGGCCATTTCTGTTTAGATCTTTCTTTTTTGCCCTGTGGGGTCCTGGTAGACATTTTGATTTCTGGCACTGCAAGAGATCGGTTTGGTTCTTAGTTGCAAGCAAATATGCAGGTGACAGCTAATGGAGAGATGAGAGAAGTAATGACTTGTAACAAAGCATAGGGAGATATGAGAAAGAATGGTTCAGGTGCTCCTTATCTCCATTTGTGTTTCCATCTTCAAGGTAATGTATCTGAAGGTAGGAATGGATGACCCATGGAAGCTGGTTCCTGACTAAAAGAATGCAGTACTGCGAATTTTCCGTGAGCTCTCATGATTTATTGCTATCCCGTAGCTACACTGGAGTGTTCCCTTCTTCCTGCAGCTTCTCCCTGTGAGAAAGAGGAAAAGTGCTTTTAATATTCTTTCTGATGAGAGAGAGGCTGGCACCCCTACCAAGAAGGAAGATGGGGAAATCAACTCTGATTTCAACCATCTGTGGAGAACTTTGGAACTATTTTCCTGAGCATAATCCCACCAAACAGAAAAGCTGTTCATCCATCTCAATGGTTTCAGTGTCCTTTTCCCTTGTTAGGGAAAAAGTGGGAAAAGGGGGTCCTTGATGAAGGACTGGAGAATCTAACTCTGAGACAGGTGTTTGGCCTTAACACAGATGCTACACCTGGCATTCAGCAGGGGCTGTCCCCAGCACCACAGCCATGCCAGGACCTTGTAAAATGTATTTAATTGGATTTAAATTGGGTAATGAATTAATATTAAAATAATCTAATCTTGTTGAAGTGACAAGCCAGAGACGGTAAAATTTGTCACTGTCCCAGTGTGCTTGTGCTTCTGATGAATGTGTTTCTGAGTACAGAAGGTGACAAAAAAGGAGCAGATGGAATTTAGAAGTTGCCATTCTCCATCCACAGTTGGCTGAGCTGTTGGTGTTTGGAAGCCTTGGTGCTTCCTGCCATCTGTGTAGGGAATCCACACGTGATGAGGGCTGCACCTGTCAATGAGACCCGAGTCCACCTAATGGAGGATTCTTCTACGACCTCAGCTGCTGGTGGGTGCACAAGTGGAAGTGCAGCCTCCATTCCTCACTTTGTGCCAGTGGCTTCCAGCATCCCACTGCTCAAATGGGCTTTGGTGAGGGCAGCTCTCCTTCAGTCTCATCCTGCCTCTTCCTGAGGCACAGGAAGGATTCATTAGGTGACCCTTCTGTCACTTATGTTTAACCTGCTAGTTCCCCTTCACTTGTACTGAAGGAATTGCCTTTGTTCTAAAGAGAGACAAAGGTCCAGGGCATTTGCTGCCTCAAATGTTAAGGGACTTCTGTTAAATGCAGGATGTTAGCCTTTTTGCCCTGCCTGTATCTCAGTAAATTGCTTTCTGCATATCCCAATTTCATCTGAAGTTAATAAAGAGCTTGACTTTGCCTCTGGTGCTTTGCTGTGCACTGATGAAGGTCTGTCCTCTCTCACTCCAGAGATGGCCACATATCCTTGTTGGGGAAAAAATCATCCCCTACTGCTACCTGCATCCGAGATGTTGCATAGCATCAGTGTGCAAACAAATGATCTGGAAAGCAGAAAGGGATGAGAGTTATTAGCAGCAGTCCTGACTGGGAGCTGCCTGCCCTCCCATGCTGACTCCGCAGCCTCCATGGGACAATCCCTCCAGCTCTCAGCTAATTCTTGTTATTATTGTTTTTATGGTGCTGCTTTCTCTTCTGCAAGACATTTAGACCAGTCTGGGACCTGAATTGTATATTAAGACTGGGAATAAGGTGATAGTTTAAACAGAGCTTGATTCCCTTCGTTATTATCAATATCCCTTTGTCTCAGCCCAGCACTAGAGATAGCCAGGTGGTGCTGCTAAATACCTGTTTTCATAAAAACCTCTAGCAGAGCTGTGATCTCCTGTGCTTCATACATGACAGGGTTACAGTGGTCAGGGGAGAGTCCCTAAATGGTGACAGTGGATTTGGGCAGTGCAGCTGGAAGGGGAAAATACCTTTAAGCTTTTGTGTGTTCTGATTCAGCAACTTCAGTACCTTTGATGGTAAATGTTCTCACTACTGAAGTCACTGCAGACACCTGTAAAGGTCCTGGCTTGAATGAAAGTCCAGTGTCTCAAGAGGGCTGCAAGAAGTGTTTTCTGGTCTTTTGAAAAAATTGCTTTAATCATATATAGTGTTCATCATCCAGAAAGATTCCCAAGGGTTTTTTGGTTTGTTTTTTTTTTTTTTTTGAGATAATACAGATATGAAGTCATGCAGCACTGAGGATATTGCAAACAGTGTGCCCTGCCTGTGGCAAGATGCCATGAGTCTGTTGAGCAACCAGAGACTTGCCCTGAGCTCAGTGTGATCTGTGTGCTGGCCAAAGGTTGCTGACCCAGCAAACCCCCAAGGATGCCTGAAGCCTGCAGCTTCTTGTGAAACTGGGATGGGAGGTGCCACTGAGACATTGCTGGGACTTTCAGGCTCTGTCTGCTGTCCAGGGAGCCAGAGGTTTGTAATAAGTTCTGAAAAATAGTTCTGTTGTAGCTGGTGAATGAGTAAAACTTGGTGTCAGTCAAAGGTTACTATCCAGACTATACTTAGCCTTCACAAAGAGCAAAAAAAGCTGCAGGATTTCTTCCTGCCCTCCTTTTCTACCAATTTCACATGTGAAGTTCTTGGAGAACTCAATATTTCTGTTTTTCTAAGAGGCAGCCTGTGAACCTACATAATACTTCAGTACAGCTCCAGCAAGTCCTGCAAGGGTTTTTTTTTTTAGAGCATCTTCTACCCTCTTGCTAGGCACTGTGTAGAAATGGATTACAAAATATTTAGTAGAAGCAGAAGCTTTGTTCCATAAAAAAATAAAACCATTTTTGCAAAGAAAAAATAGTAAAACAAGTTGTGAGAGAGAAGAAAATGGCAAAGAAAATAAAAATGTATATGTGATGAGCACCAAATTTAAACACAACTGCGACAACATCTGCAATGGTTTCTGTAGCAATATGAGGAAGGAAGCTCTCCAGGGAAGATTCTCTGGGCTTATTGATCCTGACTTGAGTCTGGGTGTAATGGAAATGGGTAGCACTGCAAAAAAATACAGCTGAGGAGAAGGCTGCTGGTTTCCTGGACAAATGCATTTTCCTTACTCGGTCCTGACACAGTAAAGGTGTGGTGTTACATCTGGGGAGGCAGAGGCTGCCTTTGCTGAGTAGGTTGGGAAGGTTAGAGGTAGCAAAAGCTGTTAGAGATAGGCAGAGAGCAAGGTTAGAGGTGACTTCAGGGAGCAGATAAATCAAGAGAAAATGTGTAGAGAAGCGTGAGCTGACAAGGAGTAGTCTGTCTCCTTCTGTATGTGGCTGTGAAGGAAACGCTGGTGATAGGAACAGTATTTTTAAGCATGATTACTTGGGATTCCAGTTCCCAGTCCATCAGTAGCTGAGTGAAATATAAAGTAAGCACGTGGAAGAGTTGTTCTCACTACCAGAAGTAACCCCCAGAAGTAGGTGTGCTCCTTCATTTCTACTCAGAGCCTTTGCGAGGAGAAAAGTCAATGAGCTGCAGAAGGATCCAAAACCCTTCTCTCTGTGTTTTAACTCCTTCCCACCCCCACAATCCTTGTAAAACACCACCAAATTTGTACTGCACAGAAACTGCCACATGAAAGGTAACACCCTTTGTGGCCACAGCTCCTCTGCATCCCTCAGGTTCTTCAATATTCTTCTGTGCTGATGTTTCTTTATCAAGCAGAGACAAACCAGCAGCCTGTTGAGATTTGTTGTTGGTAAACTTTGGCATTTATGTTTTCCTGCCTGGGATATGTGAGTCGAGCTCTCATTGCCTGGTTGTGGCCTCCTTGGTGGCTGGGTTGCTCCTGCTGGATCTGTCCAGTCCTGCAGGGGAGGAAATGCAGTATTATCTGCAGCTGCCCTTTAGCTCCTGCAGGGCTGTGCTGTGAGCTGCCTCTGACAGCACTTTGCATCATGGAGCAGCTTTTGATTAGCCTTGATGTGCCACAAGGCCTCTGGATGTACACAATTGAAAATGCTCTTTCATTCATCAGCAGGATTGAGAAGAAAGGCTTGTGCTGATGTCTCAAATTCAGGCTGACACGATTTCCCTGACATCAGAAAAACCAGGCTGCCAGCGTGGCAGAGCACTCCAGCAGCAGAGAGCCTCAGATCTCTGCTCTGTATCTTGTCAATGTATTGTTTCTCCTGGAAATTAAAGCCTGATGCCTCTGTGAGCCACTGGAGTGGTAGAAATCCAGTGGAGGAACTTTGCAAGTAGTGTCAAGGACAATGGGAAGTCTTAAAAAGCCTTGTGCTGACAAGGAGAACGTCCCCTTGGTTGGGGTTGTTTATTGGATTCAGGAAAGATTACAAGAATGGGAGAGTACTGAATTTATTTACCCTTTCCTGCTCCATACTATCCAAGATAGTTTTGCTTTTGTGATCAGATCATAATAGGAAAAAAATGACTGAGTTTGCTGGTTTTCTCTGGAGTCCTCATATCAATTTCAGGTAACTATATGTGGCCAGGAGCTGGCATCTGACTGTCTTCACAGGGTTAAGTCAGGGCTCCTTAACACTGAATCCCAGATGAGGTAGGGTGAATGTGTGGAGACTAAGAAATAAAGTTTGTCTCCTTGTACTACATTTTAAAGGGGCAATATGCAACTAAAATTTGGAAGCCAAAGGATAACTTTTGGTATGGACTGTTTTTCTGGTTCATCTCCCTGCCTGTGGAAAGCTGATTTTTCTGAGAAATACTGTGGTGCAGTTGAATTTCCTGTTTTTCCTTTCACTTACGCTGATTATTTAGGAGCTGTAAATGAAGTAAAATACGGTTCAGTATTTTAGAGCGGCGGCTGTATTTAAGAAGTTTATATTTGATGAGTAAGTTGATGACATTGCATTATGTGAATTTGATGTGCAAGTTGTCACTAGATTGTAAAGATAGTGGCAGCAGGACCAGCAATTCCCAGCCTAATCAAGTAAGCAGAGTCACATATTCTTTGAGCTATAGCGTAATAGAGACTGATTTACATATTAAAATGAGAGAAGCTACACAGATCCAACAATTAAGTTGATATTTTAATTGCCTAAAAGTCAGGAAATTCAAAGTTACGTTGCCTGCATCAGTTAATTTGTCACCCACATCTATTTGTGGTATTTTCAATGACTTTATTTGGTACAAAACTAATGTGGATTTAAATACGTTAAATGTTAGCTATGGATGAAAGGAGAGCTTTGGATTTGCTGATTTAGAAATCAGACTAAGAGAATTGAGGATTCAATTCTTGGTCTGTTTAAAAGTAGTACAAACAAATTTCAGGTAATTTCTTTCTTAATATTCTAGTAGACATGTTGGGAGAGAGGGAGAGGGAGCTATATTCAAATGCAATGAAAAAAATTCTCATTGATCTCAATGGACCTTGAACTGTATCCTTAACTTCTTGTTTTCTTTGTAAGGAATAAGCTTTATTTAATTGCAAATTCACACAAATGCACTAGTAGCACTAAGAATTACATCAATATATGGATTCTGTCCTTGATGTTTATGCTGGTTTCACAGGGCTGATCTTGCATTCAGATAAGCTCTCAGTATACAGCTCCCTTATCTCCCCATGCTGATGTTCTGATATATGAATGCTTGTTCCCTGTGCTCACAAAAAGCTACTCACATGCTGAGTCTGACGATTTTTTTATAATCCTTCTTTGAATTAGACTACAAAAAGAATGTGTTTGAAAAGGTTAACTAATGGATACATTTTTCTCCCTGATGAGGAAAAGAAAAATGGTGAAGTGCTGAAAAATGGCCAAGCAGAGTTTTGATCATGCTTTTCTAATCAAATACATTCTAGGTAGTGAACAAGTAGGAGAAATGTTAATCCATAGTGGATGTATTTGGAATGGAGAACATCTATTTGGAAAGCAATCAGCATACAAAAGCAGACACTTGTAATTACTTTGCTGTCTTAATCATGGCACTGACATCCGTGCCATGATGTGGTAGAGTTGTGATATCCTTTAGAATGTGGTGCTGATGTAAGGAGTCCAGCAGGAAGGGAGGAAAGCCTGTCTGAGCATCTTCACCCCTATCCACCTGGCTTGCTAACACCTAGGTGTTAGGTCAGTAAGATGCAGTGCTCTCTGTGCTGCTGGCTGTGGTCTGGGCACCTTGTGCTGCTGCTGTGGTTTTGTGCCAGGGAGCCAAAGGCATTGTTAAATCATAGCAAGTCCTAAAATGCAGGAAACTCATGGCTGCCCATCAGGCATTTCTGAGCATCTGGGAGCTGCCCATTCTTTACATTAACTAAGGCTACCAGGTGTGGTTTATGTGTCACAGCACTGATGAATCTTCCCTCACTATTGCAGTGTTTCCATGTTTTCTCCATTTCATTGCCAGCTTGTCTGGCATCTCCACTTAGGGAGGAGCAAGTCAATCCAGCTTCCATTAGGGAACAGCATATTCATTCTTCCATACAACCAGCTCCAGCTCAATGGATGAAAATCAAACAGATGAAAAGCTGAAGATGAGATCAGATTCACAAATTGCCTTTTCACTGCCTGGCTCTGTGAGTGTGTTTCTGTCTCTGTTGAATAGGAGAGTCTCGATGGGTCCTGTTGGAGGACTGTGGCATGGTGGGTTGTTGGGCGGGTGTGCAGTGTTGTAACGTTACCTTCTGCCATGATCAGACACCATCATAGGTGTGCAGCAAAAGTACCAAAATTAAATAGATCAGAGGCTTCTGCAAGGAAGGGTCGGAGGCAGCAGCAGCAGCACCTTCGCTGGAAACTGCGGATGTGTCATCAGAAATCTCTCTGCTGGTGGCATCAAAGCCACCGTGCACATCTGAGAGATTCAGCAAAGGCTTTCTGAATAGGCTGGTAATGACAACGGCGTGTGATTCCCCTTTTAGACTGCCATGCCTGCCCTGAAATGAGGCAGGACTGAGGCGAGGGGAAGTTTCGGTCTCGTTTTAGAAAAGTGATAAAAATAAATCCCGAGTTAGAGCCGGTGATGTTGGAGCTGCCTAGCAGATGTGGGCTAAAGGCGTTTCCATCGTCAGCCACCATGGGGGAACTCCAGGTCAGGTTGTTTCCACGATGAGTCCCTTCCTCACTACGTGGGCAGGGTGCTGATGCCTTTGCAAGCTCCCTGCAGAACGTGTTTGGACTCCCATGGTGCTACAAGGAGTAGCAGAGATTACTCTTTGCTCCCATTTCAAAGCACTTCTTTCTACTACAGGATCCTTCACATTTTACAATGAAAAAACTGCAGGAAAGAGGAGGGGAGCATTACCCTGTGCTTTAATTCCAGAGTCCCTAGGAAGTTTTTGGTGAAGAGAGAAATTTTGAGCAGAATGTTCCCACATATGCAAAGGCTTCATCTGCAAGGTGATGTCCTAAGCCAAATGGAGAGGCTGCTTGCAGCACTTGGGAACAGATTTAAAGCTAATGGCATCTTAGTTACGCCTCAGGTAGCTCAGAGTCCTCAGCTGCTAACCCCAACAGAAATAAATAAGGATAAAAATTAGAACCAAGCATATCACACCTCCTGCAGCATGTTAAAACTGCTGTTCTCCTCTGTCAAAGCTGGAGTGAGCCAGGCTCTTCCATACAACCAGGGCAAATAAGCAATTAGCAAGAGGTACAGAAATAGTGTTTAGGAAGGTATAAAGTTGCTCTGAGAGCTATTAAACACATCTCCTTGTTTTGCTCATTGTTTAGATTGGGAATGTTTGACACTTAACAAAAGCTGACTAATGCTTTGGGTTTTTTTTCCTTTTAATGATCAGAATTCAGGGGAGGGCTAACTGTGACAGGCAGGAGAAAGAATTGCCATGCAAGTGAAGCCGTTTTTAATTAGAAAGCCCCTTGGATGATTTAGTTTGCAGTGATTTGAAGTGCTGGCTGGTTTGAATGTGTCAGTGGTACTGACCAGCAGGATGCAGTCCTGTTCTGCAGGCTCTGGTTTGCTTTTCAAGCATCAAGAAGGGAAGCTGCTCCAACACGGAGAGTCTGTGATGAGGGAAATTATAACCAAAGCCAGCCCTGCTCACGACTTCACCATCTGCTGGGAAAGCTTTCCCTTGGATGCCAGCACTGGTGGGAGCAGGCATAATGATAATATTTTCCACTTCTGTAGCACCCTCTGTCCAAAGGTCTCTAAGTATGCCAGAGACACTAATTAAGCACCCATGGGAAGTGGGCAGGAGTCTCCACACAAGGTTTTTTTGCTTGCAGAGTCTAAAAAGATTGTGGCACTAATCTTTGGGCAACAATTCCTTCTTCCAGGCAGCTCTGGAAGAACTGAAAACCTTTCATAGTGTTGTTAGTTGAATCAAAGCTGTATCAGGAAAGCAGTCTGGCTGACATTGTCCTGCTGGACAATGCTCCTGGGTGGTCTTGTTGGAGGAGCAGCAGAAGCTGGGTCAGCTGTAGCTGGTTCAGAGTTTCTTGTATCACAAGAGTTGGAGTAGGTCTTAAAACTTATGTGCAGTCCTTAACATATGTCCTTCAGAGGAAACTGTGCTCTTAGGATCAGATGGAAATCTCAGTGCAGTGCTCTGCATGGGAAAAGTCATGGAATCATATTCTAGTTTGGGTTGGAAGAGACCCTTAAAGGTCATGTAGCCTAATCCCTGCAATAAGCAGGGGCATCTTCAACTAGGTCAGGGTGCTCAGAGCCCTGTCCAGCCTGACCTCAAATCCTTCCACCCACCTCCTCTCTGGGCAACCTGTTCACCATCCTCATTGTAAAAAAACTTCTTCCTTATATCTAGTCTGAATCGACCCTCTTCTAGTTTAAAATCAATTGTAGAAGCCCTGCTGAAAGGTATCCCCATGCCTTTCTTATTAAACACCTTTAAGAACTAAAAGGCAGCAATAAGGTCTCCCTGGAGCTTTATTTTAGGTAGCAATCTTTATTTTTCATAGCCTGCATTTCTGTAGACTTCAGGAAATATATGAATAATACTGAATGGTCCATCAGGAAGGAACAAGCATGTGAAAAACGGAAAAATTTGACCACAAATCTGTAATCCATGATGCCAACAGTCATAGTCCTGGATTTAGAAGTATGTTCTCATGAAGATCCATTTAACATGCTCTTCAGTCTGGTAGAGGTGTCACAGTGAAGCTTTTTCTTCCCCTCGAGTGCAAGGTATAAAATGAAATCTCCTGATTAAGAGCAAAGATACACCTACTAACCATGATCTCTAGGAGGGAAAATACTGTTTCAAGTATCCATTATATGGTGTGCAAGTGTATTTGAGGCTATTAAAGACAGTTATCCTCAGAAATTTATATGTAACAGGTTAGAACGGGGGAGGGTGGGGGAACAAACCCTTGCTGTGTTTAATTATTGCTGGGTGCTGCATGCACTTTTCTCCATTATTTACTTAATCTTAAATGCCAGATGCTAAAGGGCACCAGCATCAATTAACTGCTTAATTAGACTTGCAAAGAAATCATGTAATTTAGTTATAGGCAAATAAAAAACCCAAAAACGCACAGAACAGAAGCTCAGGGCTCTCTTTGCAATCATTTTTAAAGCTCCCTGCATACAATGTTTGCTTTCGTTGCTCACTGGAAACTCTTTGGAGCACTCTCTGTGCCTCTTGCCCTGTAGGGAGCCAAATGTCTGGATGCAGCATCTCTTGTTCATTCTAAGTGGATTTAGCCACAGCTTGCTTTCTTGCTTTCCAAATTCTTTTAATGGAGGTTTAGATGAAGGATTTATGTGCTGCCTCATCCTGACCCAGAGCAGAACCTGGCCCTTTCTGTGCTCTGCATCTCTCTGGTGCTTGCTTTGGGTGCCCAGTCAGGGGAAGACCATGTGCTGCTCCCTGTTCCTCCTAGGAAGACATATTTTTGTGTTTTGAAGTGTATTTTAGTATTTTAGCCTGCAACCCAAAAGCACCCTAACTTTAATGAAAAAGCCCTGCTTCCATCACCTCAAAATAATAAGCAGCCAGATACTTTTATTCCATTAATTCCTACTCTTATTCCTAAGAGTGTTCACAGGAGTGGAATGCATTTTGTTTTATCAAGGTCTACAACTCTATCTGAGTCCTTATGTTGCAAAATGCTGTGAGAGGGTAATAATAATAATGCCCTGGGCTTGGGTACAAGCAAAGTTTTCCTTCTGGAGAGCTGCTGCTGCCCCTGTGACTCTCTGTGTTCTCACTTTGGTATCAGCAGCACTGTCATTGCACTGCCTCTGCAGCATCCCCTGTTTCATAACTTTTGTTTCTTTCTTAGTTCCTGGTTGTTGGGAACTGCTGACATATTTTTTCTCAAATGTCCTGAAACTTTTCTGAAAACAAGGTGGTGTTCAGCTTTTGAGAGCTTTGTTCTCCCTCTGTGCCAGTGCTGTCTCAACACTGCTCTTTTCCTTTCTGAAAATGCGACCCAGCCCTTACAGAGTTCCTTATTTCTTCAAAGCACTGTATAAACATTATCTAATTAAGTATATATAACATGCCCTAAAGTATTTTAAAGGAAAACTGCAGCACAGCATTGAAGTTTCCAGCCACTTGATCCAGTGTAAAATCTGATTGAATCACTAATTATTTTTCAAAATGCTGTGCCTAATGACATGTATCAAGACAGTAAGATCAGAGTTGGAGCCAGAAGCATTGGGAGCCAAGGAGAAAGGAATTGTCAGGTAAATTCTGTATTCGTTCTGGAGTTGGTTTGGACCTGCACACTGAGGTAATAAACAAAACAACAACAGAAAAAGAGATACTGCAGCATTCAGATCTTTCCTGTTTGGATATATATAATCAGCTCTACATTTCCTGTTGAAATGTTCGTTAAAATTGCAGCCCCTGTGATTATGCAGCTGCCTAATTCAAATCAATGGGGCTCCTAAAACAATTTTGGATATTTTTAAATACTGCTGTAGAACTTCCTTGTTTACAATGTTATGATTAAGTGACTTTTTCTCTAAGTCATCTAAAGCATTAATAAAAATCTCTTTAGGTTTTCTCTATTTTTTTTGTTTGGTTGTTGCTTTTTGGGTTTGTTTTTTTTTTTTTTTTAAATCTGAGCAGCTGGGAGTAATGCAAACCTTACTTTATGGTTTTATATTTTACTTCTTACTACGGAATGTCTTTTTAGATTGATAACTAAATCAGAAGCCAAATTACACAAGTTCTTTATAATTCCTAGTAAGCCATAATTGAGTTTTTTTGTTAAAAGTAAATAAAATTACTTCTTTAGTAAGCAGCAGAATAAACCTCACTGAGAGTCCTGTAGATGGTGAGAGGGAGTGAATGAGTGGCTGTGTGTGTGGCACTTAGCTGCTGGCTGGGGTTAAACCATGACAAACAGTCATGCTGGGCTTCCAGCTCACCAGCTTTTGAAGCAACTGTTGGTAATGCTGCCAAGAAGATTATAATGTCCAAAGGGTCAAGTACTTCAATAGGTCTCATGCTGAAAGGGAGGTAATTTCAGTTTTTACTGGAAAGATGCATTCAAGGTAATTTCAGTTCAGAAGATTCTTCATTGGAATGCTTCAGAGTGATGCCAGGGCTCTCGTCAGTTTGTTTTAATGGCTTTGGGTTTATTAGCTTTTCACTTTTCTAATACCTTCAATCCCTTTACTGTTTGTTACTGAAGCCTTGGCACAATTCTGATGTGTTTAAGTTGCAGACATTACAAGAAAATACCTAAATCAAAACATTGTGGGAGAGAGACAGCATGAACAAGCAGATGTTTACAGTTTCTGACTTCTGTGGTTGAGGAAAAGCAAACACATTTCTATAAAAACTCAACGTGGTAAAAGCATTTTAGTTGCCTGTAGTTACATGCTTCACCTGCTTGTAAAGGTATTTTTCTAGTTGTCTTTTGCTTTTATTACCCCTCTCCAGCTGTAGTTACTAATGCCTTTATTTAACTCCCTTGGTCCCACTGTGGCTGCAGGAGCAGGGGAAGAGGCAGAGCTGGCACAGCTCAGGGCTGGATCTCTTGGTCACATCCCTCCTTGCTGAACACATCTGCTGAGCTGGTGCTGCCAGGTCAGGTGTGGGGGTGGCCAGATGTGAACCACTGCAGATGTTTTAGTGTGGTTGAGCCCAGATGGGCTGATACCAACCTGCCAGCACTGCTGCCACTGTTACATCCCTGATCACAACAAGGAGGGTGATACTGTGGAAACTGTGCAGATCAAAATTGGTCAGTGCTGGCTGGAAATTGCCTACTGTCTGGTTACTGGGTTGAGAAATTAATGAAGATTTTAAATGAACCCTTGTTCTGCGGTGCTGGAGAAGTAGGATGCAGCCTGTAGGGTTGAGAAGTGAGAACTGTTTTCTAGTATCATCCTTTTGTCCTCTTGGTATTCAGAACCTATTCACTTATTGAATTCACCTATGGAAAATTGGAGGTAAATACTTTGGATGTGGACATGGGAAGTGAATGAGATGGAAGGGGACAGGAGAGACCAAAGCTTTTTTTTCTTTTTACAGAGAGTAGATTGAATGTGATTTGGCCACTGCACCTTAATGGGTAATCCCCACTCTGAGCCTCAGATGAAAAGAAGAAATCTATAAGGCTAGAGATAATGCAGGAGGATTTTTGCAGACTTTTCTCAGATGTAAAGTGAGCTACTGAATAGCACAGCCTTTAAGGATAACTTTTTCTTCGAGCACAGAGCTAATTCACTGATTTAGCAGAGTTGGGTAAATCTGTTTCTCGTTGCTTGCACATCCCACGCACACAGATCTTTTGTGTGTACCATTTTTTTCCTTTCCTCACTTGTTCCTCAACAGACACTTTCCCTAAGACTCTCTGACCTGTTTTGGCAGAGCTGCTCATGCCAGCAGCACGGTCTCCATAGCACTTGGTGTCATTGACCTCAGTGGGAAGAGTCCACAGCAGCAGCAACAGTGAGTAAAATGTTCTCTAAACCTAAACCTGAAGTGAATCCTTCTTGTGGAAGGCTGCAGTGCAAGAGATCAGGATTCTCTGTGCACTTGCTCTCTGGTGTGGGGTGGATCATTGGAAACCAGGAGTCAAGGTTACCTCAGTGCTTTGCTTTTTTTCTATACCAAAATAATCTCTTTGGTGACTAAGCATGGGAGATCTCAATTTTTTGACTGATCTTATTCCAAACAGGGTAGTCCTGCACTAAGCCAGTGTTTGGTGCAGAGTTCTCAGGAGACAGAGAAGATGGAAGAGTTCAAGCAATGTCAGAGAGTAAGAGAATCTTCCCAACAAGCAGGACAGGAAGGAGGGGTGTAGAGGCTGTGCAGGGGGAATTCAAGATGAAGTTGGAAAAGAAAAATAGTGAAATTCTGGAGTAGGCTGTTCTTTGAGCCTGCTACTAGCATTGGTGTGGTGGAGCTTGCTGCAATGAGTGTCTTGGCCTCTCAGGGTTCCCCAAGTACTCTGCAGACTTCACAGGAACAGGAAATCTGCACAGGGATTGCTTCATCCACCACTAGCGTGCATCCATGGCTAGTGTGAAGTACAGCAACTGCTTAGTGCCACACAGGACTGCCCAATGGCAGAAAGTGAGAAGTGTCTTTTTTTTAACTTGAAAGTGGAGGGGGCAGAACATGGTTACCAAATAGCATTTGTGCAGGACTGATGCCACAGTCCTGGGTCATGCCCTCGGCTCCAAATAAAAAACACTGCCAGGAAAAATGTTTTACCTCTTCTGTAACATTCCAGGTCTGAGTCTCTTATCTTCTCTGAAAAATGCTGCATCCAGAGCGCAGTGTGCTCCCTGTCATAACCTTTAGCTCATTACTGATTCAGGAGGAGAGTGCCAGCTATTGAATCACAGGGCTGGGACCCAGCTAAGGGTCGGGATTGTGTCTACGTACATGAAAGCAAGCACAACCTCTTCTTCCCAAAAGCACTAATATGTGGGAATGTAAAAATTCTTGTCTGTGAATTCTGCAGCACTCACATCAGGCTTAGAAGCAAACAGACAGGTAGGGAAAGGCAGGTTCTCAGTTGGGGAGAATCACATCAAGGGATTGATGGAGCTTAGGAGATGTAGGCACAAAAAAACAGCCATTGTTATTCTCCAGGGTGGAAGAAAATGTGTTTGTGCCAGCAAATGCAGACAGTACCTGGAAGCAATTTGAAAAGCCAGGCTAACTCCCATGGCTTGCTGGCCTCCAAGATAACACTTTTACCTGTGTCCTGTATCCCACTGCAAAGGTTTCCTGCTGCTGTTTTTTCCAGCTCATGTTTAGTTTCCACAGTCTCTGCCTCCAGCAGCTTTTGAGCTAACTTTGCTCTTAAAACTTCTTGCCTTTTGTAGTTTGAGTTGTGTGATAGAGGATTGAATGCCTTGCATCTATAGGGAAAGACAGTCTCTCCTTAAAGACATGCATGGACTTACAAACCTCTGCTGCATGTTAAATTGAAGGATTTTGCCTCTGTTATTTGGGAATTCTCAGTTGTTAAAACATTTCAATGCCTGTCATTAGCAAAGGGACATTGGGCTCACAGAACCCATTTCTCAATCTCCCACATTTACTCACCTGCATCAGTTCTGCTGAGCTTAATTTTTATGATAATCCACTGGGTCACCTGTGCTTCATCAGACTGTTCTCTCTAAGGTTTTGTTTCATTAGAACTTTATTATAGAGCTAATTTTATTTTTAAAAGCCATCAAATTCAAGGCTGAGCTATGAATTTTCCTGTAAAACAGGAAGATATCCCAGGTCTGTGCCGTGATTCAGCAGATTCTGTGTTCTCAGGGCTGTCACCAGATCTGTGCTGTGGAATTAAGTAGTATCCTTGACTTTCTTTCCCTTAGCTCTTCTATCTGTGAAATGGAGACAGTGCTGATCTCTCATTTGTGTGACTCCATAAGATTTGTCCAGCACTTCAAAGATGCCAAAGACAACAAAACTGCCAAGCCTCCTTTCAGTAACAGGATTGATGATTTACACCCGAAATGCTCATTTTTGTGCTAAAACAAGATCACCTGAAAGATACTGCAGTTGGAACCAACCCAAGGAAGGGGGGAGGAGGAAACCATCTGTTACACAACAGCAGAAATGGTTTAGGGCATTCGCCTGGGAAGCTCTGGGTGACGAGTTTGGAATATGAAGGCATATTTATATGGATGGAGCTAATTTTCTCTAAGTTATTCATTTTTCACTTAGGGAATTACCTAATCTTACAAGAGATTTCCTTTAGGAGGAAAGATTCATTTATTCTCTGTCTCATTCAGCCCCAGGCAAGCCTGAAGATGCTCTGCCTCTTCCAGTTCTGCTTTTTAAACTGATTCTATTAATGGAGCTTAAAGATTTTCTTCTTCTGGATAAAAAGGGTTAATCTTTCTCGTTCCCACTCACCCTTCTCCTCCTCTTTTTCTAGAGAGTTCTTTTTTTGGCAGCTCTGACTGTTTCTATCATCTTCTCCCCCTAATCTGCCACTATCTGAAGAATTCATTACATTTCAAATCAGAGGCCTTGCTGCATACATTAGCAGGTTTTAATAGACTTGCCACGACTCAAAAAGGAGGAAAAAAAGAGAGAAGATTTAAAACTCTTGTCTTGCCGAAAGCAGACAGATTGACTCAAAAATGACTCAGTCAATAAAAGATGAGTTTTGAAAAGGCTTCCCTCTGCTCAAAGGGAGCTCGTATTCCAGAGAATTAGGTTTTTCTAAGCCCACTGTCAGAAATTAATAATACATACGGCATGTAAAATGGATTTAGCCCTCTACAGCCTTATACAAACATATCTTTGACTTGCTAAATGTGACACGACTACCAGGATTTTCCAGCCTTTATCCCAGGAGTTTGTCATCTCTCCAGAATGGTGACCTCAGTGGAATTTTTAAGCACATTAAAAAAAATTTGCTAAATGAGATTTTAATTAAGAATATGTTTCTACTTCCCTTACTCTTTTTCTCCACCCAAACCCACGCTGTCAGAGTGGTTTATTATTATTTGCAGTCAAAATTATGCCAAAAGCTCTGGTTTAAACTCTCAAGCTATCAAGTATCTTTGCTTGACTTTCAGTAGCCTTCCTTTGAAGAAAGATGCTGAGACTTCTACATAATCTTTGATATGGGTGTGGGTTTTTTTCTGCTACCACAAAAAGCTTTATAGGCCAATAAAATGTCTTTCTTAGGAAAAAAAGACAGGGCTTCTGTCTTACTAGATCTATCTACAAGTATTCTGGTGTGATTTGAGTTCTTCCCAGATGGCCCTGCTCACCTTGCTTAAGGTAACTCAAATGTATAGGTGTGAAATCACTCACCACCACTGTTTATTCCTCCATCACACTCCCCCAGCTGAGAGAGTTAAAAGTGGTATTAATTTTATCCTCCTGGATGATTTGACTCTATCCTTTATTCAAGCTGGCCTTGTTGAAACCAAAGAAGGTGTTGTCTTGAGCAGGTAGGTCCATACAGCCTTCTGCATGGCTGTGGCTGACTGCATTTGTCCATCTCTGTTTTCTCATTTTTCTCATTCTTCCAAACCCCACTCTTTAATTGTTTTAATTACATTTTTAGATTTCATAGTGGTTGACTCAATCTTGAAATCTTTTCTGTCGTTCTCTCTCTGAAAATTTTTCCTCCACCTTTTTTTTTAATTACTTGTTATGAGTTACCCTTTAAGCTAACTTTGCAAAGTTGCTGCATGTCCTTATCTCCTCATGGATCTGTTCTATCCTCAGCTGTATTATTCTACATATTGCCTGTGGGCTTGTGGAATGTTCTGTGTGAATGCATTGCAGCAACACGAAGTCTCACTCTGGACAATATCTCCTAGATGATGCAGAGAAACTTTTAAAAACATCAGTGAAGAAACAAACACACTAAAGTGCTCCATTTTGGACCATTATATGCTCTATGGATGTTGCTTGGGCTTGAAACAAGCAGAGCTCATGATTTTTTTAATATGTTTATAGGTTCTGTGAAAAGCCTGAGCTTAGAGTTGTTGACAATATGCACCCAAAAGTGCAGCAATAGTGTGTTCTTCTTTCCCACCATCAAACAGGAGACTTGCTCAGATTTTCTTGTGCTTCTCTGGCTCCAAACAGATCTGTAATCATCAGTGTTGGTGTTTAGAAGAATTTCCATCAAAGTAACGAGGTATTTTTCACAGAGCTGAAGTAATGAGGTGCTTCAGCACTAGCAAAAGTATTTCACTGGGTAAGAAATTTCCACTCTTATCTCAGAGGCCAGACTTGATTTTTTCGTTGTTGGTGGTTTATTTTTTGGGATTTTGAATATAAATATGACATCTCAAGGTTATGATCCCAGGGTTACATCCCTGGTTTCTTGGGTGTGTTTTCTGGTCAGAATGTGGAATTAGCAGCTGCTGGAGCATCCCTTAATGGGATTTAATTCCCCCTAACTCCCCTAGGCCAGGTTGGATGGGCCTCTGAGCAACCTGATCCAGTGAGTGGCCTCCCTGTGTGGAACAAGATGATCTTTAAATTCCCTCACAATCCCAACCATTCTGTGATTCTGTGTGACTGGAAATGGCCTGTCCTCAAAGGACACCCAGCAGAACCTTCTCCAGTACTGATTTCCCTGAAGGAATTTGTGTGACTGAATCTCTTGGTCTTTCTTGCACAGGCACTTACTCATTTGCACTTACTCATTTGTGTCAAGAGCCATGAGTAATTGCTTCCTTGGAATTCCACTGCTCTTTGCCCCACTTCATTCATGTGCATTAGCCAAGCAAATGCTGGTTCTTGGGTTGTATTATAAGACATAACCAGGAGTTATACAACAATCCCAGGGAGAGGACACTTGCCTGTCTTGCATTTGTCCAGTCCTTGGTGTTTAAAATTCTTGGAAAACCCAAATATACAAGTCCTAGAAATCAGCTGAATAACTGGAACTGGTGCTGGAGTCATTCTTTTTCTGAGTATTTTATTATAAAACTTAAAAAGTATTTTATTATAAAATTATGAAAAGTTTCTTCCCAGGATAAGTCGCCAGAGTTAATGTCCTGTTATCTCATGTCATAATCAGGAGCTTTTAGTTTTCTTTTGAAGATGTGCTCCTAATGTTGGTATAGAGATGAACAAAACTGAAGGGAACAAGCATGACTTTACCTCTAGTTTTGTGTTTGTTTCCAGTTAGTTCATTTTTTAATCTGTCCCATGTTCTCTTGACTTGAGAAAGTAGTTTTCCTGGTGAATATTATGTCTCTTGAGCTTCCAGCTGCTTTGCTGGGACATAGCCACCTAATAATCTCCTTGGGAATAATTGCTGGTGTCTTTTCAGATAATTTTTGTGAAAGGTGACAAACTGCTAGCCACAGTGAGATGTTAATAACACAGAGATGCCCTTTGTTTGAAAGCTGGTGCAGAAATTGCCCCATGCAGTTGTTGGAAAGCCAGACTTTTGATGGTAAGAAGTGAGGAATGGATCCATTCATTTGCATATAATTCCAGGCCTTTTGTGTCATCTTTTGTGTAAAACATACAATTTCCATCCCAGTGGGGAATGTGTGCTTATAATACAGAGGGACAGGAACATGGGATTGCTCTCAGCAGGAATCAGGGTTAAAGACATGTCATCTACTAAAAAGGAGGAAAACATGTTCTGCAGGAACTACATCAAGAGAAACAGCCATGGAAAATTAATGAACCCAAGTTATTAGACCAGCTCAGAGGAGACCATGCCTCCTGATGTCCCCTCTGAGCAGGCATCAGAAAAAGGGAGGAATCTGTGTCCTTCTAGGGGTGTATTGGGCTGAACTGTCCCTGCATCTGCCCCGAATCCCAACCAAGACTTACTGTATATTTTTCTTATAATCAGAGGCTCCATTTACCAGCCAGATCTGCTGCAGGTGTCTGAGGTGGACATCTTTCTCTGTGGCACTGAAATTAAACTCTTAAAAACTCTTTAGACTGCAGCTGACTAGCATGTTCCTGGTGTAGGTTTCTCAGCTTTTTAATGAAGAGGTGATGTATTTTTGAAAACAGATGGCATAGGTAGGCATAGGCATAGAGTTCTCTTGTGATCTAGAGTCAGAGAGGTCCATAAATACTTGTTTTAGCTTTTCTATTCTTCTTCCTCTCTTTCTAGGTAGCCAGAAGGTCTCTCTGAGTAGGCAGTCAGTCCCAATGATGAACTTTACAATTAGAGCCTTAGTGCCCATCTTCCCAAATTTCTAATAAAATTGCATGAATATTTAATACCCAATTATTAAATATTTAAAAATTGAAAACGGAACTGGCTTGGAAGTTAGCACGTGATGAATAATTCAGGATCATAAGAGGAGACTTGGCATTTGGGCTGAGACAGATGCTACCTTTCCTGTCTCCCTGCTCAGAGATGATTTTGGTGTCCTCCAGCCTTGGCATAGTTTGTGGACATTGCTTGGAGACAACAAACCTTTACCTCTTGGCCAAGAGTACCAGCACAAGGTTAAGGGAAATAACCCTTCCTTATCCATAGTAACATTTCAGACTCCTGCAATAGAAATAAATGCTCTAGAGGCTGGAATAACATGATTGAAAGCCTGGTTATCCAGGAGATGGCTCTGTTTCCAAACATCTTTCATGCTCCAGGGAAGAAAGTTTGCTTGTCTTAACATCTGTGTCACAACCCTGCAGTTCTGTTGTTTGAAAGTTCTTTTTCCCCTCTTGCCTCTGCTGCTGCTCCACGCTGAACCAGCGCTGCATTCTGCTCCAGCATGAGCATCTTTAAAGGATTGTTTTCATAAAGTGGACACCAGACAATGAAGTAGAACATGAAAGATATGCCAATAAAAACAGGGCAGAACCTGCTATCCCGTGAGAGGAGGTCTGGGGCACTCAGAAGAGTGCTCAGAGGAAACATCAGATGTGATTCTTGAGCAGAGTGCCTTTGGGTCCTGCTGCAGGAGCACAAAGAGCAGGGAGAAGGGTTTGGGAAAGGTTTGACTAGTTGGCATCCAGAGAGCTTTCAGGCCAAGAGCAATACATTTGCAGAGGCAACACTTCAAAACACTATTAAGGGGATAAACAGGGAGGAAAAAAGGATTGAATAGGAGCAAGTGGAGGCTTTTTAGAGCTTAATTTCCTTTGGAACAAAGCCCTAAAACAAACTCCACAATCTTCTGCCATTAAAAACACAAGTAAGGTGGCGTGCTGCAGAGCCTTGCCTTTCTCTGTTGCAGTGCCATTGTGTTCTCCTCCCAGCTGGCTGCAGCCTGTGCATTTTCCTGGCTGTGCCCTGCAGGCTGTGCTCAGTGCCTGACGGGGCATTGGCTGACCTCTCTGAGCCACCCCACCTCGGGGCAGGTACAGTGTCACAAAAAAGGGAGTTCTGGGGATGGAATGGGGTTATAATGACTGTGAGGAAGTCATTACATGGGCAGAAGGGCACTCCCAAAGAGTCCGGGAGTCTGCAGGATTGAGTTTGGTCTGTGCATCCCACGTCAGAACTGAAGGGTACCTGCATGATGCCCTGCCCCATCTCAGCACCTGTCTTACACCACAGGGTTATTTGACAGGGACTTTAGACATGGGAGCAACCTCATGAGGCATTTGTTAGTTCTATATTTTGATTGTCTGCCTGCAAAGCTACAAACTCTTTTGTGTTGTGAGCACACAATTTTTTGCAGTGCTGGAAGCAGAGAGACAAGAAACTGTAAGTAACATAATACTGGACACTACCACTGAGTCAAAATAGCATTTCCATGAGTCTCAGCATCTGAATTTGACAATAAAAAGTTCCATGAGTAAGAGCAGAATGGCTTTGCTCCTGGGAAAGCTTGAAATCATCTCTTGCCAGCGGTGGAAATCTCCCGTTCTCAGCTTGGATGAGCATCATCAGCTAATAAACTGTGAAGCACTCTCTAATGCATGATTGAATATTGTCCACCCTGTGCTGTGAATTACTAAAACTCCTGCAAAAAGTCTTCACTGTGAGAGAGAACAAATAACTATTTCTGGAGCTGTTTTTCTCATTTGGTTTAATGGCAGATGTTGGGTGCTGTTTCAGAGATTTAAATGCATCCAGTGTTTTGGGGTAGTACTGATAGTAGTGATGTGCCAATGGAAACAAAATAATGGGCAGAGTGCAGGGGAGGTGATGGGGGATAAATTAATCTGTTAGATGCTTCTGCAGACCACCCTGTCTAATTAACAATGCATATTATATATGTTAATTACATAGTTCTTAGGATTAATCTTTTCATTAGACACTTGAGTGGTTTCAAAGCACTTTTTTCTTCTTGGAAGCAACTTAGTGGAGAAGTGATTCTCCTCCATCTGACAAGTGATACAAGTTATGCCCCTGGTTTTTGCTACCTGACTTCCCTGAACTACAGCCCATGAAAAGTCCCACTGAATTTTTTTTTTGCACTCCAAAATAGATTATCTGGAAAACATATAAGCTGGAAGACTTATGCCTGAGATTTGCTGGCTGGTTCTAGAAGCAGAAGTTAAGTACTTTCCTGTAAACTGAAGTGACACAGTATATTTGTGTTTTTAAGGTGAGGCTATTTTTTGCATCCGAAGTTAATGACTTGCAGCAGCTCTGGCTGACATCACTTTGTTCTGAGAAGTGCTGTTGGGCTATAATTGCCATATGGAAGGGAAATGTGGCTGGCAGACTTTAATCATTGTTTGGGATGTGGAGGGAGATGTCTTCCTGCTTGGGCCACAATTGATGACCAGTGTGACCACCCTAATTTCCAAACTGTTTGTGCCATATCATGCTAATTGATGAAGTCCATCTTGGGCAATAAATAGTTCTCCTGAGGTTAATTTCTCCTGTGTCTGGGATGTGTGTTGTCCTCTCCACTGAGTTCTGTATTGCTGCAAGCAGGCTGCTCACATCATTACAGCCACAGATTTTAGTGGTACCCAGGGTTTCTTCACACAACACTCCACTGAAAACAACTGCAGGGGTGGCTGAGGAACTGAGCTCAGCTTCCAAAAACCCACTTTTATTTGCCTGCCCTCCACTCCAAAACAGCTCTGCCAACAAGCAGAAGGAGGACAGAGAAAGCTCCAAGCAGTGCCCAGACTGGGATGCCCTGAGAGAAGCTTGTGCTCCATGATGGTTCATTGGCCAATTTCAGGTGTGCTTGTGAGTTTTGAATTTGGTGTTGTAATCTCAGTCTTAGCAAAAGTGAAAAAAGAAAATCATGCTTTTCTTGATCCTGACCCGTGTTCTATGTGTGTGTAGGTACTGTAAAGACAGAGTTCCTGCTTTTCCACAGCTTCCTCTCTTTGGTCCTCAGTGTCCTGCTGCTCTCACCTCACCCTTCCAGTGTCCTCTGCTGCTTTCTGCAAGTTATCAGAGGATAATTAATTAAGGATTGCTTTCCAAGAAAGGGTACCTTTGTAAAAGTACATGGGTTGTCTGAAATGGGGCCTTCAGCCAACCATCTTCAGTAAAGAGAAACATCTGGGGTTTTTTTTTTTAGTGGAGAGTTCTCAGGCAGTGCAAGAGCTGCAGCTGGTCATGGTGGTGGAGACCTTTACTTGTGCTGTGCTGCCTTTGAAACTCTCCCCAGAGCTGCTGGAAGGGCAAGCTGGTGGCTGGAGGAGGGGGCTGGGAGGTGCATTGAACCATATGGTACATACACGGTTTAAAAATAAACCAATGTTGACTGATCAAATAAATACCACTTAGGTTTCAAATTGAACAGCCTGTGCAGTCTGTTGAATATAAAACTGTTTTTACCTTCAAGAAAAGTTATAATTCACGGCTGTAATGTCACAAATTTCAAGTTTTGCAGGGAGCAGTGTGAGACTGCCAGACTGTAAGGTCGAGTAGGGGTGGTGTGGGGCTGCATGGTCCCACTCCCCCAGGGCATAAAACATGCCTATAAAATCTAGCAAAGCGAATTTTATTTCTCAAAAGCAATGGTCATAAACTTGCCTACATCAGAAAATGTTCAGCTCTTCTCCTATTAGCCTTTATTTAACACGATACAATTTATTTTTATGTTGTGCCCTTCACAGAATATCACAGAACTCTCTTCAGACGCTGCTCCTCATAAACTGAGGCTGGCAAAGAAAATTTCAGCTCGAGGTTTGAGCAGGGGAATGACTGGAAGGGTCCCAGGTGCAGAAGGACCAGGCCCTTGGGAAGGACAGACCTGCAATGGATGGAGTAATTCAGTGTCAGTTTGGGGGTGTAGGGGTGATTAAGGGGTGCCACTGCATGGCAGCAGCTCCTGTAATAAAGGAGAGAATAAGGGGGAGAATAAAGGTAATTGTGCCTTGCTGCTTGGAACTCAGAAAACAGTGTTTCCTCTTCCCATTGCGCACCTTGTGTGAACAAGGTGGTTCTGGCTTCCCTTCTGTAAGCTGGAAACAAAATTTAAGCAATCTCTTGTTTAAGTGAAGCAGGGCTGGTGAAAATGCAGCATCCTCCATAGCACTGTTGGGTGGCATCTGTCTCGAGGCACCCTGGCAGGGTCAGCAGGGACAGGAATTGATGTGTAAATGCTTTATCTTGTGTGTGTTGGAGTGAATGACCCCCAAACGTGTCACTGAGGGAAAGTAACCTTTAATGGAGAGTTAGAAAGGACTGCAGGCCTTTCTGAGAAAGATATATATTAGCTGGGATTGCAGCTGAATTAATGCAGCTACATGGCTTGTGGCATCTTTGAGGATGGGCAGAACAAATTTGTATTTTCCTGGAAAAGACTAGTGATACATTTAATTTCATGCCACTTTTGGCATGCTCAGAGTCACATTGTTTCCTCCTCTTTCCCTGGGGAAAAGGCTAAGCATGAATTTGGTTTTCTTTGGTGTAGAGACTGCTATTGTTATTGATTAACCTGGCTGAACTTGGAGCAAGAGCCAAAGCTGTGGTATTTCCAGGCTGCTCTGAACAGTTTCAGATGTAAGGAGTGTCAAAGCAATGGAATAAAAAGCAGTGACATTTCCAATATGAGACCAAAAAAAGCCCAACTCATATTTTATTTATTTATCCAAAATAGTTTGAATTATTCATTAAAGTCAATGTAAGTGTGTGAAAATACAAGGTGTTTCAAGAAGCAGTATCATTAGGAGGAATTAATCATTTGGCAATATTAATTTTCTAACAGATTAATGATTTTTTTTTCAGTGAGGATATTTTTTCCACATCAAACTCTTCAGGACAGGCAACTTTTTGTACATACTCTTGGCCTGAATACAAAGGAGATGGGACAGTATTTCTATATATTTTCATGTTCTCTCTTTTCTCTTTTTTTTTTTTCAGGCCAATCATTACCCCCAACCAAGGCATGGCCTGCATAATCACATTCTTATTTTCTCAGTTCTTTTTTTTTTTTTTTTTTTCCATAAACTTGGAGATGCTTTGGCATCCCTTCTTTGGGATGAAGGGTGTTTGTGGTGTGACTTTGCCCATCCATGGCCTCTGCAACTTCTCTCACCTGTGTTGAGCAAGTGGAAAAGGTCAAATACAGGAACTCAAACAGGTTCTCTAAATACACAGATCCTAGGTTTCAAATACTGTCTTTTAAAGATGTAATTAAACCTAATTCTCCAAACATTGGGAAAGATCTAAATGGATGGAGATGTTCAGTTTTCTGTAGGTGGTAGATAAAAGGGGTGAGCACATCAGTGCTGTCACTGGAGCCCTGCTCTGCTGCTACACCTGACCCATCCCAAAAAGATCTCCCTCTGTTCCATGGCCTCTGTGCCTTAAACACTGCTCAGGAACAGCTGAGTTGCACTCTGTGCAAGTGATGACTTTTATATCAATTTTTCCTGACTGTGCTAGAAATTTGGCGGGACTTAGTGGTATTAGGTGAGGCTTAAGAATTAGCATTTTCACATCTTTGGATTCAGAGCAGAGCAAACAATGAGCTGCCTTTTAGCTTAACATCTTCACTGGATGGGGGACATATTAGAAAGATTAATTACTGTCCCCAGGTCTGTGCATATCTGCTGCTGTCCTGCTGCCTGGGTGCAGGGAATCTGTGGTGCCAGGTCTGTACTTAGACAGACCTATGATGCAGAGGATTCCATAGGTACCCTAAAATTAAATATTCTTTGCCATTTTAGACACCCCAAGGTGTCTGAGACATTGGCCTGGGGCTGGCTGGTATCATACAGAACCTGCAGGATGCTTCTTTCCTGCAGAAATGTGGTGCAAAGGTATGAAAAATATCCTAGGACATCTTGAATGGCTTTGTTTCAGCAGTGGGATCCCATCTGGCTTCTCTCAAGTCTCAGTTTACCTTCCTCTGAGGTTACTGTCCCCTGGATCCTGCTCATGGTGTGCTTGCTTGGTCGTGCCAGCAGATCCCTCAGTGGGAAGCAGGGGAGCAGGCACAGTGCTGAGCGCTGTCCTGAGTTAAACCAGGAGTAGCCCCGGGTTGAATTGTTCCCAGGGGATAAACACTGCGGGAGGGAGGGAGGGAGGCACCAGCTGGGCTGTAGCTGAGCTGCCGAGGACTGCAGTTTAATTGGGCGTAAAGGGAGAGCAATCTCTGTTTGACAGTCAGGGTTCAATGGACCTTTCACTCGGCCATTCCTGCTGTGTCCCTGTGCCTGCCTGGGTTTTTTCCTGCTCTGTCCCTAAGCCAGAGAAGCCCTGTTGGGCAGTTGCTAATGGAGTCA
This sequence comes from Toxostoma redivivum, assembly GCA_013397375.1. Classification (NCBI taxonomy): domain Eukaryota; kingdom Metazoa; phylum Chordata; class Aves; order Passeriformes; family Mimidae; genus Toxostoma; species Toxostoma redivivum. The sequence continues at coordinate 822,402 of VXBI01000501.1, read as the reverse complement.
GGGAAGGGAAGACAAGGCTTTATCCCACCCCTGGCTGGAGCTGCCACATTCAGCTGCATCTCCATTAGCAGTTCCCAGTTCAGCACCTTGAGCCAGTGGCTGACAAAAGGCATTTCTAACGAGCAGATGAGTTTTTCATGCAGATGAATTCCTCCAGCCAGGACACCAGCAGTGCTGCAGGCTCTGGAAAGAGGGCCAGGAGGAGCAGCAGGAAGGTGGCAAGGGCACGCAGTCGGGGGTGAAGGCTCCCTGGTACTTCAGTTACACTGGAAAGCCCCAGATTTCTTGCATAAAAGACTGATTGTAGTCAAAGTTTTTCCTTTCTCACCCTGGGGGTAGTGGAGGGAAGCAGTTGCCATCACTCAGTTGCTATTGCAGAGTCAGAGTTGTTTAACTGGGCCAGTGCTGCTGGGTGGGGGTGAGGATGCTCGTGGTGGCCCCTGGCAGGACTAAGTCTGAGAGACAAAACAGTGGAAAAGGCACTAACTCTTCATGAATAACAAAAGCTGTTCAAGGAGTTAATGAATTAGGGTGCCATCCACCTCCAAGGTTATAAAAGTTGGGAAAGGCAACCTCTGAGATGCAGTACGAAGAGGCAGATTTACTTTTCCAAGGCTAGGCTGCATTTATTAGGGAAAAAAATATTGCTGTTGGACATGGGCAATATATTAAAGGCAGGGCTGTCTCTGACAGTGACGAAATGTTATTTACCACTGCAGTGTGGTCACTGAATTTTTACTTTCATATATAGGATTTTGTCCTTAACAGTTGCATAGCTAAATGAAAACTGAGAATATCCAGGTCAGAGCCACCCATTAACCTCCCAATTTCAGAGGCTGATTACTTGATTAATCAAAGAACAGTCCCAGCTGAGATGATGGGAAAAGGGTTGTAATAATCCAGAGAAGGATTGAGTTAATCACACATTGATGAGTTGCTGTGAGTGGGAAGGTGGGTGGTCAGAAAAGAGCCTTTTTGAGCTCTTGAGAACAGACTGTTTGTAAGACACAGCCCTTTGGGCCATTAAGGGTGCTTTGGATATTCTCTACTTACTTTACATCCCCCTACAACTGGGGGGCTCCCTGGATAGCAGGGTTTTAATGAACCAACTGGTGATGTTCCCCACGACTGATTTGCTCCCCTTCATAGAGCAAGATGCAGCTGGGGGATGCCCAGAGCAAAGGCAGTCATTGTTTGTACATCACCACCAGAAGCTGCTCAGGAAGGTGGAGCTGGAAGAGCTGAAGGTGAGGAGCTGGCCAGTGTTAAGTCTCCCTGCATGGATGCTCTCACTCAGAAGTAAAGGGACATGTAGTTCTCTTTAACCATTAAAGAGTTCCTGTCCTTGCCTGGGGATTAAACTGAGTTGGATTAAGGCCAAAGTACTTCTGAGCAGGGGCATCCTCAGTGGCATTTAAAGCACTTTAACTTAAACACATTGAATTATCCCTCCACCCACAGTGCCTATCCAAAGCAGTACAGGAGATGAGAGGTGACTGGCATTCTCCTGGTGTGCCTGCAGCTGCTCAGAGGTGAATGTCACTGGCAAGTCCATGGCCTTGCAGTTTCCATCCTACATCCTCCCTGCACTGTGCCTGAGAGGCCAATGGAAACACTTCCCAGCAAGTACTCGAGCAAAAAAATTTCCAGCTCACTTGGGAAGCAATAATGTTTTAGTATGGGCTCTATAAACCCAGCCAAAAACATTCCTCATATTCCAGCAGTCACCTTGCTCTGAAGCTCCTGCTGTCCTGCTGCTGGACCTGAACTAGCTAAACTAAAGACATATGGGCTGCAAATGCTGCAATTATGTCTCTGATCACAGCTCAAAGCCTTAAACCTCAGAATGACAAAGAGGTATTCGACTGAGGGAGTCTATTTGTTTGCTGTTAGAAAGAGTCAGGATTTTTCCTAACCCTGGACTGCAGTGTTGATAAAACAGGCTGACTTGGAAGACATCTCTAGTGTATATTAAAGTAAAGCCAATCTCTGTAATTAATGGGATGATAAATCGAGGTTTAATTACTCAGAAGGCACCTTGGGTGAAAGATTCATGGTAATTGTTGTGTATCCTCTTGAAGGATTCACAGTACTGGCAGCTCCCTTTGTAGCAGTAAAACACAGGGTGAGTGGCAGGGAGTCTCCCAGGACCTCTCTGGTAGGGACTAGTCCAGTTAAGGTAGCAAATGCAAAGAGGCAGAGGTGCTCTCCAGGCTTTTTATCACAATAAAAGCCCCTTCCCAAACCTTGAGGGATTCCTAAGCAGTGTGTCAATTTGAGATGAAAGCACTTACCTCAAATCTCCTCCATTGGAGGAGATTTCCCTTGTAGGCAGCTTCCTCCTGATGCAGCCATACCGAGGTGTGTTTCGGACTGTTTTTCCACTCTGCTGCTGTGTGTAGAGGAGCACCCTTCTCTTGGGTTCCTCACAGAAAACAAGACGTGTGCATATGGGGAAAGGGATGCTAGAGCTTTGGATTTTTGTACTGTGTTGTTAAAAGATTGGCTGAGCAAAAGAAAAACTCCATCCCACCAAGACATGTCTGTTTTCCTTACTCCCCATTTTACTATCTTTTGGTCTGGTGGGGCCAGGAGGAGAGGCATCCAGCTTGCTTGTTTCTTTACTCTGCCTGCTTAATTCACTTTTTAATTAACCTTTTCAATTCACTCAGTTTGGCTAGCACTGTAAGTACATCACAAGGGCTCTGTGCCGGTGACATATAAGACAGTACCCATTTTCTTCCCTTACCCAGAGCTGAAGAAGCAAGTGGAAAGTGCAGAACTGAAAAACCAGCGCCTGAAGGAAGTTTTCCAGACCAAGATCCAGGAGTTCCGCAAGGTGTGCTACACACTCACGGGGTACCAGATCGACATCACCACCGAGAACCAGTACAGGCTCAGCTCCATCTACGCCGAGCACCAGGGGGACTGCCTGCTTTTCAAGGTAGGTCTGTGCAGCCCTGGCTGCACCTGCTTCTTTGGGTTCATGGTTTTCAGCGTGCCAGGGTGTATTTGCTCTTTCTCAGTGATTAGACTGGAAAATCACTGCCCCCTGCTATGTGGTAGTGTTCCTCGTGAGGGAAGTAAAGATCCTTTCTTCTGTTAAAAAGTAGGAAGTTTGACATCTGGTCTCCCACTTATATATCAAAGTCTGGAGTAAAGAGAAGAGACTATCTATGCATAATACCTCAGGCATCTGGCTTGGCACTTCACCTTTTTATATTATCAGTTATATGCTGCAGTAATAAAACCTTATGTAACCATCAAGGCTCATCATTACTCCACTATGAGATATATGTCCCTATGTTTTTTTACCATCCTCCAGCTTGTCTGCGTGTCATCATCTTGTCTTTATGTAAATTGGAATCCCTTTTGAGCAGCAGCTCATCCTGGTGTGTGTGAAGTGCCATTTCTGTGAGCGGCACAGATGAGTAGCAATAACAGTCTGTCTTCTGGGCTGGCTGGGTGGGCTGGGAGGTTGGGGCTTGATAGAGGGGTTGTTTTTCTGCTGTGTTGCCTTCTAGCTGGCAAACTTGGGCTGATGCCTTAGAGAGCTGAGGTGTGACATTAGAAGTCACCAAGATATTAAGTCCTGTCTTTAGGTTGGTTCAAGTGCCAACAGCCCAAGTTTACAGGTCAGTGAGAGAACTTTGTTTCTTCTCCATGGCAAACACAACAGCACTTAAAATCATACCTGCCTCCCATTGATCCTCCCTAGGACAAATCTCCTTTATGAAGGGGTTTGGAGTTGTTCAGTACAGGGGGAAGCTCTGTAGCCGGAAGTGGAAAAGTTCTGTTTCTGCAGACCTACAGCTGTATGCCACGTGTGGATGGTTGCCAGATTGTTTTTCTACATAAAAGGACAAACATTTTCCTGTTCTGCAACTTTAGTGCCTCAGGAAAAAAAAACAAAACCAACAAATAAAGCAGGTCAGGGTGTGTATAAGAGAGCACCTAGGATCTTTAGTAAAACTCAGAAAATATCCCCAAAACAGTCACACTGATTGGCCTTAGGAGAGTTCTGGATGACCTGAGGCACATGGCAGCAGCAAAAGCAAGCTCAGTGCCCAGGGAAAGAGAATAATTCTGTTGGTTTTAAGGTGCTGCCATTAATCCTGAAAACAGTTCTGTGTTGAGATGGTGTAGTGCTGCTCTAACACCTCCAGAGACCTGTGCTCACTCCTGTAGTGTTAAATATTTAATGAATGAAACTTCAGCAGACTCCTGGAGATGTCTGTTGGATGCCGTGCTGGACAGTACAAGTTGCAGGTTTTTTCTGCACCACAGAAAAGATGGCATCTGTGGAGAAGGTTAAGAAAATGTGAGAAAATGGTATGCTGGCCACATGAACCAGAACTGGTTGGCAGCTCAAGAGCTTGTTGCTGGTAGAAGGAAACTCTCCTTGGTGAAATGGCAATATAAATAATTTAAATGCAGGAGAGGGGATACTAAAGTACAGATTTCTCTCACTGCACATTCTTCTTGCTTTCTCTTCTTCACTTGAGTGTTTATTCCCAAGGAAGGAGGTGAGTGTCACATGGTAGAGAAGATCTTACATTTCTTAAACCCAAGGGTAGGTCATCTATTGATTCTGGGAATTCCCCAGCCTCTCTTACCTCACCACCTCTCCGGACAAGAGGAGCAGATTTGCTAATTACAACATGAACAAGAAAATTTCAGACTCTTTCTCCCTGTTCAGTAAATCGCAGACAATTCCCACCAAGTGCAGCTTTGAATAGTAGTAGAATATAAACAACAAATTATTTCCTTGCTGAGTCCAGGCAGCTGGCTCTCATATATGTATGAAGGCTTGAATCCTGACTACGGTTTCCAGCAGGGTTGTGTGTTTATTCTGTGGAATTTCTGAGCCATAGCAGACTGTGGGTGTTTGTATGCATTTCATTAACCCAGAGAGGTCACAAAGCATGGATGCTATTTGTATTTATTCTATTCAAGCAGTTTATGGAACAGGGTCTATATAATTAAACCAGAGAAGTCCCTTGGCACTTTACAAGCTTCTGTAGTTCGGCTGTAAACTTTAAAAACATAATTCAGTAGCACTGCTGGTGGCATTTAATTTTAAGTGAGGCATACAGTAGGAACTCCTGTAATGTAACCCCTTCAAAGCTAAATGAAGATGAAAGATGTGCTTGGTTTTCCTGGCCAAGGTGTGCTGTTACTATAGTGGAGCTTATTATCTACCTGCTGTATGTGTCCAGCCAGTTTGCATTAATTGGGATTACAGCTCCAGTGAAAGGGTTAATCACAGTGCTGTGCTGGGAATGCCAATGACTGCATCTATAAATGAGCACTGAATTCCAATGAAACCATACCAGTATTTATTGGTGATCCCTATCGGTGCAACAGATGAGCTCATCAGCTTGAAGGATGTCCCAGTGATTTCCAGCCCCTCTGTGAGTGCGTGGGCACAAAGGCACATCTCAGGCTTCACAGCTCCTCTTTGTTTGTCCTTTTTATTGTTTCAATTAAACGCTGTGGAAAGGCTGTTACAGATTCCTCACCAGGAGTTTAGATTCTGATGATTCTTTGTGGGCTGTAATGCATTGTAGCTCCTGGGGCACTTGACAGTTTTGTATTCCATTCCTGTTGCTGCACCATTAGTTGTATCCAGCCATGGCACAGACTTTGTGCTCCGTGTGATGCTTCACTGGTATGTCTAGACCAGCCCACCGGATATCCAGGAACTGCCTTTGTAACAAGCCATTAAAGGTATCTGTTAGAACAAGCAAACATGGCTGGAGAGCCTCCAGATCAGAATGAGGAGATGGCAAATCAGGCTGTCGTTGCCTGGCCAGGCGTACATTGTGCTGTTTATCCTTGTCTCTGACTGAGTTGTGAATTGGAGTAAGGAAATGAGGTCTTTAGAAAGGCAATGACAATTGTTTCAGACAAAGAAAGTCCTTCAGTAAACAGAAAGACTGGTCAAATTTGAAGAGGAGATGATTTGGAGACACTTGTACAAATGAACAAACAGCGGAAAGAAATTAAATCGCAGGCTTTTTTCTTTTTGTGTGCCTAAGGACACAGTCCCAGCCAAAGCATTTGAATTCAATCAATTGAAAAGAAAAAGAGTAGAAATCCTTTTATTTGATAGATCCTATGGCTTCTAGGAACTACTATGAGCAAGAGGCCACTGCATTTTCTAAAATGTTGAGATATCTTTGTGGGCAAATAATAATATCTAGTTTTACATTAAATGTGTACATTTACCCAAAGTAGGGGCATTCAGAACTCTTTGCTTGGAGGTGTAAAGGCAACTCCTTACTATAGATGTTAGGAAGAGAATTCCCCTTCATGCTGCTTATTTTTTGGCTTGGGTATACAAGTGATTTTGCTGCTTCTGTACTTGGCAACATTCCAAGTCCATCCTTTGGAAATGGGAATAAAGACTTGAGTGAAGAAGAAGGCACAATCTCTTCTTGATTATTCTCAGTGCTTCAGGTAAACTGTTTCCAGTGTTGCAGCATGAATGTGGGGCTGGTCACTTTGAAAAGATCCTGGGCTGAGCAGATCATCAGTCTGATCCTGTGCAATTGTCAATGTTTGCAATCTTTCTGGTGTCAGATTCCTCCACTTTCTTAGGAAGGAGTGCTCAGATTTCTTGATAATTCATCCCTAAATTATTTGGGTCTAAATTGGTTGGGAAGGAAGTTAAACCAGACAAATCCTTTCCAGTGTCACAGTGGTGTTATGTGTCTGAGCTCATCAATAATCCTGGCCACAAGGCTGCCTTTAGACAGATATTTTCTATATCCTCTCTAGAGGATACAGAGCACAGAATTCTCTCTGCTCCCAGGCCTCACCTGTGTTGTTATTTCCTGTCAAAATTATCAAATGAAAACCCAAACACCAGCAGTAGTTCATTGAAGAGCATCCCCAGGTTGATAGGCTGTATTCCTTGAGAGAGAATACCCAAGATACCAGACAGCAAACAAAACCAGAAGCATCTTGACATAGCTTGAGAATGTGGCCTGCTTCATGGCTGGTAGTTCTTGCTGCAAAATAAAACCTTTATTGGTGTCCTGTTGGATTGGTAGTATGGTCATAAATTCAAGTAAAATCAACAGCTTTTCTACAACCTGATAAATTAAAAAGCTGTGCCAAGCTGGTATGCCCACACTGTCTTTGCACACCTCTTTAAGAAGTTAAATACAGAATTAATTTGCAGATCTGTAAGAGGAACTATAAGTATCAAACTTCAGGGCCACCTGAAAAGTGAACACTTGCCTCTGATGTAGATCACTGTGGGTGCAGGGTCTGAGCATAAGGGTATAAAAAAGATATGGGAAATTTCTTTCCTTTGAGTGGGAGAAGGGCATGGTAGAAGGACAGACACCACCTTGAACTGCCCAGTCCTCCATAGCTTCCCCCATGGCTTGGGTACCTCGCTGTCCTCTTGCTTCTGTATTGGCCAGGAGTGTAAAACACAACAGGGCAGCAGTGTGCACAAGATGCAATAGTTTAATTCTCTTGTCTTCACGAGGGAAAGGAGGCTGGATTGGACAAGAAAGAACTTGGAGGCTATTTTTCAAACACCAAGTGATGCTGACAAGCTGCTGACTGAAAGGGGGAGGCAAAACTTGTGTGGTCAAACATGCAGAGAGAGTCTGGTCTGCTGAGATTCCAGCACAGTCTGAGTACCAGTCTGGCCAGGGCACGCTGGTGAATGATGTACAGCTCAGAATAAGCAGGATGGTTAATGCAGGGATTACTTTTATTCTCCTGAGTGCTCTTGTTTCATCTTGAAGCTGACAGTACTGTTGAGAGCTGTGATTCTTGAGTCCACATTCTTGGCATACCTGCAGTTTCAGTTATTCCTCCTCAAACCTAGCAGTGTCTTGGAGAAGCCTGTTCTAGCTGTTTGTTTCTTTTTCTATCTCTATCTTCTCTCCTCCTCTTCACCCTTGATGAGTCTCAAGGGGAGAAGGAAATCACAGTTTTGATGGAGAGCTATTCTTCCAGCCGCTGCCTCACACGCTTGCACACACAATCAAAACTAACAATGGGACTCATCGGTGGAGCAGGCCAGGCAGCAAGAGATTGATTAGGGACTGTAGGCCTCTCTTAACTCCTCATTCTTGTTAATTGCAAGTTATTTCATTTCCATGTTTTGTTTTCAATTTGCCCATGTGGTTGTTGGATTGATTTCAGCTCAGCTCCAGGAGCGCCGCTGTCGCTGTTGGAGTGCGGTGCCTTCCTGCTGGATGATTGCTGGGATTCCTGGAAGGGTCAGCAAGCACCCATCCTGCACTAATCAGCAGCCTCTAAAAGGAGCTGCTGAGCAATCTATGGTGTTACAGCATCAAATCCTATGTTTAAACCTCCCATATGTAATTTTCTTTCAGAAATTGTAGCAGCCTGTTTTGTGTTAGGACCTAGCTTTAATTGTTGCTACTGTCTTCAAATTGCTCTTCTTCGTGCTTTTTTTTCTTCCTTACACAGTTTCTCTCTTACTGCATATGCTTCCCTGAACAACTGCCTATTCCCTAGTGCACATTAGGGCTTTTTCTTTTTTTGTTTTTGATGAAGCCAGTCATCTCGAGTATACTGGAAAAATCTAACGGAAGGTTTTCCTTTTGACTGCAGAATTTCTGAGCAGAGGCCTGAAGAGACTGGGCTGAAGCCTTCTTCCAGCTGAACAAAGGGAATGTTCTCTGTCTGCCTCTCTTCCCCGCCGGTACAAGGTGGATGATGCTCCTGCCAATGCCACTGGGCTGTTGTGAGGGTGAATGGACGGTGCTGGTGGGGAGCACAGAGCACCTTTGGGCTGGGAATACCCTCCCCTGTTACCTGCCAGTCTGGCACAGTTCCCATTTCCAATGTGTTTGTGTTGGCACCACTTGCTCCCCTTCCTGCCATGCCTGTGAGTCTGCCAAGGTAGACCCAGGCATGGAGGTAATTAATGATGATATTGGAGCATTATTCCAGTGACTCCAGAGTCTTTCCTGACTAGCAGGAGAATGGGATGGGTGAGGCTTTCTGAAAGGCCAGAGATTTTTCTTGCCTGAGGGTGCATCCTCTCTGTTGGAGTGACTGATGTGTTACCTGGTGAGGCAGATACAAAACCTGTCACCTCACAAAAGCTGTCCTGGTTTGGGACAGGAAACACGAGGCTGGCTCTCAGGTGCCATCTGAGCTTCAGGCTGTCTCTCTGCAATTCTGTTTGTTTTGCAGTCATCAGCTGCTGATCACCAAGTTGCATTTGCACTTTCCCTTCCCTTTGCTCCTTCATTCCCCAAGGACGTGGCAGTGCCACTGTGTTATTCCCAGGTTTCCCTCCCCACAGCCCCCTCCTGCTGCTACGAGCTCTACCTCTGCACTTCTTTGGCAAAGGAGAGGGCACTGACAAAAGGCAGCTTTTGAGTTATCCACGCAAATTATTCACCTGACTTCAGCCCCTGTCACTGTCAGAACTGCTGATAGCCTCATCCAGGCTGTGACAGGCACCAGCCATCCCAGCTGAAGGACCTCACCATCTTTCCTGGGCTTCTGGTGGCCTTGGCAGCATTAGGTTTTCAGCTGGACTCAATGATCGTAAAGGTATTTTCCAACTTAAATGATTCTATGATTCTGAAATAACAATAAGTAACAAAATTACTGGAATACACCTATTTTTTAATAAGTTTGCAGTTTATCTCCCTCTGAATCCCCTTCATTGAAATGTCTCTTATTTAATGAAATAGCAGTGGCAGCCTGTGCTTTCTGGGGTGAGTCACATGCACCATCAAGGAGCACAGGTCACTGATAAGAATTTAATTAAACCAGAGCATCCAGGCTGGTGTGGCAACGAGTGTGGCCCTGGAGGGACATAGGGTGGACATGGGGCAGGTCATGCTGTGCCCCAAGCAGGAGCCTGTGACTCCATTCTTGTGTCATGGGGCAGAGCCAGGGAGCCCTGCCCAGCACAGAGGTGTCAGTGCCAGTGAGCAGGAGGCAGAGCAGGTCCTGGCTGCTTTACCTGCTCTGATAAAACCTTCTCCCTCCTCTCTGTCCCCCCC